>VXAV01004870.1:127213-140660 GCA_013399715.1 Alectura lathami | reverse complement strand
GCGGGTGGGGAAGTGGTGGTCTAATTTATCTTAAGCTTCTGGATTTCTGTGATGGTATATTCTAGTTTTAGAACCTTCCCTGATGCTTTTGGAGAACCAGCAATTAAATCCTCTGTGGCATTAAAATCTAGAGGTGTGCTCAAAGGCAGTAGTGCATAGAGCAGGAGTTGGGGCACTGTTTTACACCCGTGCACTTCCCTGAATGCACCGAGGCTGTGACCTTTATCTCTCTGAAGTCATTTTGTCATCACATCTATTAAGATGGATTTCCTTGTTACTAATGAGGTGCAACTAACTTGTATTTCTCTCCCATCTCTCAGGAAAGAGTAATTAACCATGCAGCTGGCAGCCATGGGGTGTCAGGAATATTCATGAAATATGACATCAGTTCACTTATGGTGACAGTGACAGAAGAGCACATGCCTTTTTGGCAGTTCTTAGTACGGCTCTGTGGCATTATTGGGGGAATTTTTTCAACTACAGGTAACTATCAGCACTTTCCTTCCTAGTCCTATAAGGTTTTTTTTTTTTTGTGGGTATGTTATGGATAAATCACAGCGAGTTTCGAACCTCTGGCAGGCTTTGGGTAAAGAGCTCATTTGTGTGCACTGAAATGTGCAGCAGGGGTTACTCATGCTCAGTGTCCCTGTATGCTGTGTCTGGGGTGCCTGCTTTTTCCCTCTGATATTCTGTGCATTTTCTGTGGTTGGGATCCAGTGCTAAATCAGTGCTGACAGCTGGGATAACATTTCTGTCTGAAGTTACTGGGAA
Source organism: Alectura lathami (assembly GCA_013399715.1). Classification (NCBI taxonomy): domain Eukaryota; kingdom Metazoa; phylum Chordata; class Aves; order Galliformes; family Megapodiidae; genus Alectura; species Alectura lathami. Next base: position 139,889 of record VXAV01004870.1, on the reverse strand, counting down.
GACTTTCTTCATGTAGCTCATCAGTGTACTGCAGAACTTGGTCTTCAGAGGGAAGAAACTGAATCATAAGGGCACAATTTGCTTTGTTAGGCAAGGCATGTTGATTTCAGTGGTTTACATCATGGTTTATTGGACTGTATCATGCTTAGCTGTTGTATAGAATTAAGTTGTATTTCCATAAACACTTCAGACCTGCTACTCGTGGCAACTTAAATCTTGTTTGACATTGCAGGAATTTTACATGGCTTTGGAAGATTTGTAGCAGAAGTTATTTTTTGCCGTTTCAGACTGGGCTCTTACAGATCTACATCGGTAAGAAAATCTGCCTTAAAGGTATTGAAGTGGTACGGCCACCTGGAGATGGATGATAAGAACTTGGAGTTGCTACAAAGTAGGGCAGCTTTGGGACCAGGCCCCCAGGAGAACTTAAGATGCTCGCAATAACTCCCCGTGACATACATATTAGCAGAGGTTCCACAGCTTTTAACATACGTGGAAAACCTAGCAGCTGAGGAAGCAAGGTGTTTTCTAGGAAGCAGACTTTGTGAAACCAAGTCCCTTACAGATTTCTCTGCATTTTTGTCTTCTCTGTATTATTTTGAGAACTCAGTCTCTCTCACATGTTCTTTTCTTCCTGGCCTGCTGAGGCACTGTGCGCTGTGGAGGTTCAGCGTTGCTGCTGGCTGCCTTGTGGGCACTGTCAGGCAGTGTGAAAGAGCTGGGCAGCCTCTGCATTTCCCTTCTTTGGATGTTAGTAGTAAGACTCCTCCTTTAGCAATATTTTACTTTTTTCTTCAGTTTAGCCTGTAGGTAGCCTTTAAGACTTGCATCTTTCTCTTCAAATTCTGTTAAAGCTTGCTGGCTGGTAAGGTTATGTGAGTGGGAGGGGAGGAGGGAAGGTAGGTAGATTGTTATGGTAAAAATCATGGAAATTTCAGAGGCCAGGTGAAAATCATACAATAAATGCTTGAGAATGAAGAAGTGTGTCTTTGGGGCATGGAGGAGGTTATGTCCTTGGGCCAGCCATGAATAACGCTTTTTTTGTTTGAGCAGGTCTCCCTTCCTGATGGCCACGCGAGCAACCACTTACCTCTGACTACAGACAACAGTACGCATTAGCGCCTCCGGGGACAGTTTGCTTTCTTCCTGCCTGATACAGAAGACTTTTTTTTATGATGAAAACATTGTGCAATATGCAGAGACAGTGCTGGTGGGCAGCAGGAAGTGAAGCCTCTACAAAAACAAACAACAATTTGTGTAACTTCTTGTCTTTTCAAGTGCATTTGGAGTCATAGGAGGTTGTGAGACCAGTGAGGTGTGCCATCTTCTGGAGATTAAAAGAGCATTCCTGCCAGGATAGTGCTCATGGCCGAGGCAAATGTCTTTGTGGTGACTGCTGTCAGCCACAGGTGCCTGCTTGGTAGACTTGGTTCTGTGCCTGGGAGGCTAGCGGGCTCCAGTGAGAAGAGAGAACAGGTGGGATGTGGTGGGGCTGGCAGAAGCAAAGCTGGAGTTTTCTCTTAGGTGTGCAAATGGATTTGAGGTTTGGGTTTTCTTGTGCTTTAATGGTTGGGGGTGGGGGGTAAGATGCAGTTCTTACAGGTGGGGCGTGGAGCTAGAAAATCTTGAGAGAGAGATGGAACCCAAGCCATACCGCTGGTCACAGCTGCTGCCTAGCTGCAGTCTCACCATTCCTTACTGGAAGACACGGTGCAGAGCAGGGGAGTTCCTCTGTCTTCACACAGCTCTCAGCCAGCAGTGGGAGTATATCACTTCTGGTGTGTACTGGGGAAGTGCCCGAGGCCTCTGAGGATGGGTTCCAGTGTGCCTGGCGCTGTTCTTCAGCTGAAATAAGAAGCCTCTTAGATGAGGCATTTGAGTTCTGACTCCCTAGCAAAAAGTCAGGTGAACTCTTCATTTGCCCCTTCCTTAGTCAAGGAGTTGCTTTAAGGCAACCTTCATTGCACCCCTGCCATTAGCACGCGAGGTGTGGTATGGAAATCCCGCGTATGGGGAGGAGAAAGAGCAAGGTGCTGCCTTGCTCTGGTTCAGTTAAACACCACAAAGTCGGGCCAGGTGGGAAGTTTGCCAGCCCAGGCAGGGAGCAGCGGAGGTGGTCTCCAGGTAGTAGGTGACTTCAGGGAATCTGGAATCATTTTGCTGCAGGCAGATGATGAGAAAGGATATACAGAGTTGATCCTCTTTGTTCATGAAGGTTTTTGTAAAAATAAATGAAAAGAGCAATATCAGTTTTATATTGTAAATGTTATCGAGAGTGGATGTTATTAATGCAGGCGGTGCTTCAAGAAACTAAAACTACGGTGCGTGCCTGTGGTTAAACAGTTACTCCTCCAGGGTGAAAACCAATGAGTGTGATTCCTTCGCAGCAGAACTGATCCAGAAACACACTGGAAGGTTAGACTGGCCCTGGCCTTACTGTAGAGTGAATATTAGAAGAGGACTGACTGTGGAAAATAAAAATGTGTGGCACTGTCAGATTTTGCTGACTTCTGTTAATGTGATTTACTGGACACGTGGATCTTGGTGATGAGCACAGTATGAATAACTTAGCTGATTTGCTATGCAAAGCCACGGGCTTCCTAAACCAAGAAGTTACATGAAATATGGAATAAAGCGTGGGAAACAAGGACGGACCTGTGCTCTGTTTGACTGGTGAGGAAGACAAGTTCAGGGGGGCCAGGTCCTTGAGATTAACAGCCAGGTTTGGTGTTTCTCTGTTTTTGGGAGTTCACATTTTTGTGGGTTTTTTGTTTTTTAACACTGATTAAAACTCAGCAACTTGAACTAAGGAACTCTTGTGCTCAGTGAACAAGAAGATCAAGATCTCGAAGTTCTGGGTTCCCCTTTCTCTTTGGCATTTCCCTCTGAGGTTTCTTCCCTCCTTCTTCTCGGGCAGGTTCTGCTGTGGGCTCTGCCCTCCGGCTGTTTCTGTGCTGCATGGAACGAGCTGTACTGGTGGGAGAGCTGGATCTCAGCTGACTTTCTGTACCAGAACATAAATGTTATTTTCTATTCTCACATAAAAGAGCCAAGTGGCTTGATGTGTCTTAAACCCTTGTGGTGTCTTTGTGTTGTCCTGTCTAGAGCAAAGCTCAGGTGACAGCTAGTTGCTAATGGAAGAAAATCTGGGCTTGGCCTCCAGATCTGAGGCGCTGCATTGCAGGCTGAATGCAGGGCCGGCTGAACAGCGGTTTGCGGTGCTGTTCGCCTTCTGCCCACGGAGGGTTTGGTTGTTTCAGCTGGTGCCTCTTGGGCTTGTGCCACACCCTGTGGGTAGGGTGAGCCAGCGTGTGCATGCAGGGGTGTTCCAGAGAAGACAGTAGCTTATTGAATGAATTCTTTTGGTCATGTTTATCTATGTTGTGGGCAAAAGTGAGTGTAGCATGGAAAACATGAAAGGAATGGGCTCCCCAGGGGAAGTAAATCCTGGTGGTGTTGTGATGTGTATGTCCTGAAAGGGAGGTAGTAGTTGAAAATGGTCATTTTCTGGGTCAGAAAAGGTGGTTGGAATCAAGTATTCTTATCTTTGGCTCTAATGTGGTGAAGACAGAAGGCAGGAAGAAATTTTTAACCATTGTAAGGCGTGTTCTTAGCATGTCAGTTATAGACTGCTCTGGCTGCCCTGTCCTTCTCAGCTGTGTTTGTGGGCAAAAAAAATCTGCCCTGCTTCAGGCTGGAATGGTTTTGCCCTGCTGCTGTCATTTGTTCTCACCTGGGGTTTGGGCTGTGTTGGTGGGAACGCAGCCATCCGGACTGTGCAAAAGCTTGAGCCTGTGTGTGGACGTGGGTGTCCCCCAGGGCCCTGAAACGGCATCCCAGCGGTCACCTGCCCCCACGAGCTGGTTTTCCCAGTGCTCCTGGGAGGTAGGAAGGGCAGAGGGGAGCTGCCAGCCTGTTAGGGTTGGGAGACCCTGTCCCCCCTACAAAATGCATTATTTCTTACAAGCCTAGTAGAAAGAGGTGCCACCCAAAAGTCATAGGTGAAATGAAGGCATCGCTTTCCCTGTTAAGTTACACAAGAGGAGGCAGGGGGGGAATGTGAGCAGATAATTCTCAAGTTACCCTGTTTGTTTTTAGGGCTCAGGATAACAAGGTAAGCTGGTTTTGTTTGGTTTTTAGCAGGACAGGGTCCCCTCAGGCCCCGTCACCTGAGAGCCAGAATTGCACCGCCCTGACACATCACTTTGAAATCTCTGAGTCTGGATGTCACACTTCCCCACTGTGCTTCTTGCTATCTTTTGTAAGAGATCCCCAAGTAGGGAGAGGAAAAGCGAGGATGTAGGCAGACCTGGTACCTGCAGGAGCTGTGTCCGGGGGCTCCTTTGCTTCGTGAAGCAGCGCTGGGGAGTGGGCAGTGGGAAGCCAAGTGTGCGCTGCAGGGTAAGAACTGAAGCTCCAATTTAAATCTACAATTGAGAGAGAATTGTGAGCTGATGTAAAGAGCAAGCTCCTGTAACTCTAGTAACACCATCCGACAGCTGAGCCATGCGCCATGTTCCCCTGCGTCGGGGAGGCCATGGAGGTGACTGTGACAGCCTGCTGCTGTTCTCTGCGGCACAGCCGTAGTGTCAGGCGCTGCTTCATTGTTCTTGCCACCTCCTGCAGTGTGTGTGCTGGTGCCTGTGGCAGGATAGGCTGTGAGCGGAGTGAAGTGGGTGTAACAGTGGAGAAGGACATTTTTCTACTTCAGGCTCTTTCCATTCTTCACTCCTGACTTTCCTAGCAGATGTTTTGGGGTTCTTGCTAGCATGGAACTGAGGAAGAGAAGAGTTCATGCTCTGTCGCAGAAGAGCAGTTGGACTAACCAAAGCACAGGATTTTCTTTAAAATCCAAACCAGGACTACATTCCCCCTGAAATTTTCACGCTGGAAATAGCTCAGTGATTTGAACCTGAAAGAAAACTCAGCTGCCTCTTGCACCCATTTGGGGACCCACATGCCATGGGTGCGGTGCCAGCCCTTTCTCTGCCTGCATCCTGTGCTCGGGCGCAGCTCACAGCTGCCTTGGCAGAGGCGTCCCCCTGGGTTCGGTCCCGCTGGGAGCTGTGTGAACACTGCCCTGCTCTAAGCAGCCAGCGCAGTTGCTTAGGAACTGTCAGAGGTGGGTTTATTCCGTGTGAGTCCAGCTGGGATTCAGTGTACAGACAGAAGCAAGGTCAGGGAGTCAGCCTTGTCCTTCGGCTGTGCAGTTCTGTGTCAGGATGTGGCACTCGGGGTGCCCTGCACATTGCCAGCCCTCTTGGAAGCAGGAGGGCTGTACTCACACTGATCACATCTCCAGTGACATTGATGCTGGCTTCCTTTCTTGCTCAATGTTCTGAGCCTGCTATCTGCAATTACTTACACCAAGCAGCTGATGCAGAAGTCGTTGCTGGCTAGTAAGTTCCCCAGAGGGTATGCTTTAAACTCATGCCTCCGCTTTGGAGCTCTCTGCATTTTAACTCCCCCTTACGGTGCCCGCGCACAAAGTAACTTCCCCCCAGTTGTCTTTTTTTGGTCCTTGCTTGTGGATCCTGATCCCTGTACATGGGCAAGACCCAGGCTTGGTAGTCACACTTACTGACAGGTGTGTCAGGAGCTGTGGAGGCCTCCACCTGTTAGCTGCTGGGGGTGTGCAAGGATGGCAAGTTGCCCTTGGTGTGAGGATGCTGGATGCAGCCTATTGCTGTCTGATTCCTGCAGCTGGACCTTGGAATTGCATGAGCACTTGTTGAGTTGTTGCTGTGCACCAGCTTCTTGACAGTTTGGGGGATTTCCTTCCCTCTAGCAATCTTTGCAACAACTGGCACAGGTGCAAGAAGTGTAAAAGCATCTCAGGGCCAGTCACAGCCACCACTCCAGTTGTGATGCTCCGGTTGCCCTCTCAGCACAACGTGAGCTTTCTTGGAGCTCAGCTGCCTGAGGATGGGGTAGGAACTCAGAGCACTTTGATACTGTGGAGCTGACTTGCATCAAGAAGGGTTTTTTTTTTTTTTTTGGGAGCTGAGTGCCAGGGTTTGTGGGACTCAGGTTTCATTCCTATGCAGGGATCTGGAAATGAACGCCACCTCTTCATCCTCGCATCCTCCGATGTCTCTGCTGAGACTGATGGCACAGAGGCTGCCTGAGCTCCATGTGCTGCCAGAGGCTGGAGCTGAAGGCCCGTGGCCGGTCTTCCAGCCTACTTCCAGCATTTCCACCAGAATTCCTGCTCCTGTGTTAGGCCACCAGGGAAGCTTCTATTTTTGTAATCCTTAGTAGCACTCTACTAGAATTTTTGGTGTCACTACAGGGAAGTAAAGATAGCGTATCAGCCTCTGTAGAAGCGCTTATTTTGTAGTGATGAAATAGGTTCATTACTGGTCCCATGTCAAATTTACCATCTTGATGTGGAAGTCTGATGGAAAATTGCCAACATAACATGAAAATAGGAAGGAGGAGGTGAAAGGCTGCGCTGACAGCAGCGGGCTCAGTGCTGCTGTGCGGCTGCACTCTGCCAGGTCCCTCACAGCAGCGATGGGTGACCCCGGCCCTCGGGGTGGTGCTGACGTAGCCCAGGTGCTGGCACATGGTGTGTCTGTTCTGCCCTTCCCAGATCTCTCAGTCAAAGCCCTGCCAAAGGCAAAGGGTGTGGAAAAGCTGCTGTCAGGACTTCAGATCAGGCACGATTACCTGTCCTGGTGGTGCAGGGGCGGGCCAGGAGGTCGGTCCGGAGGCCTCGGCACGGAGTGTTGATGTCCTGTGCGCCCTTGAGGTGGAAGAGCGGGGCTGCGCAGTGGCACAGGGCGTGCTGCCAGCTTGGTTCCTCTCCCTCCTGCTGTGGGGCTCAAGCCACAGCTGCTCTGCTGTGCTGTTGTCTGCACTGCTTCAGTCTGCTTTGGCAGTTCAGGTGTTGGGTTTCTGTGGTTTGTAAATGCAGTAAAGTAGAAACCTGCACTGGGTGGTAGCTCGCCTTCTGTGGGGGAGAACTGCAGGCAAACATGGCCTTCCCTTGACTTCTACACACAAGCATTCTGGCAAAACCTGGTTTTGTGACTCATTTTTAGACATGTAGGGATCTTCAGAGCCCCAGGACCAGTGCCCCTCTCAGTGTTAGTGCCACCAAGGAGTGGCTTGCTAAACCACTGCCCCTGGGAGCCTGCAGAAGCTGGATGTTGATTTCTCAGCTCCAGCTATGGGGGTTTTGGGCTTTTCCACTGGGACTCAGCTCTGTGCAGCTGTGATACAGGACGAGAGATAGCTGTGCTTCTGAACCCAGGTGTTTGTGACCCTTCCTGGGTTTAGCTTTAATACCAGGCAATTGAAAGCTACTTTGTTTTCCTTGCAAATAGAAAATAACAAAATGAGATATATTGTGCTGTGAGCTGTTCCAGCTGCACGGTGTTCAGCACGTTTATTTTGGACTAGGAGGAAAAAAGGGAGGTGAGGGAAGTATGTACACAAGGGAAGTATGTGAGAATTACTGTTTACCACATCACCTGGCTAGCAGCTGGTTATTAAGAGTGAGTAGGTGCCACTCTGCCCAGGTGGGGATGCTGTTGCTGTGCAGAGCTGCAGCTGGAGGTGGGCTCTGGAGAAGGGCTTTAAAGTTTAGAAGTTCACCTTTCAAAGCTGGATGTCTTTGAAGTGACACAGAACTCACCAAACCTTCGCTTGTGCCATGTGATTTCATGCCATCCTTTGCGCTTCCACCAGCTGCCCGAACAGAGCTGTGGCCACAGCAGTCTGGATGTCAGACAGGGAGGGGACGTCATCCTCTGGCTGCCCCGCAGAGGACCTGCTCCTCTGGTCCTCCTCCAAAGGCTCTTCTCAGGGAGGTCGGGTTGCGACAGGTTGGAGGAGGGTCAGCCCTGCTCTGAGTTTCAAGGTAGTGGGCTTAAAAATGGCAAAATTCCTGTAAGCTTTGAACTGCTTACAGTGACAGAAGAGCTGGGGTGTGTAGCTGGCTTCCCTGGGGAGGTGCCCAGCAGCCGGGGGCAGGATGGGCCCGTTTGCACCAAGGTGGCCTCCACCTCGTTGGTTGCTGTGACAAGCGCCTTTCCTGGATCAAGCCTCTGCCAAGCCCACAGGGAGGAACGTGGCAGATCTTCCACCCTCCTGGGCTGCTGCAGCCTGGTGAACAGTTTGGCTGTGGTCACCAGGGTAGGTAGGGGAGCCGAGGAGGCCTTGGGGACGGCTGTGGGGAAGCCACCACGCATCTGCCAGGAGCCAGCCCAGCTCTCTGCTGAGCCGGCCGTGCCCGCTGTCTCCGCTGCAGCAGGTGCTCTGCAGCTCTGTGCAGGTGCTCTGCGCCTTGAGGAGCGCAGCGTAGAGCTGACGTTTTTCTGAGCCTTGGCCTTAACTCAGTGGTTTGAAGTTTCACTTGCGAAGCCGAGGAGAGCTGCAGGAGCTGGGGGTGGCAGGGGCGGGCGGAGGTCTTCAAGGCGACTGCCAAGGTGCTGAGGCCAGGGAAGCATAACGAGGCTCTGTGTTTGCAGCTGGGCTGCTTGTGTCATGGCCCCGTGTGGGTGGGAGCTGCTGAAATGCAGGGAAGGGGACGAGGGGGCCCGGAGGCTGCAAGCTGGGTCACTGTGCTCCTGTCACCCGGTCAGGGTGACCCAGGGCCCACGGGGAGCCTGCGGCCTGTCCCTCATGTCCGTGAGGGGCTACGGCTGTCCCTTCAGGAGGGGTTTAGATGGGGAGCGGTCGCTGCCACGGAGGTGCCGGGATGTCCCTGTTGCTCCCAGCTGCTGCTCGGACGTGGGCTTGGAAAAGGTGAAACAGTGGGATTGCCCCAGAAGATTCTTCATTTCATTCCTGTCTTCCGTCCGTTTTAACTTTTCAGGTCAATGATGCTGATGGGCTGGGTGGGGGTGAAGTACATGTTCACATACGCAAGAGACATAACAATGATTTATTATCATTGTTATTAAAGTCTCTTCCCTCTAATTAGTGGCAGCCTTTGTAGGGATGAGAGCAGAGCTTGGCAAACCTGGCGGTATTCTCCTGCTGCCTTCTCAGGCAACAAGAAAAACAAAGTACCATGGAGGAAAATAAATAACAACAGTAATAAAGCCTAAACTTGCCTTTACTTTCCTGTTGGTTTTAGTAGTGTTGTTGTAAGCTAGTCTTAAAAAACAAACAAAAAAACCACCTGTTTTGTGGGTACATTAGCATATTGAAGTTTTGTGCTGAGCGTGCACTCGATCTCACTGTCCATGTCGCCAACAAAGATGTCAAACAGCACTGGGCCCGGTGCTGTTCTGCAGGCATGAGTGTCATGATCTGGCCGTTCTTGCAGTTCTGTTATTTGATTGAACAGGAGCTAATGCAGGGGCTGAAGGGTCTCCCTGGTGTCTGCCCAGACCCAGGCACTGCTGCCTTCATGCGGTGAGTGCACAGCCTGCAAATACAGGCTTGAAGGTGAACGCTGGGAGTTTCACTTGCATGCTTGCACCTGCTGCTCATTTTTTGCTAAGCTAGGTTTCACTTTGCTAATACAACAGCAATAGTTTGTCTTTGTTTCTTTAACATCCTGAATTTTAAAATACAGATACACAGTAAGTATGGTTCTCAGATGTCACGTGATTGTGCCGCTGTATTTACCTAAACAAACAGAATCACTTGGTCAGATGGATGTGCATCTCTATGAAATGATTTGGGAAAGTAGCAAAATGGCCACAGTGCCCAGCTAATAAATGTAATTTTTTTAATTCTTCATCTTTGTTCAAAGGCCTAGAGTGAGGTTTTATTTAAGACTGTGCGGAGTAGTCTTGGGCTGGGTTCACAGCGTGGCTGAAGAACTAATTCAGACAGATAAACCAGCAACTGCCCCTTCTAATCAGAAAAATTGGTCCTCTGAAGACAAGTAATGGGAGTTGGATTTTGATGGCTGACTGAGAGGCCAGGCAAAAAAGAAGAAAAGTGACAATAAGAATTATTTGTACAAATCCCTACACGAAGGACTGACAGAGAAATCTCGTTTTTTCCTCCCTCCCTGAGCCCTTCTGCATTTGCCTGGCCCCCTGAGTTTATTTCATGGTCATTCCAGCCGCCGGTACCCTGCTGCCTCTTGTGGCTGAAGAGTTTATTGTAGTGTGGGCTGTTGTCCTGCTCCAGGTGCTTTGGTGTGGTCGTTATGTGGCAGCAAGGACAAACACCCACGTCTGGGGGTTGGCTTGTGGCCACGGAGGTCTCTGTCTCTCTCCTCCATTGCGTCTCCTGAGGAACTACTGGGATTCCTCAATGATCAGCTCAGTGCCAGGACTGGGTGTGAGGGACCCAAGAGCAAGAATGAAATCTCAGACTGAGGGGGTTGATGGGATATAGACCAGAGAGGATGTCAGACCAGGCTGTGCAACCTGTTCGCAGTGGGGTTAACCAGGGACTGCTTGACAACAGGCTAATGTACAGATGAATCTGCCCTATGTAATTTGCTAGAGTGAGCAACCAACAAAAATAATGAGACTAATTAAGTCAACAGCACAGGGGGAGAATGATGCTCAAATAATCAAGCATTCTGCACAGTTTGTCTCCTTGTTTTTAGGTCTAGACTCCCTGTCCTTTAGCTGCATGGACCGAGGAACAGGGGGTAATGAAATGCTCCAGCTCAGGTGTTAAATCCCATCCCAGCACATTTCTGGGACAAGGTTTCAGGGGCTGTTGCACAGCAGTGGCACATCCCAGCTGGGAAGGGGACGCTAGTCCTGAGCTGGCCCTGTGCATGTGCAGCCAGCCAGCCCCTGGTCCTTGGCCAAACCTTCCCCTGGCTGGGCAAGGCTCCGCTCAGGACAGTCTCCTCCTCCCCAGGGACACAAAAATGGGGAAAAAAGGACTCAAGGAGAACTGTGACACAGAGAGCAAGTGGGAGCGCAGCTGTGTCAACACAACCATAGAACTGCGCCCTTGCACCGCCCTTGCACCATCCTGATGTGAGGGATTAAGCTCAACAGAAGCTGTGTACAAAAGCTCCTCCTTGGCAATGGGGCGATGAGAAAGCAGACTGTGTTATTAACAAAGCACAGTTTTAATAAAAGGTATAAGGCTGACATCTCAAAATGGCTTATAAATAAACATAATTGCATTACATAGTCTATTTTTAAAAAATACTCAGTATAAGATAATACATATTTTCTGAGTTATAAAATCCCATATAAATAGCAAATTACTCTCAGTATGCAGAATACAAGGATACATGAAACACTGGGGTACACATCTGAAAGGAATCCTGAGTCCACGCTCAACAACTGGCAGAAAAGTGAACAGTGCTGCAGTCAGACACGATAATCGTGTTGTCCCAGCACAGAAATTCTGCAAAACTGTGCAAGTGGAGCCGAGAGCCTTGTTCAGCTCCGCAGAAATAAGCTCAGGAGTGGCTCTGGGTTCTCCACTTGAGGCTTCAGGAGCAGCCTATGGATTCTTTTGGTACCAAAAGAAGAAAGTGCGATCTGTCTTCTGACGGGCAGAAGGAAGGCACCTGGAGAGGCCAGTGAGGGCTGCGAGAAGCAGCGTGGACAGACAGCCGGGCAGCAACGAAGGGGTGCGGCAGCAGGTTCTGCTAGAGCCGCACACCGGAGGTAGCCAGTTCTTACACTCCTCCGGGTGTCACTGCTTATCCTGAAGTAATTATTTAAGTTGAAACAAGACTAATGTGGGAACTTTGCGCGTTATAAATCAAAGCTCCTTTTTTTTCCTCAGACTGAGATAAGCAAACAAGCCAGCTGCACTAGGAACTGCACTAGCTTGCAGCAGCGTGCTTCTTTCCCTGTGGTGCCAGCTGTAGGCCAGGAGTTTTCCCTCTGTTTTCTCTTGGCTTTTCAAAGTGAGCAGCACCACAGATGCAGGTGAACGGCAATGCTCAGGATGGGGCAGACCGCAGTGCTGCAAGGACACCAGCGTGCAGAACCTGGTCGGTGCGTTTAAATTCTGAATTCTGAGAAATGTTATTAGTTTAGCACAATTTTTTTTCTGACCACAATGAAAAATGTCAATTATTTGTGGCAGAACCAAAGACTCTAAGCTGCCTGCTGTTTTCACGAGGAGCAATGCAGTCACGACGTGCTCCTTAAGCACTGTTATAAACTATAATGTTTTCTTTCATATGGCCAAGGTCATGAGCTGTGACCTTAATAAAACATGAATCACCAGAGAAAACTCATACACACAACCTGCAGAAGCACTCAGAGGCTTCAGTTCTGCTTCTGACTGGAGCGCCAGCTCAGCAGCGGTAATGAAGTACATCAGAGCCCTTTACAGACTCAGGGCTTATTCCCAGCTTAACTGGGACCCAAAGCGAGGTGAACAAAGCCATCCCGCAGCTGAGCCTTAGCTGCTCAGCACAGAACGTCACGAGTAATACTTTGGGTTATGAAACCCTCAATAATTTTGTCCTTTCAAACACTGCGAGTAACATCCTTTTCTTGGTACACCATGATTTGGGAAGATCCTGTCCTGTGTCATTGTTTTTCCTGGTTTTGGGAGAAAAGCCCAGCAACAAGAAGCTGTAAATATTGCACAGTAAGTTAGGACAGGAGTCCAGAAAAGAGAACAGCACTTGCAGCGTGTTTCTTCAGTCCAGAGAAAAGCTCTTCATTTTTTCTGCCAGTTCCTGTCTCATTTCTATGTGTTTTTTCAGGTTTTGCACTTCATGGGGGAGGTTAATGTCCCACACTGACACACAGGACTGTAATTCTGAAAA
>VXAV01004870.1:103317-127184 GCA_013399715.1 Alectura lathami | reverse complement strand
AAAAAAAAAAAAAAAAAAAAAAAAAACGGCAACAGTGACAATTATTACTGTGTAAGCAGAAGTGTTTCTGCTTCTCTGCTCATTTTTAATTCCTCACAAATTGCCTCTCTGAGGCATAATGTTTAGGACCTGGAAACCAAGCTCCGTGACAGCTTACAGGCGGGGCCATGAGGGTACGGGTTACAAGCCATTTGTACTTGCACAGTGGCTTGGATTCTGGCTCCTAAACCATTTGAAAGCACTTCAGAAACCATATCTGGTGCCTGTGGGCCATCAGGTGCTGACCTGGGCTACAGCCAGTGCCAACTGAGGTGCCCACGTAAAATTTCATCCTTATTTTTCAAACACACCCCACCCTAAGGGCTTACAAGACTCAGATCCCATCCACAGCAAACCATTCACTGAAAACTGATGTCATAAGGCAGTGGGTAGCGGGTCCAGAGGAGGGCCACGAAGATGATCAGAGGGCTGGAGCACCTCCCCTTCAAGGACAGGCTGAGAGAGTTGGGGCTGTTCAGCCTGGAGAAGAGAAGGCTCCGGGGGGACCTGACAGCGGCCTTCCAGTACCTGAAGGGGGCCTACAGGAAATCCGAGGAGGGAGGGACTCTTCAGAAGGGCGTGTAGTGACAGGACAAGGGGCAATGGCCACAAACTGGAAGAGGGGAGATTTAGGCTAGACATTAGGAAGAAATTCTTTGCTGTGAGGGTGGTGAGACACTGGCACAGGCTGCCCAGAGAGGCTGTGGATGCCCCCTCCCTGGCAGTGTTCAAAGCCAGGCTGGATGGGGCTCTGAGCAACCTGGTCTAGTGGTTTGCAGCCCTGCCCATGGCAGGGGGGTTGGAACTAGATGATCCCTAAGGTCCCTTCCAACCCGAACCATTCTATGATTCTATTTTGATCGCAGTGTATCAAACGTTGCTCATCGACTCTCCAAACATATCTCAGAGGATGGACGATCATCATAATTTCCACTCCACTAACAACATAAATTAAAAAGCACAGTTGAGGTACCTTTGTGATATTTGTCATCTTCGGTGTCTCTCTTGTAGCGATATCCCAAAACCAGCACCACATTCTTCAGACTCCCTTTTTCAAAGAAATAAAATGTCAGATTTTAATTCTAATGGGAACTTTGTAATTTAAGGATGGAAAGAGTAATTTACAAGGTGCCGCTAAGAGGACAGAAACCAGAGTGTTCCTCTGGGCCCTTTATTCATGTCATTAACCATGAAAAACTGGCAGGAAAGCAGTACAGCTCATGCCTCTGCTTAATGCAGGGGTTTGCCAGAGTTCAGCCTGCTGGACGGGCCTGAGAACAAAGTGCCCTGCTATTTAGCACGTGCAGGCGCAGAAGAGTCACGGAAAACAGATGTCGCAGGGAAGGGACAGGTTGCAGATGAAGTCCCAACACCCAGCAGAAACAAGTAATCAGTTTGGATATAAAAAATGAAACAATCAAATCTGGTACAAAGTGGTTAAGAGTGTTCTGAATTAAAAACGGCACATAGGTGGGGAAGTTAGCAGGGAAGTAGCAATAGGGGATGGATCATAGTAAGGTACCGACTGAATAATGTGAAAAAAGACTAGAGAGATGAGTGGTCGGACCACAGAGGGCTGGTGGGAACCCTGTGCACCTTCCGTGACCAAGTGCTTCCACCACTGCACTTTTTTGCAACCAGCTCTGTCCACACTCCGTACCAAACAGCTGGAACCTAAGTACAGTGCTGCTTCTCCAACCCAGGGCCCTTGCTTACTATAGAGAAGTCACTTGCAAAATGAACTGCACATACTTACATATAAATCATTCTCTAAACCTGATGTCTTGTCTATTACATGTCTGTTGTTAAGTGGCAGAGTTAGACAAAGGCACTCAAGCTACAGATAGGACTGGTATCTCAACATGACAAACTCTTTTCCCTAAAATATTTACACTGGAGTGACGTTATATATTCCCCTCCACATTCTCTCCTTTCAGACAGCAGTGTGTTCCTATTGAAGAACACACAGCAGCCTCAGTGCCATCTTCAGTAATTCTGTGAGTGCACCAGTAGAACCAAAGTCTTTGAATTCAGGAAGAAAGCCCAACTTTTATAAATAATTGCTGGGAGAAAATGATCAAAAGAAAAATGTACACTTCAAAGTGCATGGATCAGTCTCACCTGCCATTCCTGAGTTGTGTGCAAACACAACCACTCTATTGCTCATGAAGTATTAACTTCTCTCCATATAAAACTTTGATTAAAAATGCTGTGTTGTCTGGAAATCGGGAATATGAGACTCAAGGCTTTTTAAGTCGCATCGCATTATTCTATACAATATACTTTTCGTATCAATGGCAATAATGTGAGGCAGAATTTTATTTTCACAGTAACTATTCTTTACGCAATACTAAAAATAAACCAGTCCCTTTATAGCACTAATGCTGCAGCTACCAGGACCAGAAGGACTCAG
Organism: Alectura lathami; assembly: GCA_013399715.1. Classification (NCBI taxonomy): domain Eukaryota; kingdom Metazoa; phylum Chordata; class Aves; order Galliformes; family Megapodiidae; genus Alectura; species Alectura lathami. Next base: position 124,732 of record VXAV01004870.1, on the reverse strand, counting down.
ACCGCTGTGTTAGTGAACCTGGACTCTGGAGCTGGCACTCTAACAGCTGAGGACTGAACAGCCTCCACGAACCTGAAGTCTCAGGCGAAAGCAAGTCAGAGGAAGATGACTTCTTTTGATGTAGACAGCACTGTCAGCACTATGAGCATGCTGCACTACAGCAGCGTGAGACAGCTGGCTGAGGTGACAGGAACAGCACATGTGTACTGATCTGCAGCCCGAGTCCGGGCCTTCCCCTGGCACTTGCCCAGCTTTGGGTCACATCTGCCTGTGACCCGAGCCTGGCAAAAATACCTGAATGACATCCAATAAGGCAAGTGCTGGGTCCTGCACTAGGGTCACAACAACCCCATGCAGCGGCACAGGTTTGGGGCAGAGTGGCTGGAAAGCTGTGCACAGGAAAAGGACCTGGGGGTGTCAGTCGAAAGCTGGCTAACTATGAGCCAGCAGTGTGCCCAGGTGGCCAGAAGGCCAACGGCATCCTGGCCTCCATCAGGAATAGTGTGGCCAGCGGGATCAGGGAGGTGATCGTCCCCCTGTGCTCTGCACTGGTGAGGCCGCACCTCGAGTGCTGTGTTCAGGCTTGGGCCCCTCACTACCAGAAGGACATCGAGGCCCTGGAGCGTGCCCAAAGAAGGGCAACGAAGCTGGCGAAGGCCCTGGAGCACAAGGCTTATGGGGAGCGGCTGAGGGAACTGGGGCTGTTCAGTCTGGAGAAGAGGAGGCTCGGGGGAGACCTCATTGCTCTCTACAACTACCTGAAAGGAGGCTGCAGTGAGGTGGGGGTCAGCCTCTTCTCCCAGGTAGCAGTGACAGGACAAGGGAACAGGCACAGGTTGTGCCAGGGGAGGTTTAGATTGGACATTGGAATAAATTCTTCATGGAGAAGTTGGCCAAGCATTGAAATGGGCTGCTCTGGGCATGGTGCAGACCCCTTCCCTGCAGGTATTTAAGAGATGTGTGGATGTGGCAAATGGTTCAGTGATGGGACTCGGTCGGTCAGGCTGACAGTTGGACTTGATGATCTTGAGGCTCTTTTCCAGCCTAAATGATTCAATGATTCTATGATTCCTGAATAAGGATAGAAGAAGAAAACCAGGAAACTAGCAATTAAGGAAAAATAATTAAAACCTAATGAGCAATGCAGAGGGAGAAGCCAGAAGTGTAAAACTTGAGATGGAGGACCAACGCAGGCAGACACAGCTGAAGATAAAGCCTGTCAGAGGACAGCGAGAGCTGGGCTGAGGCGTGGCACAAAGGATGCAGTGAAGGTGGGGTGTGTTCCTATGCTGGTCGGTGACACGCCAGGGAAGAGCTGTTGTTTTACGTGGGCACAGCGGTGGCAGGCTGCTGGGGTCCAGCCAACACTGGCCTGTCTGACACGGAGTGAAGACGACAACAGCAGAGTAGTGTGAATGAACTGAACATGGAAAATGCTGATCTGCTCCTGGAACACCGTGTCAGACAGAAGCCAGAGATCCCCGAACCTGGCACTGATTTCAAAGTCCTTGTCAGCTGGTGGCTTTACTTACCTAGCTGAGCTGTTAGCATGACTCGAACAGAATCACAGAAATTATCTATAACGCGCACAGGGTGACGTGTCGACAGATCAAGCAGCAGGATATGTCCTCCTCCTGTCCCTACCCACAGGGCAGTATTTTTCTGCAGGCAAATTGTCTTCACTCTTCCAGAATAAGCAACTTTGTGTTTTGATTCCTTATTTAGTTTTTCTACTTCATCCCTACAAGTGTGGAGAGAATTTGTATTAAATGTAGTGGCACACTGTTCCACAGCTGCCAAAATGTCTCCTGCAATACATGCCTTTTAAATGATCATTTGTCACAACAAACTGCAAAAAAATCATGCTGATCGGTTGACTTATTTTAGACCATCTGAGATGAAAACTACTGGGCTTCCAAGACCCAGCTGGTGGGCTTGAAAAGACCTTTAAATAGCAGGCAGGTATACTTCCCTGCTTTCTCCCAGTTTGCAGAGGAATAATGTCACTGCAAGGTGGGAGGAGCACACCTAGAGCTGCTCCAAGCTTCATCATAAAAATCAAATGGATGTAGAACATGAAGGAAGTGGAGCAATTTAAATGCAAAAGTAAGTCACTGTCCCTGCTACCAGAACTCTGATCTAGAGAGCAGACGCTCTTAATCAGGGGACGCAGAAAGTAACCGACCACAAAACCATGAGTGCCTTATCAGATCACCCAGGGACAACAGATGACTTTCTTCTTTCCTTAATAGAGTTAAATGAATCCTCTGAAAATCAAAAACTGTGAAATGTAATAAGGATCTTAGAGAACTGAGATTCTGCATGGGATATTTTGGCACTCTGGGCCAGAGGGGAGGAAAGGAATTCTGCATTTGCCCAGTGAGCTGAGCAAGCCTCTTCCCTCCAGGAATGTGAGGCATATGCTAGAGAAGGCAACCTTTAGTCGGCTTCCTATGCATCAGGTCATCAATCTGAAATAAAGCACTTACTTGAGAAAATGTGCACAGTCAATTAGTTCAGAAAGTTTTTCTGTCTTCTTGTCCCAGATTTCCACAAAATGGCTGTTCTTCTTTGCCAGGTAGATGGATTTGTCCACGGCTATTGAAATAATGTTTGCGTCGCTGTACGCGTTATGGCAGAACCTAGGAGAGAGAAGAGCTCCAGCTAGAGTCACAGAAAACGCCCAGCAGGAGAACGTGAATATTGTAAGGTTCTCCGTGACACGCAGAGATTAATTCAGCCTTAAGACCTGAGTGGGCTAGGAGACAACCGAAAGGGGTTGCTGCAACATTCCCACAGTTGGACATAAAATCTCACAGTTGTCAGGTTTCACCAATGATTTCCCTGGAGCAGTACCAATGCCCCAAAGTGTGAACAGTTTTGGCTCTGCAAAGCTTAAGGTGCTCCTGTGACATGCTTTTCGTCCTGCCATTGAACTGATTTTGCTGAAACTTTAGTTTCTTGTGGAGTCTCCTTCTCTGGAGATACTTGTATCCCACCTGGACACTTTCCCCTGCAAACTGCTCTAGGGACCCTGCTTTAGCAGGGGGTTGGACTAGATGATCTCCAGAGGTCCCTTCCAACCCCTACAGTTCTGTGATTCTGTGAAAATCAAACACCGTATCACCTGCTCAGGAAAAACTCCCCTTAACTTCAGAGCAGGATTTACCCAGGTGAGAATTACAGCAAGTGCTCCAAAAACCTCAGTCTCTAATTTCTAAATATTGAGAGCTCAGCAGTCATACATGATTTATCCACACAGGGCAAAGCTATGCACACATACCATACAAACACAAAGGACAAAGGCTGCGCTAAGTATGTGTGTGTAGCTCTAAACAAAGCAACCAGGGCTTAGACAAAGGCAACCAAGGGAGAAAGACTGATCAGTAGCATGTATACACTTTCTGAATGTACACTGACTTCACAAATCCTTTATGCACATCCCTTGTTTAAAAGCAGCAATGAATACTTTAAACATTACCCACTGATCTTCTTTTAATGCACTCTGAATTTCTTTGATATTACAGAAGGAGAATAATAGAAACGAGAATTTTTTTATTTAAAAAAGCTCTAGAACAAGACATTATACCAAAGCATGGTTAAACATCTTTAACAAAAACAACAAAAGAGCCAAGTAACATTACATAAAAAAACTTACAGTTGGCTTGTCTTGGTTTCAATCAGCTTTTGGACAGAGAAATCACTAGACAAAGCTATGAGCTTTGTTCCACAGCCTCCCCAGATGATATTTTTTTCAGATAAATATGAGGATTCATTTAAACACATCAGAGGTGTGCTAATGTTTCCTATAGTTAGTATCTTCAGGGGTGTTGCACCCTTACACTGCAAGAAGAAACATACTCTCCATTAGAACCAGGGACAGAGGAAGCAGAAACTGTTAGCACAAGGCCACACAACCTGCAAGGCACTGACGCAGCCAGATTTCTACACCTCTGTGGTCTCTTTCCACAGCGTTAGGGTCTGCACCGTAGACTGACTATAGCTGCCCAAAGAAAACAGACTGGGTGAGCAGCAGCAGGAGCTGGGACTGACCCCTTCTGCAGCCCCTGGCCCAGTTAAAGAACTGGGAAGAAAGTCACATAGGTACCCTAGAGAAATCCCACCCTAGGTCACACAGTAATTCTGCAGTGCAACCCTGTAACTGCTCCAAGCTGCATATGGCCAGGAGCTCACCCTCAGAACCAGGCCCTTCAAACAGCTACTGGCTGTTGGTTACAGTATCTATCATAAAACACATGCAGCTCCCCTAGGAGTGTACAGAAAATGATTTTTAATTTGAGAGAAGCAATTTAAAAACAAGCTGCATGAAATAAAGCCACTACCAGTAGCTGCTTTACACATTACTGGTAGTATTTTGCAGAACAGAAGCAAAGAATGAATCTACCTTTACTGCTCTGTCTTCAAACACCGCCAGTCTGCCATCAGCTGTGCCTGCCAGAAAGAAGTTCTTCTGTTTGCTGAAATAAAACAAAATAATGATCTCCAGAAAGGCCCTAATCAGGTAAGAACAATCTAAATTAGCAGCCTCTGGTATTTTAAGAGTTTCATTGAGGACTAAAAGCAAATGCAACCGCCTGTGGTCAGGAATGTAGTCTCCAGTTACGCTGGGTGCAAAAGTAAGTGAAAACACAGGCAAAATAGGCAGCTGTCTGAACAGAACTGTCTGCATGGATTCTGAACATCTCTGTTCAGTGGCATTTTCAAAATGTAACACAAAACATTTAACAATCACGTATACCTTTGCTTCGAAAGCGAATTGCAGTACAAACAGGTGATAGAATCTGACATTTTCTGCAGCCGGTGCCTTCGTGTTTCATCTTCCGTGTTAACTGCCCACAGGGATCCAGACTGGGTTCCTGCTACAATCCAGTTTTCTTTCTCAGTAGCAAGGGTCACTAATGCCAAACTTAAAATTTTACTATCTGCAATATCCTGAGTCAGGAAAAGAAAAACAAAACCCAACAGCCTGGTTATGTTCTCAATACGGGTAAGTAGCAGTCCATTGCTGTAATAAAAATAACAAGCAGTCTTCCTGGGCCTTGGGTCTTCCCACGAAGACCTTCTCCATGAAATCTAGTCCCTGATTAGCAGAACACACTGGCAACCATACCATGGGTCTTCACAGCACTAGGAAGGACCCCTCAAACAGCACATAGGGAAATCTCTGAGATGAATACTGAAGAAAATATTTTCCCGCTCTGTTCTGATGAAGGTCTTAAAGCCATCAGTGCGTTAAGCAAATGGAATGACACAACACAGGTTCAGCTGAATTGCAAACAATAACACCACTGGTCTAACAACTTTTTTTTCCCATTTCAGTTTTAGCCACACAATTTATACCAAATCTACAAATTTGAATGAATCATGGTCAACAGATGGCAGGCACTTTATGGAAACACAATTTAAATAGCTTCGATGATGAGTCATACGCAGCTCTGGCAGACAAACGGAAACATACGCACATCACAGCTCATCGAGCCTGGGCAGATCTTTCCCTTCCTATTGGCACTAGACTGGGATGAACAAAAAGCAAATCGAGAGAGCTGGAGGGTATCACCCGAAGTGTCAGAAGGAGGTGGCATCCCTGGGAAAAGAGGAATTGGTACGAGACTAGCTGGACTGTTAGGGGAGGCAGAGGTGCAGAGGGCTATGTAACCATTACTGCTTGTCCTGGCCTCCGTGCTAGAAATAGCTGCCATAGAATCATAAAGGTTGGAAAAGACCTCTAAACCATCTGAGCGTGAGAAAGAAACACAGTTTTGGAAAGACAGCATTAGCTGAAATTTTGGGCTGGATGGCAAGAAAAGAGGCTGTTCCTGCTTCCTTTCGTGGATGCAAGGATGCCTCATTCATAAGCCATCTTTGTTCTCTCAAACATCTCTCAAAGCTGCACTGTCCAGAAGCAGCATTCTACTGTTCAAATGCAGTTAGTTCTTCTGAAATACATCTGGGTGCCAAGAACGTTAGAATAAACAAAGCTTTCACACGTACCTCACACGTGTGTCCATCTGTGTTCAGGTTAACAAACGACAGCTGTGCTTTTTCTGTGTTCCCATTGCCTATCCAGACTCCTGCCTTCTTGCAGCTTTGACTGGCAGCCACCATGCACTCTGCCGTGGAAGTGCTGGGTATGGAAACACACCTCATCAAACAGAGCAGCTCTGCAGAATTCAGGATCTCATACACCTACAAAGGAAGGCACAGCACGCAAGTGGGAACAACAGTGGCTTGGATGGTGACAAAAAAATAGCAAGGAATGGGCAGCAATGTTGTATGGAATACAGACACACTATCTCAGCAAGTCTGCTGATTTATACACCGCTGTTAATGAGCAATCATTGTCCACTGAGCAACTTCACCTTCACTTTCTTATCACACCATTAAAATGTCAGGGAACTAATGGGATTAAGGCATGTTTCAAAATTTCAGCCATTCAAAGAGCCATGTGCTGTGTGGTGACAGACAGCAGGTTTCAGATCCACACCACTGCTCCTCCTCTCCCACGCACGGAACAGGGTGAGCAACCTGCACTGCTCTGACACAACACAGTCCTTTCTGCTTAACTCTAGCAAGAGCTACATATCGATCTGTGTTCAGAGCAACATGGAAAAACAGAAGGCTGCAGTAAACGGTTGGTAGATTTGAATGGAACAGTTTATCGTGGGTAGCAAGAGCAGGTAATATCCCGTGGTTGTTTCCATGCCAGAAAAGGAGAGCAACAGAAATACACTGCCTCTTGCTGATGAAAACTTGCCACTTCTTTTTAGAAAGCACCAGAACTTCACGGTATCACCTGTCCTCAAAATACTAATAAACAAACTAAGTAATACCTGGGAAGATGTTGGTCGTTCCTGAGGGTTTTCCTTCAAACATTTTTTAATCAAATTTTCAACTTTAGGCCAGGGGGCACACCCATATTCTTTGACAGGATCTGAAATGTAAAACCAAATAACTTCTTAGTCAGCCTTTACCATAGTGCAGAACTGCAAGTTCTGAATAATTATTTTAGGAATTCCTCTAACTTCTTACAAAGCTGCTTTAAGAAATACCAAACTCTTAGGCAAAATGTCAGTATGAACAGCCTGGAGTTGCTCATCTGCCATTACAGAAAAATGAGTCACAGAGCTAGGGTCTTTTTCATTAAAAGCAGTCAAAGTAAATGCATTCAGCCCACTGTTTTGGGGACTGAATCACAGATACATGTGAGTTGTGTTCTGATCCATGCTGACCATTCAAGGGCATGTGATTTCTATCTGTAGTTTTTTCAATTCCTATTACTATTATTTTATTATTTACTTTTCTGTGTTTGGGAATACAGATAAGCTTTCAATCAAACGTGCAGCAATTTTGATAAACAACTCCATATGACATTCATGAGGTATGGAAGTTTAAATCCCCACTCAGCGCTTTGAATGTGCGTCTCATCACTGCAGGTGCTGACCTCTCTAGGAACAAATCACTCATGAATGCTTGTATTGCTTTTCTTTTTCATTCATCAACATCCACAGCAGATACTCCAGTCCTGCCTTAGACAGAGGTAACATGAACAAGGAATGAGGAAAACCTGCAAATGAATGTATCCTGTCCAGCAAACAGGACGAGCTCTGTTTCCTTGTGAACTCAGCCAGTCCTTTTTTTGGTGGAAATACAGAAATTGGCTGGAGTTGGATGATCTCTGAGGTCCCTTCCAGCCCAAGCCATTCTATGATTCTGTCGGTGGGACGGGGGGAATGGGCTAAAACTGAAAGAGGGGAGGTTTAGGTTGGACATCAGGAAGAAATTCTTCACTGAGAGAGTGGTGAGGCGCTGGCACAGGCTGCCCAGAGAAGCTGTGGCTGCCCCATCCCTGGCTGTGTTCAAGGCCAGGCTGGATGGGTTCCTGGGCAGTTTGATCTAGTGAGCTAGTGGCTGGCAGCCCTGTCCACGGCAGGGGGTTGGAACTAGATGATCTCTGAGGTCCCTTCCAACCCAAGCCATTCTAGGATTCTATGGAATGATGAGCATGTACACAGCTAGGACTGTATTACCTCCACAAACTAACACTTCTGATGATTATTATCGTGAACTGGACTATTCTCCTTACGGAGTAGAGAACGTATGAGCTCTGTCTCTCTAATGCAGAAGCCACACCTAATTATCTGGTGCAGTTGCTGCCCTTTCCTAGGTGGAGTGACTTTGGTCGTAATGAATGTTTCACGAGCATACCCTCTTCTGCAGGGCAGTTAAGTGAGAACACCACGAGTCACACTGTCCAGCTGAACACATCAGGTCCAGCTTGTTTAGCCTCCCTCCAGCAACCAACAACTACATGCTGCAACGCAGCTGGAACATGAGCAACGCCATGCAGCTAGGCGGGGACTTCACATGCTTGACAGGTTGAAGGGAATTACTTTATGTGGGGAGGCTGCTCTTCTGAGAGAGTGGATTTTATGCCCTTTTTTTTTTTTTTGGAAGATTTTGAGATAAGCAGCTTCCCAGTAATTTATTTTTATTTTTTATTTTTTTAATGTAATGAATCATGATTAAAGAATAGAAGTGTTTTGTTCTTTTTTTTTAAACTTAATACATGATATGCATAAACAAAGTAAAATGTAAGGTTGAAGACCAGACATGGTCTTAGAAGACACTTCCAGCAATACTCATTTTAGCTAGGACTGGACAAAATCCCAAGTGTATAAAATCTCTATTTCTTTATAAAAAGAATCTGCTTGTTCCCTTGAAATTATAATGAAATGATAGCTAACACAATGTTGAATGGATGCCTGTTAGTTGCTATTTGAAGAGTCTGTGAAATCAAAAGTTTCTAAAAACCGCTGTTATTAGGCTCTTCCTCTGATCACTGTCAGACACAATAGAAAACACAAGATGTTATTTTTAGAGGAGGCAGAACAAATAGTCTGCTTTCACGTTAAAACTGGAAGAAACAAGGCATACCTGGTAGCTTTCCTTGTATTGCTAACTCATCAAATTCATTGGGAAACTTCACCCCTTCCATTATTCTACCTCCTCCTGTTAAAATGTCATAGAGAAGCAAGCCAAATGAATAAACATCAGCTTGCTGGTTGTAAATAACATTTCCTCTGGCAACCTCCGGTGCTCGAAATCCTGCAAATACATCATTCATTAACAGTTATGACTCATACCAAGCTGAAGTCATCTTTAATCCTTTTAAGCGTAAACAGTTACTGATGGAAATATCACAGGAAGTCAACCAATAATGGCACACTATTTCTGGGCTGGCACAGTTTGCATGTGGCAGACTATCACAAATATCAGCAATGAGTGTGAAGGAAGGGGACAGTACATCAGTGACAGAGCTCCTGCACCATTAAACACAAAATAATTCATTTATATCAATGAATATTGAAAATGAAGGACAAGTCTGCAGCCTTTATTGCAGGCCTAAGATCAAACACTTAAAGTCACACCCACATGCACAATTTCAAAGACCTAAAGGAACTATGCAAAGTTCCTGAAGCGTTCAGTGCTTTAGAACTGATGTTAGCAAGTTCTCTCTCAGGTAGGGAACAGTGCAGGTATTCAGTGCCTTAAAAAAAAAAAAAAAAAAAAAAAAAAAGACCTGCCTATGCATTACACCACATTGCACCACAAAACAACAAACATTTTTAGCAGTATAATTTCAATATCTGAATAACCATACCAAAAAAGGCAAGAAAAGTCAAAATTAGTGCATGCAATTTAATTTGTTCTCTTTTTAAAACTTCAGTATACTTGTCAATCCTTCTAAAAGGCATTAAAGCACAAATAGGAACAAAGGTTGAGGGGTATAAATCTGGCATCACAGCATGTAATAGGACGACGACTACCTTTTGGGACTTCAACTACAGCGCAGATTGGAGTTACTTCTCACAGACTAAATCAAAAATGTACTCGCTATTTTTTGACACAATGTAAACCATACCTGGTGTGCCCTCAGAGGTTTTTATTCCCATTCTGCAGCAGTACTGGGCGATGCCATAGTCAGCTATTTTTGCAATGACAGCTGCATTGGGATACAGGGTGAAGAGCAACACGTTGTGAGGCTTTAGATCACGGTAAATGATCATTGCTGAATGCAGGTACCTGTTAACAAAGAATTTATTTATTAAAAGCACTCACAATTCAGGGATGCTGAATGCATTATTCCCAAAACAGGAAATTGCACTTTCAAATGTTCACTGCTTTGTAACCAAAAAGTCAAAGATCACCAACATGACAGCGCCTTATTGAATAATGCGCTCAGAATGGTTCTGACATACACAAGCACGGCAGCATTTCAGTGCCAAGACTTATCTGAAGTGTCACTGGCTGCCTGATAACTGAATCTCAGAAGTTGAAGCTTCTTTGTGTATTTTGCAGATTTTCTTGTTTTACAGTCACATTTCCATAGCTCCTGAGGACATTCATGGACTTTTCAGAACTTTAGAAATGCATTAAATTAGCTTCTATGACATTTTAATAAGGCGTCAACAGCCACATAGCAAATTCCAGTTAGTGTTTCTGCTATTCCTCTACTTACATGAATAACACTTTTTACTAGGAAAAAAAAAAAAAAAAGGCAAGCAAACCTTGTGTTCTATATCAGCTAACAAGTCACAGTATACAAATATGTGACCCAGGAAATATTCTGCCTGAGATGTAAGAAAAGCTAAGCTTCTTGTTTTCCAAATTGCCGTTGTATCCTGCTTTTACAGCAACAGAGAAGTCACATTTACCTTAGGCCATCAGCTACATGTAGAGCTATCCTGTGCTGAAGAGTTCTGGTTAAATTTGCTTTGTCTTGTTGAAGCAAACGATCAAGAGATCCTTTAAGGGCTAATTCCATCACCAGCATCCGGGGACGGACTGCAGCAGCTAGCAAAGACACTAAGCTGGGGTGATGGAGGTGACAAAGCACTGCAAGCTCCTGTAAATTGGAAAATCAGATGAAATAGTGCACGCAGCATAGCTGTGAGGTGAGCTCAGAAACGTTCTGAAGTACAGCCTTGCACCGGACTTAAGTTTTTTAAGCTCTTTATGAGGGTTGGTGTTTCACAAGCTGCACTATAGAAAAAAAACAACAACTTTTCTTACTTGTCTGAGGAGCCTGAGAGAAGTATGTTTATTGAAAATCTTCACGGCAACTTCCTCTCCACCATAGGATGCACGGTACACAGACCCAAACCCACCGTCACCTTTTCAAAGACAAAATTGAAAAGAATATTAATACCAAAGGGACAGCAATCATTTCTCAAAAACTGCAGAAAGGGTCCAATTTTAAAATGTGTGTAACATCTACCTCGTCAAACTTGATGACCAATAACTTAAATATGTAAAAACCAGAGTCCTAGTATAAAAGTGAACAGAAAATTCCAAACTTAATTACCTGAAATTCAGGGTACCTTAAAATACACCTTTCCACTGAGGAGAAATCTCTAAAACATCTTCCACATGTTGCAGAACTGAGTTCAATAGATTTGTTTATGTAAGCTCTGCAAAAAAGAACTACAAAATCATTCTCACCCAGGAGAAATTCAGGAGCTTTGTCAAATTCCAGGTCATCATTGTTCAGCATAATATTTCTAGGCAAATCAGCCAGTATCAGATCAGGAGCAATCTGAGCTATGGGAATGGTATGTCTTGGCTGGTCTGGGTTTACTAAAAGGTCACCTAAGAAAATAAACGAGAATTACATATAGTCAGCAATCAAAAGGCACTGAAAGATGTACAGATCCCTGTGGGTGCATGTGATGAACATACCTATAATGAAATTCATATATACGTGTATGTGGGTGTATGCACACATATGCAGAGGAACACTAACCATCCCGTTCCATTTCTACAGTACCCTCCATGTTTGAATATTTTCAAGGTTGTACCTGCGCACCAAACCAATAGAAAGCAACCGTTGCTATGTCACAGCACCCAGTAAACCCAAGGATTACTTTTCTCTCTACAGAAAGAGAGAATTCTGTTGGTATGTGGTATGTCACCATGAACATTGCCTTTTAAACTACTGTTGTATGTGGTCCAAACCAAAGATCTAGTAACAGTGTCACTATGTGCTAGATTCAATTACGTGAATGAAGTTGCATTATCAGTGCCATGACAGGAAGACCCTTCATTGTTGCCATTTATACAGGACTACAGTAGCTGCATCCTGTCCCGTATTCTGTAGTTATACAGATGTCTCTTGGAAAACAAAACAAAACAAAAAAGAACAAGTTGCTTTTGACTTATGCTGTAAATATTTCGTACAGAAATGACAGATTTTTAAAACACACAATGCATTCAAATGTTAGCAAGTGGATGCCTTGGATGTAAAATTTATCTATGTACCTCACATGGCTTAAATATACATATAACGTACCTTCTTCAGCTTTTTTAAGCAAGTCATCGAGTAGTATTTTCTGGTGTTCTTCACCATCCTCAAAGCTGTACAGAGCCCATTTCTTCAGCAAAGTTTCCCCTTCACCACATACATCTATATCCAGCAAACCTGGGAACCATTCTTCCATAAGAGAATCTATGTGATCCACCACTTGTCCCAAAAGGATGCAGCCTTCAACAAACCAAAGCGGGCAAATTACAGCCTCTGTCTGCCAAACTTATCATTGCAAAGCTAAACTCTACATTCCAAAAGGCAAAAGCACCACAAACCAAAATGCCAAGCTGCAATCAAACTGGAGCACAAATCAGGCTCAGGAATAATTAACCTTTTCTGCAAGAAGGTGCTGTGATTTTCAAGAAACTGTCTGGGTTGCTGTCAAACACTGCTGATTCCACCAGACAATAAGCTTCAGGAGACCAGTTCAAGTAGATGCCTTGTCTCCAATACATTCTGTTGGGACGAAGAGCTCGTGCTAGAAAATACAAAATTTGATTTAAAATGTAAATGTCATATTCTTAAATATTCTGAACAAGGAATAACATTTAAGTATTTAATTATCATTGTACGCTTATGCCTACTCAAATAACAGACAAAACGGAGGCTACAACGTTGCAGTCAGAACAGCCCCACAAAAGCTGAGTATGTGTGAACTGGTCACCAGTTCCATAAGGCAAATTACCAACGCCTATTTTGCATAATTTCCTTTGTCACTAGTTTTCATAAATCACATATTAAAAATCAAAGATTTTTAAAATCAAAGATGAACGAAACTGCGAAGCTCAGGATGGTAAGTAATGCAGGGATTACACAAATACTCCAGCACATTCAGCTTCAAATGTAGAGCACCATGCGCTATAGCTCATGTCAAAACATGCGAAGAGTAGGAAAAAAATCCCCACTTCTGAGCAAAGCAGAGCTTTTAGACATTCATAACGAGAGAAGAGATGACCCTGCCTTTCTGTGTAGAAGACTTATCCTTTCCTGCATTCCTTGTGGAATCGAACGGCAATACTGCATAAATGTAAGGAGTTCCTCTAGCATGCAAAGGAGAGAAACAGCTTCTTACACCTTCCCTTTCTTCTGCACATCACTGTGATGATCATGCACCAATTGCTCCTGGATATTTCTAAATTACAAAAATGACCACTGTTCTTTTTCTTATATTTGTGAAGCGGCCAGGAAACAGCTAACTGAAAACAATACTGGGGACTAGAGCTCTAGCACGCAGGTGTTCATGTTTGGAGCAAACACGCTCACTATTGTTTTCAAAGTAAAAGATTTGTACCTCTTCCTGACAGCATGTAAGGTGATATTTCCAGCAACCTGTTGATCAGCCTGGACCAAAATCCCATGGGAAAGTATGGCATCTCATAAAGCCTGACGATAATTTCTGAATTTTCACAGTGAGGAAGCTCTATAACAGGTCTGTGATCAGATAAACTGAAAGAATACAAATATTAGACAGTGTTTAATGACGTACTTTATCCAAGCTGACAGATGGCATATATTACTTACTATGTAAAATGCATTATTTACTAATGAATGACTAACACAAACAATCACGGAACAGACAGTGTATTTGCTTATTCTGTTTGCTTGTGCTAATGGAAACCTGCTACAATTTACACTCGTCACAACCTCACTAACAGTCATTACACATCAACGTACCTCAGACTTACATAGGGCAGCTAAGAGGCATTCAGATAAAATCTACCTGTTCAGTACCTAAAGAATGCAGAAACTCTTAACAATCCAACCACGCAACACTCTCTTCATTAAGGAAAATAAGCATTATTAAACTCATTAGGGAAATCTGTAACTGAGGCAGAGAAACCATTTCCTGCTTCAGATAAAGCAAAAAGACCACCCTCAGAACACTCTGTCATGTTTAATCACTGCACTGTTTGGGGGAGATTCTGTCTCTGAGTAGCTTGACAGTGGCTCTGACTTCAGCAAATAGGCTATAAGAATTAATGGTTATAATTTACTTTGCAATAAATATCTGCAACGTTGGCACACCACGATGTAAGGCTAAATTATAATTTTCCTGCTGTAGGGCATGATACTTATTAACACAGTATTTTCCTCATACAGCATTTTATTATTCATAGATGTAAGCTTTATCTCTACAAGATCAGTTTAACATGTCTCTGAAAGCATTTACTAAAATGCACTGCATAATAACACATTACGCTTTCAGATGCCAAACTGCTCTGATGATCAGGTTTTTATTTTGACCACTCTCTAGGGCACATTTGTGGGTTTAGCTCTTTGCTTACCTGCTTGGGATTAGTAGTTGATCCTCTCCTAACGGCAAAGCAATCTGAAACTTTTCCAGAAGTTTGAAGTATTGTGACATGTAGACCTTAGGAAACTTGCTCTTCTTTAAAAGGAATTTTTCCACATCTGAACGCTTTACAATTCCCTTAGGATATTTAGAACAGCCTTCCACTTTCACCGTCAAAATCTTTCCAAAGAAAGCAAGACAATTTGAGGTGTACAGTCATCACCGGACTGCGTTTTCCTGAAGACAGCAGTGAAAAAATTTACCCTGTCCAAGCCATTAGTGTGCTACCATTCTTCAGTAGCTTTCACTGTTACGTGTTATATGTGAAGTTATTCTGTAAGTTAACTCATAAAAGTGAGGTCTGAAAGGAGCCTATGCACAGTGATTTTTTCCTGTCAGCACTTCACACAAGCAGAGTGGTGCAGACTACATAATGTTCCAGGCCTTCTCTTACTCCCACCACCTTTATAGCCTCTAACTTAAATTTCTGCCAACTCATCTCTCCCACTTAATGAAAAGTAAAGTTTCAGAGGCCACACTATATGAATATATATCAAAAAGTTTGAGAGTGCTTCTCAATCAAGATACCAACTATGAACTCCCTGAAGCAGACAGTCTGGTACTCTCCTGTCCCAATACCCTGAGAAAATACTAGATCATGAAACTGTAAAGAAATGGTGAAAAAGAATCACTGGCAAGTTACAGCGGGTTGGGACAGGGGAAGAAGTTTCATGAATGAAGACACAAAGCAATCAGAGACTAACCTGTGCCATGATTTTACACAGCCACTTAGGATCTACAAAATACAAATCTCTTAGCTGTAGTGCTGGGTCCTGGAAATGAAGCAGTACACCTGCACAAAGCACACTGTAATTAGCAATGCATTCCCCAAGCTTTGTATTAAGCAAAATAACCACCCAACTCTGGGCTGTCTTCCTAACGTGACTTGATACAAGCAATCTGAGTAATAACTACAGCTACTGACTTTATGCCAGTATCTCAGGAGAGCAGAATGCAATCACGGTTTGTTCAGCTTTATCTTCAGATGTTTTGCTAGGTTTATAACCTGACCTCGTTTTTTTTTGGTCAAGCAGCCACACTCTGTGTTGTCAATTACTTTGTCTTACGAATTCTGAATGGCACCGATACCAACTG
The DNA here is from genome assembly GCA_013399715.1 of Alectura lathami. Taxonomy (NCBI): domain Eukaryota; kingdom Metazoa; phylum Chordata; class Aves; order Galliformes; family Megapodiidae; genus Alectura; species Alectura lathami. Next base: position 108,899 of record VXAV01004870.1, on the reverse strand, counting down.
TTACACATATTCACCTAACTGCCATCCTATTCAAGCTGCTACAGCACTTGCCCCTTTCTTCACAAACTGTGCAGCATAATCAGCAGGAGTGATGTTTTCAGGGAGGGATAAGATACATAAGTTGTTTATATCATGAAATTCCTTTGTGACATAATGATCTGGATTATCAAACTGGAATATTACCCAAGGTCAGCATATCAGCCCAACACAATGGGTCAACCTTGTGTGAAATTTAAAAATCCACGTAAGTCCTGTCTGCTGCAAATTTGCAACAAAATGCTAACAAACGTGCACTGAAGGTAATATTTTACCTGATTCATTCAGAAAGTGAATTGCATGAGGGAGCTCATTTTCATCCAATTGTAGCTGGCTTTCTTGTACCAGTTCTAGTAATCGCTTCTGATCAATCACAGGAAATTCAGCTGGGACATTTTTACGTTCCAGCAAAATCCTCTTCTCCAGCTCCAGGTAGCTGTCAGGAATTAGCTGACCAACCACTGGTTGATCTCTGATCTGTATAATTAGAAATAATAGTATTAAATGCATTAATTTATTGATACGAAGTGCGAACAATAATGTAACTCAGATGTAAGCTGGGAATATTCCCTCAACAGTAGTGGCAATAAGGAACAAGAACACCTATCTACTGACTAACATGGCTTCTGAAAAATAGGTGGGACTGATCCTTTCAGAAGGAAAGTATGCATGTCTTTCTAAAAATGAAAACTCATAGAAGGAAATATTTCCATGTTAAATGTATATAGAAAAATAAAAAACGGTATCTGAAAAGTGCAAAGAAAAGCTTTGATTTGAAGTGAAAGGAAAACATTCACTGTATGAACAGCTGTCATACACCTCAGGTTAACAGAGGACAACAGGTAAATAAAAGAATAAAAACAAATATACTTCTTGTAATCTGTAATGTCTCCAGACATGTCTTTAGGCAAGCTAGGGGGAAAAGGGGAGTAGCTCAAGTAAGAGACTTCATGGCCGACTGATGGGGACAGTTAGAGGACAAAAGAAGAGAACAAATCTAGCAAGGTTAGTGACTTGTAAGGGAAACACGGCCAGGTGCTTTGTCCCTATTTCCTGCAGCCTGAGTTCCTTCCTGGAGACATGTTTTGACCTTCAGAATCAGCTGGCAGTCAGATTTTTCATTCTCCACAGGTACTGAATTACTCTTTTTTTGGGGAGAAATGATGAACATTCGTCCCAACATTTCCAGATTGGCTTCTTAGTTTCTTGAAGAAGTTAAATCAGTGCACTGTGGTATTTTTATGTGCCAAAAATGTAATTACTACCTTGCGCAAGTTCAAAGACTCAGAGCACTTGATAGCTGTGTTTAACACATAACTCATTTTGACTAACTTCTAAGCAGGTGCCTTGTAACTCCTTTCACAAAGTGTCTACATTATGTACTGAAACTCTCTCATTTCCTCCAGGCTACCTTACTTTTGTGTGGAAGTTAAAAAATCAGCTTAAGTCATAGTTATGAGGGATGTGAGTGTTACAGGAACAAATTTTTCTGCACTGCTTAGCTATCCCTTGAACTGTGGAATGAACTTGGGCAGTTTCAGGATGTGGCTCAGTTGGTGGTTTCTTGAAGAGGAGAAACCTCTTCCTCTCCTTTGCAACACAACAGCGTGGGGCTTAGTCATAAATACAGCATTTGCTCTTTAAAATTATCAGAGCAGTAATTCAGAAGAAATCTGGGCTCTGCTGTGATTTATGAAGTTCTGTCACTGCCCTTAGTAGCACAAGACATCACCTTCTCTCTTGAACATGTTATGACACCATATATGTGATCAATATTGCAGAAACAGAAAAACAACAACTTGCATATTCTTTCTGCTGCAGATTGGATCCTGTCTCCCTACCAGCTCCACGCTTGGGCTAGTCTCCTCAAACTCACTCACACGCAGAGCTTGATGCTGTGACTACATAGGCAGCAGGTGGGTAGGTGGTTGGGGGTATCCTGGAGACAACAGAACTACGAGCACAGACTGTCCAGTTTAGGAGGATCACTCAGCCCGGGGGGACTTTCCCTGCTTTCACTCACTCTCCTCCTTCTAAGGACAGCACCACAGAGTGTAAAATCAAATCAGTAAATGGAGAATTAGTTGGCTTCCAGAAATCACAACATCTTATTTCCTGATTCCCTGAAATTTTCATAGAATCATAGAATCATAGCATGGCTTGGGTTGGAAGGGACCTCAGAGATCATCTAGTTCCAACCCCCCTGCCGTGGACAGGGCTGCCAGCCACTAGCTCACTAGATCAAACTGCCCAGGAACCCATCCAGCCTGGCCTTGAACACAGCCAGGGATGGGGCAGCCACAACTTCTCTGGGCAGCCTGTTCCAGCGCCTCACCACTCTCTCAGGGAAGAATTTCTTCCTGATGTCCAACCTAAACCTCCCCTCTTCCAGTTTTAGCCCATTTCCCCTTGTCCCACCATTATCCACCCGTGCAAAAAGTCGGTCCCCCTCCTGTCTGTAAGCTCCTTTCAAGTATTGGAAGGCCGCAATGAGGTCTCCCTGGAGCCTTCTCTTTTCCAAGCTAAACAGTCCCAATTTTGCAGAATTTATTCTTGCAATTAGATGTTGCCAGCCAATGGGGTGTTTTTGATCAGATTTCCTCATAAGAAAAAGAAGGCCTACTTTAAATTACATATTTTACATATGGTCCTTGTGTTTGAAAAAGAAACTTGTTGAGGTTTTTACTAAGTTGATTTCTTGCTAGAAAAAGGAATAAAACCACAACTGGCAATTTTCCATCATTATTTTGCTGTGCTTAATGTTTTATAGAAGGCATAATGAGTTTGCTCTTACACTAAAAATGTATGCAGTCATCTGTTTAATTAATGCTTTAAAACTCAACTAAACCCAGGATGTTTCCAAAGTTACAAACATTATGTAGCTTACTTTGAAGTGAAGACTCTCCTTGATTATGATTTTCCGAAGTCTGATAATGGAATCTGATTCTTCTGTAGCATTCACAAAGTGACAGTCCTGGATTGCTGGGAAGCCTCGCTTATTCAGCAGCTCTCTGGTAATTTTACTCATGCAGGCCTTGTGTTGCTTCTCATCAGAAACATCTAAATGAGTGCCAACAAGAATGACGGGGGATGTTGAAGCTCGAGCCTGTTAGCGAGATCCATATAATCCATTAACTCAGCAGTGAATGTTGATGTTCTAAGTACATAAAATGTGAACTATTCAGTCAAAATAATGAATACAATGATCAAAGAAACTGTTTCTTCCTCTCTCTTCTTAAATATACATCTTTTAAGTAAGCTTGAGGAATGAGTAAATCTAAATCTGAAATACTACTTCATGTCTTCAGTCATGAAAACAGAAATCTAAGAAATACGCTTCTTAAAGGAAGTAGTATAGATCTGGATTTCATTCTTTGCAGATTAATAATATCGGCAGCAACATAGAGGAACTGTATTTTTCATTAGAAGAGCCCAACAAAGTGGAAAAGCACTGGGTACTAAGCCAGTTGTCACAGCAGTGGCGCAGCAGTGCAACAGCAGCAAGCACGGCATAGCAGAGGAGATCACATCTGAAATGCTCTTCAGCAGCACTTCACTGACTGCAACCCTCTGTCCTGTACCACTGCTCAAGGTGGAAAGAGTGAAGAAGGTAAGTTTAACACCCAGGACCAGTATACGAACTCCTGGTGCAACTGCATCACCCAGCTACAGCTAACTATCAGACTGAAAGCAACAGACCAGCAAAGTTCACCATGGGGTGATTCCACCAACAGGAAACAAAACACAGCAAAGAAAAACAGGCAGATCCCGAGACCATTTTCCCTACTGTAGTCCTGGGAACACTCCTATTAACAACAGGATGCTAACAGCATGATTTCAAAGCATCATCTAGTCAGTTTTAAATTAGTTAAACTCCGATTTCTCTAGAAATTCTAGAAGAAAAAGCATGCTTAACACTTGTTATCCCTTTGATACAACCCCTTTCTCAGTTTTGTTTATGGTGTTGAACTTTCACATCCAATTTATTATGTATTTCAACTTTAGATGAGGAGCTTCTTTCTTATTTCCCTCTCTAAAAATACTTGTGGTTGATTTGTGTTCACCAGGAGCTCCAGGGAAAGTGGCATTCCATTCTGTACATATCTATGGCTTAATACCTTGATGTTAAAAAGCCATGGCTTCATAGCATCCACCTCCGCTTGCCCTTTGCTGAGATCATAAACAGCAAGATATAAAGCTCTCTGGGTCATGAAGTGAGGATGGGTACTGTAGAACTCTTCTTGTCCTAACGATAAAAAGGCAGATCACAGAAAGGCAGCAGAACACTTACTCTTGATCACTAATCAACAAATGAAATTAATGCTTGTACACAATTATCTACATTGACAGGAAACCTGTAATAACTCTGAATTTTAGGCTGGTGTTCTGAGGTGTCTCATTGACTGAAGTGTATTGCTGAAATATGTAAGCTCGTTTTAACCCAAGAAGTGTAAAGTTCAACAACTGGATAAAGAAGGCTGCTGTAAAAAGAACTTGAAAGGTCATGATTCTTTTAAAGATCCAATATTTAATTTCTTATCATCAAAATTTTAATTCCTTTCTTCCTTACTCTGTCCCTTCTTTTTTTCCTTTCCTTCCTTTCCTCTCCTTTTCACCCATTGTTTCAGCAACTTCAAAACAAGAGTTTATATTCCCATGTTTGAGCACCTAAAATCACAAGGTGTCACAACTGAAGCTGGACATTCAACATGAAAGCTGCTCTTCCGTGCATACACATTGTGGTATAGATTGTACTAAACTGATCCCACGCCAATGTTTGAAGAAACTTTTCTATAGTCTGAAACACCCCTACATTTTAGCAGTGCTTCTAGAGCCCCCCAGACTTCAAAAGTTTTAACAAGAACCCCAAGTCTCTCCCTAAGCACTTTGTTTCCTGTGACCCTACAAAACAGTGACACTGTACAGCGTAGAGACTCTGATGACAGAGAAAAAACAGATTTGAGTGAAAGATGGTTCTTCTGGTGATTAAAAGCAGTTTCTTACTATTCTGAAATCACAGCTCTAGAGTGCAATGGATGAGGTGAATGATCAACCACATTTGGTGATGAGAAATTCCTGAGGCTTTATATTAAATTTGAAGGATTTTCTGCCAATTTGCAGAATTCACTCATTTAGGGGTGGTCACCTGACTTTTGGTGTAAGTTTGCATGATTCTACTGTCTACAATTTGAAATTGCACAGGCTGACTCTACGAATAGTAAAGGCATTAATGTGCTAGAGAAGACCACAATAAAGGACAATAAGCTCCCAACATACCTCCAAAATCCCACACATTTAGTATAAGTTCCCTCTTCGTTTTGCCTTTCCCTTGAATGACCCAGTCTTTGACATCAATGCCTACTGTAGCTTTTGGAGAGCCCAGCTCTGTTCGTTTGCATCTCATGAGCTGTTGTAACAGTGTAGTTTTTCCACTGCCAGTGTTTCCAACAATCATTAGCTTCATTCTGTTATAAGGTACGGCCTTCTTCAGTCGTTGCTGAAGAAATCTGGAAGAAGAAGTTTGCAGAACTTCCAGAAAATTGTAA
>VXAV01004870.1:91683-103281 GCA_013399715.1 Alectura lathami | reverse complement strand
TAGCATTTTATTCACGTTTTAAGTATCAGTTTGGTATCACTCGGATTTAAGAGTCTATTCTAATTTCTGGTTTGAAAGCTAAAGCTTGATTCACAAAATGTCTTTTTTGGTTTTGTTATTACCCCCAAAATGTGCTCTATGCAATGCACTTGGGAATACAAGAAACATTAGCAATAACCTATAAGCACCATTTATTGCATGATTTACAGAGGCATCAAACTTAAAAAAGCATTCAAGGCATATTTTTAAATGACTGTAATCTGTTCTGTGTGCATGTGGGCATGATAAAGCCCACCTTCAACAAAGCAGCAGCTGTACTGGGGATCACACGACAAACCAGCACTTCTTTTCAAAAGGACATGTTTGTTTTCTTACTGCCCACCACACAGCCCAAGAAAACAGAGCCACAAAGAGCTACAGGGCAACAAACCTGATAATGTCTCTGGCTTTGCATCCCACGTGTTTGAAGTCCAAATTAAGATGGAGTCCTTCCAAAGGAAGATCCCAGATTTTGGACAGCCTTCCCATTTCATCCGGGAAGAATCTCAAATCAGGATTATGACTTACATCCAGAGAAGTCAAGTTTTCTAGGAAGCCAATCTGAGGAGGAATCTAAATAAAAGAACATTTCATGGACAACTTAAATGTTAAAAAAGGTAATATTGTATACCATGAATACCATAAATATTTAACAAAGTATTTTTTTTTTTTTTACAGCTGTAGTTCAGTTGGTGTTTTTTTTTTTTTTAATAAACAGATCTAATATCCCTCACGAATAGACAAAGAACCTCATAATGAACTCATTATGAAAACTGATTATATTACACATTCCAGACAGAAAAGCTTAAAAGAATACAAGGATTTTCCTTCACAGGAAAAATTATTCCCAGTAACAAACCATTTCACTAATCAAATTTACAGTGATGTGAGGCAGCGAGAGAAAAATCAAATGAACATTGAAAACTTGCATTCAGTCGACAAGTGATTTCATTTTCTGTAGGTAGAATCTCACACTTTACCTCCTTTAACTTGTTGTGGGACAGGTGTAGCTTTTCTAGCCTAGACCATGCACATGCCTTTTCACTCAAGTCCAAGACGCCTATTTGATTATGATTAAATAACAGCTCCCTTAAGTTTAATGATTTCCAGTGCACTGGCCCAGGCAGGCTTATGATCTTGTTTTGGCTTAAATCTACTGATCGCAAACTAAAAACATGAAAACACAAAAGAGAAAAGTTAACAAATGAAATGAATAAAACTGAGATTAACTGGAACTGTATTAATTTTCAATGAACAAGCAAATGGATGAGATATCAGGACAGCTTTCTGTCAGGAATGTAGGTGGGAAGGCAGAGGATGACTACTATGAGTAAAAGTAATTAAAGTGGTATTACAAGGAGGTCTTCATTACCTCAGAAAAAACAACATGAAAACACATATGATTCATACAATACAATGTGCTCTCAATGTACTTGCCAGTGAGTGAAATTTCATGAAAATAAACATTCACATTGCACCGCGTGTATGTATTTCAGATATTAAATTAGAGTCAATTCAGTAAGCGCACATGTTGGGGTAATGGTACACTTGTTTCCTCTTTCTGTGATTACTGATCTGCTCCCCCAGCACAGTGCCATCAGCACTCACATCTGCCCACACCTATCAGATACCTGATGGGATCATCCCTTCCAGAGCTCTGATTCCAGCGACTACAGAAAAAGCAGAAATCCTGATTTTCACATGAGCAGTGCTTTGAAGGTGTAGCACAATCAATGTCACATGCATCTTTATCACAATTCCATATAGAGGAAGTGTCATTCTTTAAGAGTAAATATCTTGTGATATTTAGGAAGTGAAAAAACTAATTTCAGTTGGCATGTGCAAAAATCAGAAGCTGCAGAACTTCCTGAAAAGGTAAAATAGCCAGTATCTTTTTACTTTGCAGTTTTCAAGAAAATAATAAATTAATTCTGGTCTTCTTAGAAGAACTGTCTGCTTCGTCAGTCAAGAAAAGTATTTTTAATAGCAATGATTTCAATCTGAGGAATATTCCTTCTCAAAATAATGAAGAAGATGTGACTGATTTGGCTTCAGTTAGAAGGTACTACTAAGCAATTAGCCTTTGAGGGAGGATTTCCTAAAAATCTGTAAAACATGCTGAATCTTCTGCTCAACAAAGGTCTTGCCACAAGATTTTCTCCATCTCCACTAGACATTAACTTCAACAAGCAAAGTAATAACTTACTGTGGTAGAAGAAGAATTGTTTCTGGAACATTAATAAAACAATTCTGGGATAATTTTAAGGTTGTTATGCTGGGTGACAAGTCAGGTATCATCTCTAGAATAGAAAAAGAGTTTAATACCATTATTTTTCAGAACAACTGAAATTATTTTTAATACTCAAATTTTCTAAAATCAGAGACAGAGTAAAAGGTCAGTCTATGAACTTCCATACACAGGCCCTCATATAAACTTCCTAGGACAGAAAATAAATATCTTTCTAAAGCTTACTTAAAACTAAATTTCTCAAATAAAAGAAGTGCAGAACAGACTTAATATGTTTGCTTTCGTCACAGTACATGCTATTTTACTTCATCTCACACTGGCACTGAACACTGAAATAATCTTTATTTACACTTAACTGTATTGCCAGTGTACATAACATTCCCATAATTCACTCAAAGAGTGGTAGGTCTTATGCATATAAAAATGACTCTAATGGTTCAGCAGTATTTAATACAGGTATAAAAGCTACCTTCTGAAATATTGTGCGCATAACTACAAAACAGTATTTTTTATATTTGACGATGGAAATAAATTCCCACAATAATTTATTAAATCCTGCAATATCATTAAAACTGCATTTATATCACTTCTATTTTACATAAAATTATTTTGAAACCCTTGCAGAAAATATGCTAAGACACTGAAATACATTCTAGACTGAATTAAATTGCTTAAACAGAAGAGTCTGGTGCAGGTGAGCTTTTCTGTGGTACCTGAGCTATCTGCACATGACTTCATTATACAACACAGGAGCTATGGACAATCTGCTTTTTCTGGATCTGCAGCTGTAGGCCAAGCAAGATACTCCATGGCATCTCAAATGACACCTATGTTCAGACAAGTGACTCAAACATCCTGTTTTATTCAGAAGACTGTGCTGGATGCCCCCTGCCTGGCAGTGTCCAAGGCCAGGCTGGATGGGGCTCTGAGCAACCTGGTCTAGTGGGAGGTGTCCCTGCCCATGGCAGGGGGTTGGAACTAGATGATCTTTAAGGTCCCTTCCAACCCAAACCATTCTATGATTCTGTGATACAGTGTGGCATACCTGACATGCATCTCAGCACATTATTAGACCTGTATTAACAACAGATTTCACAGCTAACTTTGAACAACTTCCTCTGCCTTGGACCTTCCCCAACAGTTTGCAGCATCTCAACTACACTCATTTTTACAGCTTCCACTACAAAGATAAGAAGATCAGTTATGCTGAGTCACATCAAATGTCCATCAAGCTCCACTAGAAGCACACTGTGATCAAAAGCTGAAGCAGCAGAAAAAATCACAAGTATATGTGGTATTCTCCTTGACTGTCCTCCCATGTCTCTGAATGCTGGTGGCTGAGGAACTATGTGAATGGTTTCTAGAAGGTGGCTCTTATTTGCATTGATACTTACCAAGGGCATTCATCCTGGCATTGAGCAGCTCCAGTTTTGTACAGCCCATGAAGACATTCTCAGCAAGGGATGAAATACTGTTCTTACTGATGTTTAAAATTTTCAGCTCTTTCAAGCATATGGGTGAAGATAAGCATGAGATTTTGTTTCTGTGACAAGAAGAAAAGAAAAATCCATGTTTTATTCAAAAACTATTAGCTAAAGAGTGGAAGTAGAGAGTAACATTGTGACATTGTTACCCTTACACAGGTAAACCCAAAATATAAATGTATCTGTATGAAGACTGACCAGTCAGCAAAAATACTGGTACATGTGGCAACATGGAGTAACATGACTGACATTGAGATTGCTTTAATTAATGAGGAGAACAGATGTCAGAATGCACTACAAGGTGTCATTTCCTGATTATGTGCTGTGGTTCCATCCTACACAAAGAGAGCTGTTGCATTTGTGAGTGATTCTGTTCACTGAAGGCGTGTATTTACAGGATTATAACTGTAGAATGACTGTAGATCTAAAAAAATAAAAAATAAAAAAATCCATAGAGGGGATACAAGTTAGGATTGCATATGATGTTACAACATATTCTGGAAAGAAGAACACCAGAAAGAGAAAGAGACAAAGATGCTGAAAATACACTGATAAAAGAACCATGCAGCAACGTGTTGTAAGCAATGTTGCTAATAAAGATCAAAAGAAAGCTTATGAAGAAATGCAACTGGATTTTGAATGTCAAATACTGCTTTTGTGAATTTGATTTGCATATTGAATACTGCTTGGCTTAGTTACACACCTCGCTATTTTTATTCTGTGTAAGAAATATCACACCCCTACTTAGATTATGGTAAAACATTTGACAGCCTCTGCATTTTACAGAACTATCAACATTATCATTTGCACGAATTCCTGACAGATAGGAATTATTTCACTCACTAACAAATAGCACAAAAAGTGCTGGTAAATAAACAAAGAAAAACGTATTTTGTATGCTTCTGTTATTTAAAACCTACCCATAACATGAATCAAACATACAAACCCCCTTTGGTTAATATGAAATACAGTAGAAACTGTATTCTGTATAAAGAAAACCTAATGACATGTATTAGACCACATGGACAAGCCTGTGGATGAGTAGTATAACAGCAGAAAAATACTGAGCTGCCACAACATTTTTAGTACATTACTGAAAATGCAGTGCTATCAAGTCTGCCCAGGCTCACAGATGTTCTAATGCACTCTGTAACAGAACACAGGTAACTGAAACTATTTACACACTTGGAAAGTAACATCAGTGTTTCACTGCTGACTGCACCATCCCTTCTGTGCTACAGCAGTCACTGTTCTGGATAACACACACATTACTTCGGCTATGTTTGTTCTGCCAAACTCCATTTAGGAATGCTGCTCTCACCCTTCCAGCAACAGCTGTTCGAGGTTTTCAGCGACATTTGCAAGAAATTCAGGTGTGCACACCAGCTGATTGTATGAAAGATTAAGTTGCTTTAGAGTTGGACATCTGAGATGTGGATCCACAGCAAAGGAAGGCCCAATGTCATTCCGAGAGATGTCGAGGTATGCAATACAATTCATTTTCAGCAAGTAAGTAGGAAAAGAAGTAAATCGGTTACTATGTAAATCCAAGTAAGTCAAGCATTTCAAGCTCTGAAAGAAAACAGGGGAAATGAAAATATGAATTTATAGGTTTTAAACTGAGTTATACTTTAGACAATTTATTAATTGACATTTGTCTTACTAGGAAAAATAGCAGAAAATATCAATCATACTGATGTAACCTATAACATTTGTGTTAAAGAATAAAATATAAGCATTCTTTAAAATCAGCTAGCTCAGTTTCATAAAATCTAACGGCTGTGAATTGCCTGCAGTTCTCCAATCCACTGTTGTTATGTTACTAAAGCAGTCCTAACGCAGTTCTCTCAAGAAAATGCTTTAAATCAGTCCCATTAAAATGTCTGTATTTTTAGTTGCACATAAATTCTGAATGAAAACAGAGTGAATGCACAAAGCATGCAAACATACACACCCATACTCCAGAGCACAATTGTTATGAGTAGATTGTTAGAGGCAAACAATTTATTGTAACCCACAGTATATATAATTATGCAGCATTACTTCACACAGTTGTTCTGGAATGTTTGTAAGAGCATTTTGGTGGAGCTCCAGTTTCTCAAGATGTTCCAGGTGACTAGTTAAGCAGCTATTCTGGCTGATGGCATCAATGTTCTCCAGCTCGTTTGAAGAAAGATCCAGTGATTTAATATATTCTTTCTCCAAGATCAACGAAGAAAGACTCTCTGATGATCTTAAATGCAGTGAGAATTTTGAGATTCCTTCTATTAAAACAAAGACACGGGAAAAAATAGCATGATTTCATTTAATAGAGAACCATAACTAAGACAAATCAACTTGGGATCTAAAGAAGCAGAAGGCAGTGAGTGTTTGGTTATTAGTCAAGGCTAAATCCATGAAGATTTCTATTAGGAGACAGAAATTTATAAGACAGTAGGGAAGAGACATAGGCTTATGCACTGCACAGCGGAAACAGTTTTTGAAAGCTAGTAAGGGCACTCACAAAACTACACTGTATAATTCTACTTAAATTATTTGTGAAGTCCAGGAAAAAAAAAAAACATTTAACCACATATGCACTACATGTACTCCGTGGCAGTATTTCAATATCTATCCTCCTCTTTGTAAACAGATACATAATCTAATGAAAACCTTTGCATGTTATGCTTGCGAAAGCACTGAGGATGAACCATCCTTACGTATGCTAAACTGTAGAGTTTACTTACTAGGAGGTTCATCTGAAAGCAATAATTTTCTTCTTTGTTTCACTAATGGTTCATAATCCGAGCCAGGGCCCTGGAAAATCCCCAGAAAAGAACAAAAATCTGAACAGGTACAGAAACACACACAAAATTATCTGAATTCAGAAGATTCCTTTTAATGTAGTTTCTTTTTATCAGAACTCCCAGGGGGAACAAAGAGAGACTGAACTTTTTTAACTCTAAGAATAACAAGAGATCACAGATTTATAAAACTTACTGAATTATACTGAATTATACCGAATTATACTGAAACAACAGTAGAAACACAATGGATACAGCGCATTTTTTGGTAACCTGAACTGATTTTCACCGGGTTGGGGTGCTAAGGTTGAGACAAAGATTACAAAAGCTAACATTCTCCAAGGAAGCCAGTTTCCCTGGTTTCCCATTGCAGTCAATGGACAGAAACAAGCTGCTTTCAACGGAAGTCAACTTTGACTTCATTGATTTTTCCTCTTAAGAAATCTGTCTGTTGTTGATCACAGTGGCATGCTGGAGAAGAGCATCACTACAGGTTAAATCTGGGTGCATAAGCCCACAGTTTTTGTATTTGTATTTGAACAACACTCAAACATCAGACGGGAAATCTGAGCAATTCAAAAGAACACATTTTTACTGACCATAATTTTTTGCTGAAATAAACTCTCATCTATACAACTAATCTGGAGCACAGTAATTACACAGCAAGAGAAGGGAATATTAAATGGCAGTGGTCAGGCAAGAGCCCATACGGTTACAAGACCTTTCCTTACACCTGATTATTAACAGTTTTACACTAGGCAACACAGATGGATTTATAAGGAACCTGGAATGAATAAGGATGTGACTTACCACAGAGTAGGAATGTCGCGGTAAAGTAGGAGAACCTCTTTGAAAGGCAACTTCCCTACAATATAAATCAGCAACTGCAATGGAATTGGATTTCTTTTTTGTAAAAAGTGAACCTTCACTTCCTAGGACAAAGCAGTAATAGGAGGCGAGGTAAATAAGACGTATTTCAATCTGAGCCTCAGAACTCAACTGTAATACAGATGCTGACATATGAAGGAGAGACAGATTTCAAAAGCATCAGCGTAGCAGGAGCTCACTGGTTAACAGGCCAAGAAAACTGACATCTTGTAAAGCACATGGACCATGCCTACCTGACATGTTCCAAGTGCAAACTGCAGCTTGTTACACTGGTGCTTTATCACTTACAATTTCCATCAGGTTTGTATTATTATACATATTCTGTAACACATCTTGGTGCTTCTGCAGTCTGCAGCGTCAATAACTTTTTAATATAGAAAAAGGTTGTATTTAAATAGATTCTTTTGCACTTGCATATTTATTGAGAATAGGGTCATTTGGACTCATTTAATCTGTTTCTCCTCCCAAAGCTAGTTTTTTTTTTTTTAAACTCCTAAAAGTACTCCTGTAAGCAAAACCTGAATTTTTTAACATAGTTTACATAAGACTTAACACTTTTTCTATGTGGAAATAGTACCTACCAGTATTACTTTTTATGCTACGGTCCCACAGAAATGAAAAATGGTGCTGAATGATAGCAAGAAAAAGAACAAAAGGGAACCAAAAAAGTTCCTTAGGTTTCTCTAATTACAAAATTCAAATCCTTCATCTGTGATGGTGTTAAGTACCTTACACTTCTAAAACACAACAGTGACATTTGAACTAGTAAAAAGCACAATGTAAGATCAGGCCACTTACTGTTGTTATTAAGTTACTGATAATAAAGACAAAATGCTGTTTTTTCAATATATTATTTTTTTCTCAGCTGACAGTCTTACAATTCTCTAAATAATTTGAAGGAATTCATAGTTATGGCCTAACCTTGGTATGCTAGGCTGGGACTATAAAAAGTAAAAGAAAACAGCTACCGTCACTGTCAATATCATCTCTCAAAGGAAAAACACTGTCCACTAATGGGTCTGAGATGAAATTCCAATCGTAGTTTTTATCCACTCCATCTTCAGAGGATTTTAAATCAGAACAGGCTCCGGATCTATCCTCTGAAACATTCTTCATCTGGTATCTAAGCACCATTCTTGCCAGTGCAGAACCTGCATCTGTATGTATCAGAAACCAAGAAGATAACATGTTCTTTGAGAAATTCATACTGCTTAAAAAAATAACAGCAACACTTCATTTATTTTCAAGGTTTGGCAGTCTTTCTACAACTAGCTAAGCACTATGAAGAAAGCCTCAACTGAAGGTCTTGATCTAAAACACTTCATTAATACCATCAAGAGATATTACACATGTAGTATAACAAGTTCTGTGTACACTCACTTGGTTTTCTTGATGGTGTAAGCTTATCTGGGAACAAAGGAATGAGCCAAGAAGGTTCCAGTCTCCCAATACCAAATCCTCCAAGACATATACTGCTGTTGGCAACATCAAGACTAAGCTTCTTCAGGAGCAAGCTGATAATTGGGCTGTCTCCCCTCTTTATGCTGACAGCTAAAGCGCTTCGAACATCCTGCTCTCGAGCACCATTGGCTAATAGCAATTCCACCAATTTAGGATTATTTCCTTTTTCACAAACCTAACACAGGAAAACAATTAAACAAGTTTGTGTGAGGGACTTAAACAACAGCTGAGATCGCAGTAAAAGGCACTCTCAAATTCAGATTCATTGTGTTCTTAGGATCATGCCCTCTTTTCAAGGACACAATTCCCTACACCTCAGGGCACGCGCCTACCCAAGGCATTTGAGCACCAATTCCCATTTTAAGTCTTAATCAAAATATAGCAAATGCCTGAGGTCTGTAATTGCAATTTCTGCTACAAGTGCACCCAATTTTCAGTCAAAAATGAATGGTAACTTACACAGTTTGGTCATCACATGTGGTTCAAAGGAAAAAACACTCTTAGTGGTTATTTTGCCATGTCAGCTGGATACCAGATGAAAGGGCAACGCTACTGAGACACATCAAGCCTTGCCTAGTGCTAGGTAGCTCAAGTCCACTGGCTTCAGTCAGCTCAATTCCTTCCAGTCTCTCAGCCTGCATTGCTACTCAGAGCAGTGCTGATGATGGATATCACGAATATTTTTAGAAACACTTCCAGCTACTTCAGTATTTCCACTGTGGTTCACTAGCACTGATTTGCCTGCCTTAGACTCCATGGATGGATGGTCTATGGAAAATCCGTCTGTGCTGGGTGATAACATGGGAACTCCTCCTACTTTACTCCAAGCAGTACTTGCTAGAGTTATCTCAGACCAAATTTAAAAATTTTGACACTGAAGAAGTGCTCATACAAACAGCTTCTCCAAACGTTTTTTTGAGACAGTCACATTTGGCAGGGAATACTTACAAACGGGTGGGAACACCTAGGTCACAGTTAGACTGCCCTAAGAGAGTGCCACTGTGCTCTCCCATATACACGTACGCACAAAAGGATTTAAAAAAAAAAATAAAAATCTTAAAGCAGTGAAACTACATATATTTCCACATATTACCTGATAGATCAAAGAGCTTGTCTTTGTCTTCTTATTAACATCAGCTCCCAGCAGAAGTAAACATTCAGCCATAATACTATTGTACTCGATACATGCTTTTTCAAGCATCATATTTTTTAAATCATCATTTTCAGCTATTTTAGCAAAGCATTTACAACACAGGCTTTGAAACTGAATGGGAACACAAACATCAAAGTTAGGGCAAAAAAAGCACCAACATTTTTCAGATGTGGAGCAGGCAAAAGAGAGAAGATACCTGTCGATCTCGCTGGTTAGTGAAGCACATAGACATCTGGTAGAAAATGACTGTGTCGAATGATTCATGTACCAGCAGCTTTGCAAAACAAGGTGACAACCCAAGAATTGACAGGATTGCATTAAATCCCTACAAGCACAATTAATAGACTGTAAGTACACTGTTTAAAAAGGGTTATTTAAAAACAGAAGCAAATTGCAACGTAAAGAGACACACTTCATTTTTTTTTTTGTTTTGTGGTTAAACATGGAATAATTCACAAACTGTACAAGATCAGGAGAGAAGGGAGGAAGACCTGGTTGTTTGTGTGTTTATATAGCTGTAGTTTCATGCCTGCTTAGCTGACCCACTTAAGCAGCTATTAACTGACATTTTGAAAAGCCCAGTTAAGCACAGTCATATCTGACAACATTCTGCCTCACACATGCACTTGAGATTTCCTGAAAACGTACGGAGAACACAATCTGCTTCTAAGGATATGGCTTGAAGATGCATCCCCTATCCTAGAGTGTTGCTCCAGAATCTTTGAATTTAAAAAAAAAACACACAAGCTAAATGAAAAACTGAATAGGTGTATCTAGAAACTAAAAAGAAATACAAAACTGTCCTGTGATTCTGCAAGGAAAGTTCACCTAGAAGGGTGAGAAGGGTAAATCATGGACTCTTGTTGAAACCTCGTTGAGATTAAATGACTTTATGCAACTTCCTTATTCCTCCACATTATTTTGATCTCTCTCTTTACTGGTTCCCAAACAAAACTTGGAAAAACAGAAGTAAAAAAAGGAGGTTGTACTTGTGATATTTCCAGACTGATCTAAAACAGAAGTGCACAAACTTTCACATGCTGACCTCACAGGGACACGTCATTCCACTAGAAAAAATGAAACTGGCAACAAACAAGGGAAAGCTTCCAAAGCAGAGGAAACAGAACTTTCACATGAGGAGGACTGAACGTGTATTCTCAGACAAAATAAGGAGAACTCTGCTTCCATATTCAGAAATAGATCCCAAAATCTGTCACTCTGACATAGAATTCCAGTAATATCACTACATACATAATCCCCAGACTAAGCTTGTTGCTGGTGCCAGAGCTGTGAACCAAGATATATTTATTACGTTTCAAAAAAGGGTGATCAATACAATAATGATGGTTACTTCGTGAAATGAATATTGATTGACTGAATGATGGACTGTGACTGAGAAATTTGCCCTAGTTTGCTAGATAAACACCCAAACTTACACTTATATATTCTGGAATTAATGTATGCCTCCAAGAAACCCATCTCAATGGCAATCATATTGGTTTAGTTTTAAAGGCTTATACTAATCTAGTAATTGCAAAAAAA
>VXAV01004870.1:51936-66614 GCA_013399715.1 Alectura lathami | reverse complement strand
CCCCCCGCCGCCACCAGGGGGCGCCCGCGTCACTCGCGCCGGGAGCCAGCACGCTGGCGGCCGGCTCGTTTGCGGTGATTGGCAACACGGGTGTCCAATAGAATTGCAGAGTCGTGGCACCGGGTTCCGCCCCTCAGCGTGCCTAGGCTATAAAGGGAGCCCGAGGGCGGGCTCGGCGTGGGGTGTTTGGTTTAGGGGTTCGTTTTTGGTTTGTGGTTCTGCTTCCTCTTTAGCATTATCGAGGAAGGCATCGTAGTTATGTGGTAGCTCGCTTGGTAGGGGATGAGAGGGGTGCAGACGTAGCTGGTGTGTGTGCGTTCCCTGGGCAGGCTGCGGGTCCTTGGTCTGCCAGCAGCTCCAGTGCGGTGTCTGGGGCTGAGCCCCTAGGTGGAGGGCGGGGCGGGGGCCGTGGCCGTTCCCGAGGGGTGAGGCAGCTGAGGTGATGCTGGCGGGCATGGCGGTGCAGGTTAACCTCGGCCAAGGAAGGCGTGTGCTCTAATCTCGCACGTGTTTTGGCCTTGTGGGCTTGGTTAGGTCTGTGGGTTTGCTTGAAGCAAGCCTTTGTTGTCCTTAGAAGAAAAATTTCACTCTAAGCTGTGCTGTGAGTGTTTGTTGTTCTGAGATAAGAAGGTTCTCCTGCCCTTGGCAAGTGTTACTTCACTTGTGGTTGACGCAATCTTCCCGCAAGCTGGCAGTGCTTCTGGCACCTCGGAGCTCTTCTGAGCTGGCTGCTGGTCACCTCTGTTGCTGGAGGCAGTACCGGTGGGAAATGCTACAGAAGATGCATGCACTTTTTAATATGTAAATATTAATTAGGGAGGTAAGCTTTGCAGTTAGACTGGACTTGTTTAGACAAAATTCCAGTTTGGAGGACCATGGTAGGAGTATGGATTTGCTTAAGCTTGTGCTTAGATTGCAGTATTTAGCTGACAGAAATGTGTAATGTTGACTGAACAGCTGATGTGCAGGTCACTAATTTCTCAAAATAAGCTTTAGAAAAGAGTGTTCAGTTGCCTCTGAACCCACATGGTGCTAGTTAAACTGACTCTGGCCTTGTGGTGCATTGGTCCTGAAAGGCTCGAAAATTGCTGCCTTCATCTTTTTTTTTTTTTTTTTCCTACAAAGAAACTACTGTCTTGGCATCCCAATTATAGTCTGCTAATTAGGTCTGCATGTGTTAAATGGTGAGCTAGTATCTTTCAAGCACTGGAAGACAAATATGAATGTGAGGAAGCCTTTTGAAATAGTGACTAATAGTTTGAGCTGTGTGGAATGTGTTGCATCTGGACTAAAACAAAAATTAGTTGGATTAAATGGATTGATTTCACTTGAAAGATATTTTTTCCTTACTGCATAACCAGTAATTCAAGTATTCAAGTGCAAAGAATAACTTAAAAATCTCTTCTTGATTTAAAGTTTTTTGTTTTGTGTTTCAAAATGGATGCCAATGCAGTCTTTCAGGTTGTATCTGTCATCAGCTTTTTCCAGTATCTGCAAAGCTGTAGCCACTATCAGACTTCTGCAAAAGATTTTTAAAGGTTGGTCTTCAATGTTTATACTGGTCAGAAGTTTTAGAATCTCTGCGGTTATAAGTTACTACTAATGATATTGATAAAGTCACGTTAATACAACTTTCAAATCCTAAAATTAAACTGAATTTGTGGCTGTTTTGTCCATTCATCAGAGCTTCCTTCTGTCTGTGCTGCTGCTCTGGGGTTCTTCATGTTGTAGCTTATAAAAGAATGCACCAGTGCAAGTTATGTATTGAAGTTTCAGTGGATATAAGTGAAATAAGATTGTAGATTTCCTTAAGGAAATCAGTTCTGTGTCTTGGATGCAGGCCACATGTATATGCTGAGTTTCTGCTCTACTGCGTTTAGAGTGTTGTGTGTATGTCAGTTCTTTTCTGGTCAACTCTGGCCCAAATGACCTTCAGTTGTTCAGCAAACTTCAAGCCCAGGTAAGTGGAAAGAGAAAGCAGAGATTAGAGCTAAAATATAATCTTGATTGGTACTTTAAAAAAAACTTGCTTGTTTCTGAAGTGATCTTATGTGTAGCTTTTCAGCATATTCTGATTGTGTAAGTTGTCACTGCCTCCCTTATCACTCCCTACATTCCAAATGATTTTCACTTCCAAACACTTGTTTCCTTGAGTGTTTTTAACAAAACTAGAATTGTGTAGCACCTGGCTCTTTCTTGAGACTGGGTGCTTTGGGTGTACAAGAGTTATTTCCCCTCTTTGTATTTAGTGAAACTGGCAGCTGACTGCCCAGTCTGTACAGTTCTGTATTTATCCTTTTGGATGGGACCACTGATATGGGACCGTTCCTGTGGGGCTGTGTAACAGGATGCCTGATGTGCAGCTGGCAAGTTTCTGAAAAGAGCTTAACCAGTGCAGATGCAAGTCCTTTGAAGTACAACACAACAAACCAAGGAATGTTTATTGCCTGCTCTTTTTCAGATGGGTAATTTCCTGTAAGAAGCAGGTGGTCATTTCCTTGCCTTGTTTGTAGGTGAAGCCATAACTGGAACAGGGAAAACTAAATTGGTGGAGAGAACTTTGTGTGAGCTTGAACCTAGTTTTTGCTGTAAAATAGGTTGTCACAGACCAAGCTGCAACTGTGTGCGCTGGGGCCGTATCTTAGACTTGATCAGTCCAGGAGTGCTAATGGGAAATACTACTCGGGCTTCTGTTTCTTCCTCATTCTGTGTCTGTGGCAAGAAAAACTTGTCCCTGAGAGCACAGCCAGTAAGACAGGCTTAAGAAAGGTCTCAGCCCTCTTCTCATGTGTGTTGTTCCTCTACAGCAACAGTCTGGGAAGGTGGAGTTGATAGCTGCAATCAATTTGAGAGAGAGGGAGTATCATAGAGTGTTTGAGGTAAACATAATGTCCAAACAGGCAAAAAGAAAATTGCATCACTAAGGCCGTACAGCCATTTCACTAAAATTGGAGTTGGCTGTCTGATGTAAAATATAAGTGTTTTTTTCCTCTTCAAGCACTGTATATAGCCTGTGGAAATCCTACTGCAAACATTGTAGATGAACTGTGGGCAGGGGCTAGCAAAGATGGTCTTAGCTGTGGGGGGGAAAAAATATTTTACAGGGAACTGACTTGTGCCTTCATTCTAAGTCAGTTATGCAGTTACGTGGGTAGAAAAGATGTGGCCCAGGGAAGATGAGATCCTCCTCTTGGAGAAAATCTGGTAAGTGTGACAATGAAGATTTTTTTTTTTTCCAATGAAGTCCAACTGTAATAACTGCATTTATCATTTTTGTTCTGTTTGATTCTTTGAATTGTTCCCTGTCAAAGTTGGTTTGGGTAGATGCTTTCTGGATCCTAGTGCCAGACTCCAGGAGTGTTAGCCAACCTTCTAAAAGCTCACTTTTCTTGATCAAACGTCTTCAGTGCACCCTGATACTTGACTGCACAGCCAGGGGCACCTGTAGTTGATGCCTTAGCATTATGTTTGTTTGTTTGGGATGTAGTTGCTGTGAGGCTTACTTGCTTCGAAGAGTGATCCTACTATGTTTTTATTACTGTTATCATTCACGTTCTGGTGTGACTGCAATTTTGTGCAAAGAGTTTTTCGGTTGGTTGTTTTTTTTTTTTTTAAAAAAACAAGCAAACCAAAAAACAAGGCAACCAAATCTTGAAGTCTGTTTAAACAGTTTTATTAGGGTGTGCACACATGACAAGGTTTCAGCCTCTGCCTTGTTGGTCAGGAAATCCTCATGTCCTTAATTCATCTTTTCCCAGGAAAAACATCTAACTGGTTTTGGATAGCCACACTGAAATAACCTTAAAGAATATTCTAATTTGTGTACCGGCTTTGAACCTGCAGAGGTCTACGTGCGTCACTGGATACACAGGGAAACATGAAGCTGTGGCTCCTGCGGATAATTCCTGGTTGCTGTTTCAGCTGGATTCTCTCTAATGTTTTGCTGTTGTGTGGACAGATGTGTGGTGCCTGGCTGCAGTGCTGTGTCAGGAAGGTGTGGTGAGGCTTGAGGCAGTCCAAGATCCCGTTGGAGGACTGATGCAAGCTGTAGTGTGGCTGCACGTCTGCTGTGGTTACATGCAAAGCGTGTGTCAGGGCTGTGACCTGTGCACACCATCTCATCTGCTCGGGGCTGCCCCCTTTCAGAGGGAGTTGATAAACGCGCTCCTGATGGATGAGGAGCTGTTGGGTGACCTCGCAGAGGTATATGAAATGAGTTCCACTGCAGAGTGCAGTGTATTCCCTGAGGGCAGTCTGATACCTGGATAGCAATGTGAACATCTGGATTGCAGCTGGAGCGGTTGGTGTTCAGAACCATCTGTGTTTTGTTCACCGCATCAGTGTGGGCTGAGGTGTGGCGTAGGCATTAATGGTGGACTCATAAGCATTACCCAGCATCTGCCCTGGCAAAGCACCAAGGAATGTTCTTACCTTGATGGCATGTTTTGTGGAGTCATGCTTTGGGGCGGTGACTTGTGACAGAGCAAAGGTGGAGATGTGGGAAGACTCTTGCAGTCAAGCTTGAATCTAAGCAAAAATGAATGTACTCTTCCAGATTGTTAGTATTTACTCTTACATGATTCTGAATTTTGAACAGGGGTTCCTTATGGTTAGGACTAGGAGAGAGACAAAGCCTAGAGCTTCAATTGGAGTGAGGCTGTGAAGGGGTTCCTAAAGGAAGAGGCAAGCTGGCAGAAGCCCCTTCCTCTGAGAAGTTTTGTCTGGATTGTGGCTGGCCTCTGAAGCCAAGGCTTAGCCCAGTCTGAGGGTTAGGTTTAGAAGTCAGATCAGCCTTGGAGCTCCACATTGGTTAGGGTTGTAAAGGGGCCATTTCTGCTTTCTGTTATTGGTCATCTCTGATGTTGCTTTTGCAAGTCCCAGTTCCTTTTTTTTCCTCTTGGTTACAATTATCATGTTTGTTATAGAATTTCTCACTTTAAAGTCTGTCCTTGATATCACTCATCTCAGACCTGTCTTGCCATCAGCTGTGTAGCAGTTCCCTCATTTCTTCATCCTTTCCCGCTTCAGTGCTGACATGGACATGAGTGTTTCGTGATTCTCTTAGGGAGAGAGATCAGGAAATGCAGACGTGCAGTGAGTTGTAAAAACGCTGTGTTGCAGTGTGATGTAAGTATGTCTCGGAACTGGAGCTTCATCTTTCTGACAGGAGAGGGAGGCTTTGTGCCAGGAAAGGCCCCAAGCTGTTTTCTGCCTTGCTGGAAAGAAAGGTGATCTTCTGAAACAGTTCTTCTATTTGGGCTGTTTCTAGTGCTTTTACCTTCCTGCTCTCCTGTTTTCTTATGTGTAGTGCTTTACATCACTGGTGAGCCTTCAGAGGCTGCATCAGGTGTTACCTGGGTACTCTCTGCAAGCTCTGTCTGACCAAGTGCGGTCTTGGGTCCGTTTTTCCACATTCAGTTTTGTCTTATCATACTTGCTTTAGAGGGGAATGGGAAATTAATTATGGGAGACTTCATAGCCACCTTTTCTTTCTGAATTCTGCTTTGAAAAGCCCATTCATATTTCTTGCTGAAGGCATAATATTTTGAGTAAATACCTTGATGTGTGTTACATCCCTACTGTGTATGTGTGAAGTTTTGTGATTGGAAAGGGGGTGGTGTTAACTTGAAAGACAGAAAGTGCTCAGACAGGGCACTGAAGCGTTCTGAAGCGATATGACAGTTACTTAATTGTCTCCTGGGCAAAACGCTGGTAAATGATTCACCTACTTTTATCTCTTAGCCAGCAGGGACTCAGTGGTGATAATGGAGTCATTGCTTCAGAAGGCAGTGGCTGGGCAGGTATTCCACCACCACCTAAAAGATGGACTTTTCAGCTCATGGTTTAGCCATCAGGGGTGTTGAATTTTAAAGATGGATGAAATCCTATCTGTGGGTGTTCTCTGGTCTGTACAGCAGGCTCGTCATCTCCACAGCCTCCAGATGTATCTTTGTTCAAGCAGGTGCTCTACCTGAGTTTCAAAAAGCTGCTGGATATTTGATGACATTTGCACAAAAATGTATCAGTCCTTTCCAAAACCTGCATCAGACACTCCTAAACTGCCTTCAAGAAACAAACTAAATGATACTTTTATACTCCTATTAAAATTGCTGAATATTTTCATGGTACAGATAAAGTATAATGAATGTGAGATTTTATTTGTGCACCTATATCTTAAATTGGGGTGACACCTAGTGGTGGGTGTAGTTAGGCGTACAATTCTTTTGTGACTGCTTGAAACTATGCTTTTCTCCAGTCTCTCTTGGGAAGGTATAGGTTTGTTCAAAAGGATTGCCCCTGAAATTCCTGCCCTCCACTTTCCTGAAATTCCTGTCTTCCTCCTGCTTGCTTTTCCTTTCTGTCATGCTTTGGGGTGCACTGTTTTGCCACGTGTCATGTGATCTCTGATAATAGAGTAGATAAGGCTATTGTAGCCCTTTCTATAATTTTTTCTGCTTTTTCCTGCTGAACAGCTGATGATGCACTTTGTATCTCTAAATTAGAAATTGAAGGAAATGTTCAGGATGTTTTCTGCCAGTATCCAGCTGATGATACAGCCTCTGTTAAAGAGGCAAAGCTTTCACTCGGTCAGACTTTTAAGGTGGGGGAAAAGAACAAGGAATTAGTATGGGGGTCTTGTGGCTGGTTTCTAAGGCGGTGCAACATAAAGCCTAAATCACTGGATGTGGACTTCAAGAGCATTTTGAAGAGGTCTGAGAGGAAGAGAGTTAAGGGCTCGTTCATCCAGAGGGAGCGGCTGATCTGGGGGATGTAGCGCGTTGTCACGATGTACTTGCAAAGGGCCTAAGGTTTAAAAAGGAGATCCCCACAGCTGGGAACCAAGCAGCACTGACAGGGTAGAATGATCAGTGGAAAGACAACACCCACTTTGCCAGTGGCATAGAATTATCTGAGTTGGAAGGGACCTTTTAAAGGCCATCGGGTCCAACTCCCCTGTAGTGAACAGGGACACCTACAGCTGGGTCAGGTTGCTCAGAGCCCTGTCCAGCCTGGCCTTGAAGGTCTGCAGGGACGGGGCATCCACCACCTCTCTGAGCAACCAGCGTGTTAGTGAGTGCAATACTCAAATGCTGACTTCCATGTGATTGTCCATCCATGGGACAGATTCCTCTAACAGCAAAGTGAATTAGTAATTTCTTCCTCAGGTTGGATCCAGTGTTGCTGGTAGTGAACTCAGGATCCACTGTGCCAGTTCAGCAGCTCTGCCCACATTGCTCCCTCAGCGGGGAGAGGTGGTGGTGGTAAGTGATGCAAGTAACACACTGTGCCTGTAGGGCTGCAGTTCTGAAGCAGCTCCTACACTGCTGTGATAAACTGCTTGAAGCATCTGCGGGTAACTACAGTTACCTGGAGAGGGAGCAGCAAAGTGCATTTTAAAAAATAACCAGTCCCTGTCACCCCAGTGTTTTATTTAAGAAAGCAGTATTACATTATGGGGGTAGGACAGCCCAATGTCAGTGATACCAGTAAGGGCCTTCAATCTCAAGGCAGTTGCTTTTTTATATCAATAACTAGGACTCTTGTAATGACTATAGTTATCCTGCGTTTCCTCTTTACCATTCTATGACTATTTCTCTTCTCAAGCATGTAAATTTCACGCATTTTTACTGAAATACATTTATGAATTGCATTACAGGTGTGTATGTACTGAAGATCTTCAACACATGTAATGAGTGTGCTTAGAATTTGGTTCGGTGAGGGCATTTTCTTCTCATTCATACGAGCTCTCTGAAGTATGTCAAGTGATCTTCAGTGGAAGAGAATTTTTTACCACTTACCAATGCTTAGTTTGTTGTGGTGCACTTTTTTTTTTTACCTTTGATTTCTAATAGAGTCTCAAATTTTGAGTTCTTAACTCAGAGTTGTACCTTGAATTTTGTTCAAAAATTCAGTTTTGGTTTTCCAGGCATAAGATAAATAAGAGTGCAAGCAGAGCTTTCAGGGAAAGGTGGACATCTTCTCTTTGGTCTGTATTTTTCAAGTGGTTGTTTTGTGGTCTGGTGGCTATTGCCAGCTCTCCATCTAGATGGCGTGGTAGCACCTCAGTCCTTCATCTTAAAGAATAAGAAGACTGAGCTTTAAAGGCTTGAACCCTAATCTGATGGGATTAATGTTTACAGGCTTGATTGTATGCTGGGCCCACACAGAGGGGGATGGGTGAAGACAAGAGCGAAGAAGAATTAATGCTTTCAAAATGGCAGAATGATATTGACCATGGATATAGCAGGAAACGTGGGCCATTAGGTCTGCAGGAGGTGTTACCTCTCTGTATGCTACTTTCCTCTAGCCTAGACTATCCTGTCTGTGCATACAAAAAAGAACTTGCTCACCAGCTAGATGCCAGCACTCCGACCTTGGTAGCACTGCTCATCTTTGCTTGCTTCATTTTTATTTATTTCATTTTTAAGTGTTTTCTGAATAACTGGATCTAATACAGTACCGTTGGGGTTACAGGGACAGGTACAAAGCATTTTGCTTGTATCTAAATCTGTCTGCCTTTTCCAATTTAATTTTTATGGGTCTCTTTAGCTGTGTGGTAATTTCTGTCATCAGCTTTTAAAGAGTACTAATAAAGCGAGGAACACAAGTGTAAGTCTCTGAAGTGCCATTTAAGAATGTGGAACCAAGGTAAGTCATAATCCAGCAACATATTTTCCTATCTCTTTATCTGTCTGCTCATTTGTTGGTGAATTGATCTATGTTATTTTTCGTGAGGAAGGAAGTTCCTAGCTCTTCTATCATACAACATCCCGAGTTGGAATGGGCCCACAAGGATCATCAAGTCTAACTCCTGGCTCTACCCTGTACCACCCAAAATCCAAACCCTGTGTGTGAGTGTGGTGTCCAAATGGTTGTTGATAGGCAGTTATTTGTGTGACTCCAGCATTAATGCAAGATGTATTTTGACTGTTGATCATAAACTTCCTGTATTGGATTTGCCAACTACTACAAAATCTTAGTTTTTCACTTTCTACAAGTCTTTTTAGTGTTAATACAGCTGATTTTTTTTTTTTTTCAGTTCTTCAAGAGTATGCATTGTTGTCCAGTACACATTTTTTGCACTCCTTGTGAAGAAAATGCATTCGATTTATAAGGGTGTTATTCATTAGTTTAAAGCATCAAACTTTTCTGAGAAGCACTCACCAGATTTGCAAGTGGTGGCCAAAATGATTGACAGTTAGGCAGAGTTCTTGTGTCTCTCCAAGCATTCTGGCGCTATGTTAAATAACTGAAGGTGATAGCTAAACTGTCCTGCAGCAGGTCCTAACAACACTGAAGTAGTCTAAAACTTCCAGTTCCATTTACAAAGAGAATATCTTTCTAAATTAGTTGTTTTTATTTATTACCTCTTTCAGATTAGGAGGAAAAAAGTCTAATATTCTCAAAATGAAATAAAGGAATACAATTTGGTAATGCTCTTAGTTAACCTAGTACTTGCTTTAAGATATTGGTGGTACTTGGATTAGCCTTTGTCAGCAATTCCAGTTGTCAGGCCTGTCATCTTTACTGTCTTATGGTATCAAGACTAGTGTCAACTTCATTCTCTTAGGAAGAAGTATTTAAATCCTTCCAACTGTTGTCACTGCAAGGTGCTGTTTACTCATGACCATTGGAACGGGTTCACTCCCAATTATTTTACTGTCTGAATTTCTTCCCAAAACTACGTACCATATCAAATGCATCAGTCAAGTATTTTGCAGGGTTTTGTGTAACAATATGCTACTAGAATCAAGCAATATTTTAATCTTTTTTTGACTTCCGTAATTCTTAATTTGTCACCAGTAATAAGTCAGGCTGAAACAAAGGGAGCAAAAGGGAATGTTCCTCTGTTTTAACCCAAGTCTGTAATTTTCAAAGCATAAGTTAGCATCTGTCTTTTTCTACAAAAATGGACACTGCATGTTCTCTGTGGTTGAAGTTATATTGTCAGTTTTTCCAAATGGACTTGTTTTAATTACAGGCAAATTCTAAAATCTTTTACCTTGAGTACAGCTTCTGGACATGCCAGAGGCAGTGTGGGGGAGACCTAGATGTGTAGCTCATCTCCAGTTATTTGAGTAACAGCAATGTGAAAGTCCTCGTGTACCAATAGTAAAAAGTTAAATTTCTGTCTCTGGTGAACTAGGTGTATTCAAGACCTGTGCCACCTGTCACATGTGTCATAGCAGTGATGACTCCAAGCTGAGCTGATGCTGCCTATGCCGCAAACATTGTTAGAGGTGAACGGCGGTTGTGCTGTGACAGCTCCAGGAGAGGCCAGCTCTGTGGAGTTGTGTAATCTGGGTTAACCAGAAGTCTGGGAAACTTTCTAGTCCTCGTTCCTTAGTCCTTTGTCCCTTAAAACTCCTTCTACTGCCCAGCTTGAATTTGGCATGTGTACTTCCCCTGGTCCTTCACAGGCAGCATGCTGGGGACATAAGTGGTGCCTGCCCAAGACAGCATCTCTGCTGGGCCCTGCATGGCAAAGAGGGTCGTGCCCTGCTCTCATGTCCTGCTGCAGCACCACTCTCCTCCCTCAGTCAGCCTGGCCAAGCACCTGCTGTCACATTGCTCCTGGTAGTGATGGGTGATGATCTTTGGCTCCTCCGCAATACTGATACCAAAAAATAATGGTGCTGTCAGATACTGTGATAGAGCATTAAACTGACTTGAAAAGTATTGGAGTATATAAGCTTCCTAACAGAACATTTCCAGTTAGTGTGCATAACTGGTGATTGTGTTGAAGGTATTTTGCACTTAACAGAAAAAAACTTGAATAAATTTGGTAAACACATTGCTGTGTGAGCACTGTAAGGTGATGCTCGATGTGCTGTCACCAGCACTGAGTACACAAACACAGTGCACCTGTGTAGTTCTGTACTGCTTGTGGTGGTGATGTGGAGGACTTGGCAGCCTGCTTGCACTGGCTGTTGTGTCAGCTGTAAGGTAAAAGCTGTGTGCCACCTGGGGGTTGGTCACACACCTGATGTTCACCAGTGTGCCAGCTCCTCTGTGCTTTTGCCTCTTTCCAAAGAGGGTAAATGTATCAAAGTGCTCATGGGGCAGAGCGAGCCTTTTGGCTCAGGGTGCAGCACTGAGTGCTCCAGTAGCACAGCTGCTTGCCATAATGGGCTTTTATCAGTGTTATCAAAGCTAGCAGTGGTCAGCTGTCTGGCAGGCTTCCTACAACATCAGTGGGCAGCATATCAGCTGTGGAAATGAACAGGTACAGCTTTGCTTACTTTCCTTATGCTCTGTTAGACAGAGTGCTGTGTACAGTGTCCTTTTTGTTTTGCTCAGTGTTGGTGTACCTAAACCTTTCTCAGAACTAATTTGTCATTCACTTCAGCTGCTGAATAACACTTGCCATCACATCAGGGACTGGCTGGCTGGGGCTTTGGGCAAGCTGGTCTAGTGGAAAGTGTCCCTGCCCACAGCAAGGAGTGGAACTAGATGGTCTTTAAGGTCCTTCCCAAGACATTTCTTATTCTATGAAGTAGTACCTTAAAGAATGGGAGAATGTAGAGACATCCCACCACCACCTTTGCTCCTTTTAGAAACACTAGATTTTTATCTATGTTCAGGCACTTCCCAATGCACAAAGCTAAGCTGTAAAATCCAGTTTAGGCTGCCTAAGATGCTTCTTGAAACTTGCTTAAATAATTAGTCCTCACTTTTGATACAGCCAATGTCTTTAAACACCACTGGTTACAGAAGGCATCTGTCTGTACAGACAAATAGGGCATTGATGTTGCTGTCTCTTGGGTAGCCAGCCAGTAGTCCCACCCAACACAAACTACAGCACTTCATTTCACAGTCACAACTTGTGATTAGCAGTACTACATTTCAGCTGATCTTGTCTGTACAGCTGTAAGACAAATGAATATGAAAGACTCATGGACTTCAGTTACTGTTCAAAGCTTGGTGATTTCCCTGAGGGGTTTGTTGTTGTAGTTGATACCTTGCATTTAACACTTTAAGCAGCGCTGGTATTCTTCTTCCTCCACAGTAAAAATTGAGATTTGGTAGGACTTCTAGATCCTTACGGTCTTTGAAGCATGACCTCTTCTTGTTGATATGTGGCATCAACTTGCTGAGGAATGCTGTCCCCACATGTCCCCAACTAAAATTAGTCCATGTTTAGATGTATGATTTGAGTATAGTGACAGAAAGGGAACTGCAAGACTATTCCAGAAGTTCCTGTGTGGCCGGTATGTTGGTCAGCCACTATACTTTGTGTAAGATAAACCTTCATAGGTACTATCAGATGATACCTTATTTTTCACTCCCAGAATAAACTTAGTCCCAACAATATTTGTCCAGTGCTGGAGAGCATCCCACATGTAGCAGCCGCATCACCACGTTCTTCTTTCACAACAAAAAATTCTATTCCTCTGTGAAGGCTCATCTGCTGAAGCCAAATCTCATACATATACATTCTAATAGAGGAATTCAGTCCCATCCTCACAGTTGGATAATCTCATCCCTTAATTGTAGATTAAAAATTCTTGGTCTTTCAACAGTTATTTGCATTTCATTTCTCATCTCTCAGCATTCATGCACAGTAGAACATCTGCCCAGCCTGTCTGCTTTTGAATTCTCTTGCTTCAGCTGGCTCAAAACTGGGTCAAAATGAACACAAGATTTTGAACCTGGATAAGTATAAATTATTGTCAGAACTTTTTAAGGTATCAGTGAAGCAGGAAATAATTGATATTTTTGTAAGCTGTTAAAATTGATGAAAGTCGCTGAACAAAACAGCAGTTTTTACATTGGATTAATGCATGTCAGTGGCTGACAAACTTCATGAAGTCTTAATTCCACTTATGTTACACTCTGAATTTTTGGTATCGTTTCTCAGGTCAGTATAGTTCTGTGCAAATTATCTGAATTTCAGGGTCAGCAGCCAGGCAATGATTTCTTGTTCCAGTCTTGCTGAATGACTTTCCTTATCAACCTGTTATGGGTTTCCAAATGTGATGTGCAGTGTTTAAGTTAATTGACAAGGAGGCTGCTTCTCTTTTTTTTCTTTAATCAGCATGCATCACATGAAAACCTTGTTCTGTTTTCGTACACCTTGCAGTTGTAATTCACTGTAAAATAGTAGATTGAGTCACTGGATTGGCTATGATTTAAACTTTAAAGCTGAGAGTTAATTCTAATACTCACCAGGTGAAATGATTCCACCCCTATTTTATTGGAAGAGTATTTCTTTATGTAATGGTATTTCTTGCTCCCATTGAAATAAAGTTGAAATTCTTGTTATTACTGCGATAACTTTCCTTTTCTGCCTCTAATCATATTGGTAGGAAATGGCTATAGATAAGTCTGGTTCTTATTTGATCCTTATGCTTTGAGTTAGTCTTTTTATGGGTAAAAATTTGGGCTCTGATCTATTTTGAAGTGTGTGCACTGGAAAGTTTTGGATTCAACCCATCTTGGCATATCCTGTCTTCTGCTTCTGTCTGGATATTGTTCAAGGTTTTTACTGTGCAATTACATTAGATTTTTGGCTTTGGACAGAGTCATAAAGTGAGACTGAAGCATTTTGTAACAAAGCCAGCTCCTTCAAAATATCTGTTACGGAGCCAGTTTAATTTAAGAAACTGTAATTAGCTATCTTCTTCATCATTCTGGTGCAAATGGAAAATTTTTAAAATTACATACAAAAAGCAGAATATTTGTAGTGGAACAGACAGATCCAGATCTGGACCATGGCACATGCACATATTGTCCATTTTCCTGTTAGTCTTCAGTAGCTTCCTAGGATTCAGCTTAACTTTTATGACTTACCACAGATGAAGCACTTCTTGTCCAAGTGCAGGTAGCTCATTTTGGGCACATCATCATCCCAATCAAACTGTAGGCAGTGATTTGCTGTGGCACTGGCAAAAAGATGACAAAAATAGTGAAGTAATTGGATCTGAATGGCAGGTCGTGACTTTTATTAGTAATTGTGTGAAGATTTATAGCAATATTGTATGCACACACATCTGCCCATCCTGAGATGAATTGTGTTGTGCTGTGGACACATGGCTTCTGGCCTGTGCCCCATTCAGTAGGAGTTCCACAGCCATTTGGTCAATGAGGAACCCTTTCAGTGAACAGAAGGAGACTTTATCTTGCAGGTTATGAGTTCACCCCTTCTCATCCCAAAGCACAAGTTCCCAAAGGCCAGTCCAGATGTAGGCTGGACATAGCTCAAGGTTCGGTTGTGGTTAGACCTTTTGCTTTGAGGACAAGCCTTTGACTCTGCCGCTGGGTGTGACGTGCACAGTGTAGTCTCCCTTCCATATATCTGTGCTTGGCCACCCTGTGACTGAAGGCAGATTTTTATGCCCCCTTGTCAGGAAGTGATCTTCTGAGAGATGGACAGGCGCTGGGTGAGATCTAACCCTTCCAGTTGCTTTTCCTCATGCTGGTGGGCTGGTGCCAATGTTAGCAAATGTTCTTGCTGTTTTGTAGCTGTTCCCTGGCTGATTTGATCCTGCATTTTGTACTTTCTTTAAATACAAGAAACCAAACCACTAGATACTGCACTACACAGCATCTCTCCATATGTTCCCTCTCACCTTCTTCACCTTCTCCTTGAGCTCCTTTCCCAGATATTGTTTGCTCTCATGGACAGACGGGACAAAGATGAGGTGGGTTTTTTTGTTGGCTTATTTTTTTTTTTT
>VXAV01004870.1:22559-51252 GCA_013399715.1 Alectura lathami | reverse complement strand
AAGATGCTGAATGGAAAGTGTGGTGGCTTCGGTCCCACGGCCAGGCAACAGATTCTGCAGCACCGAGATGTTCATTGCCTCACTGAAGGCTGTCCTTATTCCAGTCCTCCAATATTCACTTTTGTTTCAATCTTGAAAAGCATATGCCTTAACTAGTTAGGAATAGATCGACGTGTAACAGATGTCTTCGCTGCTGCAAATGAAGCCTTGTTAGAGCAATGTTGTGTGTACAAATACTGAACTAGCAGTCAGATCTATATGGAAACCACATACTCACTAAATTCATTCAAATGTACGCAAAGTATAAGCACAGAATTAAAGGGTAACATTTTAGAAGTCCAGGGCTATGAGAACAGTTTAATATTTGATGTTAATTTTCCATTATCATTGTTTCTGTCAGATTGCTTCTTTTCAAGAGTTGAAAAAAAAAAAAAACAGAATTTGCTTTTGATGTCAAAACTAGCATTGTTGCTTTTTGATTTGCTAACTGAAAATTTCACAGGTGAGTCTTAAAGTGTGCCACATGAATATATTCACCTTATCCTGTTAGAGCAGAGAAGGCTAACAAGAAATGTGATGCAATTCCTCCTCATTCAGTAGTCTTACTATGCTCCCTGCAGTAATCCTTGTACGTGTTGTTCAACCTTGCCTTGTTTTCTCACTTCCTCAGTAAGTGTCGCAGAGGTTAACCCGAAGTTTTGTTTAAGCATGGTTCTGTTTGGAGAGCTTCCTCTTTGTATTCCAGCTCTTGAATTAGACATGAAAGTGTTCAACAGGGCGAAAATGCTCAGTGTGTGCCTTGCTTAGGTGTTGCTGAGAAAAATGTGAGTATTGCTTCCTGATGTTGCTGTAATTTGGTGAGCTATCTTTTAGCAAATTAAAATCATTGTTTTTTGGAAGGGCTTCATGCCTCATATTTGCTGTTGGGTCTGTATTTCTTGCTAGTGAGCACACTTCTGGGTAATTTCCACTTCTTTTGGAGATGATTACCATGAAAATCTAGCTGCTGCTGCTGTTCTGTGCTGTTTTTCAGGCTTCAGTTGCTTTGGCAAGCAGTGAAAGCACAGAACAGATATAGGTAGTGTCCTGAAAGTGTAAGGAATGTGGAAACAAGAAGAGCATTTCTTCTTGTAGCCATGTTAAGCCAACTTTGAGTTTTTGCTATGTTTTAAGCAAACCTTATACTGTTACAGATGAGTAGCCAGCAGTTCTGTAAATGACCCCTGACCCTGTGCTGTGGTATAGTCAAGGAGGTTTCATGAATGTTTTCCTAAAAATCTAGAGGCGTTTTGCCTTTTTGTTTATGAAAATAATAAATAACTGATAACAAATTTTCTTGGTCTCTTGATGCGTCTATGATTAAAAAGGACTATACTTTTTTTTCTGCGTGGAGGAGCAAAAGTTCCCTGTCTTTGTATGTTCACACTTTATTGTATGCACATTGGAAAAATCACTGTATATTGTAGCTGTAACTTTAGTTTCCGTGGTCCTTCACATCACTCGTGGCAGTGACTTGTCTTGTGAATGGTTAAAGCATATTCTGTTGCTACTTTTTGTGACAGAAACAGCTGCAAAGAGAGGAATAAGAGTCCTTTTCACTGCCTTATGTAGAAATGTTACTCTTCCCAGGCTTATTCACAGCTCTAAAGCCATCATGCTCCATTGTGAGGCTTAGTAGATGCAATTAGCAGCATCCTCTCTCAGCAGTATCCTTTCCTTGTGCTCTTTTCCTGAGCTGCTCATCACTGAATGGTTATGATAATGGATAATCTGTGGTACACTGACATTGTGAGCATCTTATAATTGGTCCTGTCATCTTGAGGAGAACATAGTAGCACGGGAAGAGTTCTGCCTAATAGGTGGCTGATTTTCTGATAGAGATCAAGAACTGCAATGAGCTGAATAATTCCTGTGAGGATTCAGTGAACTATTCATATACCTCATCCATACTTTCTGCTCCAGAAAAGAGAACTGATCTGGGTTATACATGTTTAAAATTGTGAATGGCACAAACGGCATAGGGAACTTTCTATTATTTTTCTATGCAAGAACGAGTAGGTGTCAAATGGAACTAGCCAGTAGTAGGTTCAAAACAAGTGCAGAAGATAATTGTTCATAACATGCTGTTCAGCTGTAGAACTGCTCATCACAGGACACGAGGGAGGCTAAAGATTTACTTGGTTTCCCAAAATAATTGGATTAATTCATAGAAGAAAAATGTCAGTGACTGCTAAACGCAAAAACTCATTTCTGCCTTAGGAAGTCCCTGAGATGCTGATGCCTGGAGGCAATGCTGAAGCTTGAACTGCTGAAATCTGGCTTTGACATCTGGCAGTCTGTTTCTACTTGCTTGTGTGGTGCTATAACCTGGCACTCAGAGCTTTCATGTACTATGCAAATGCTGGGGAGAAGTTTGTCCTGAAGTATCTGTGCAGCTGAGGAAATGGAAGGGGGAGCACACAAGATGCGGTGAGAAATAGTGATAACATCTCCTTCCTTAAAAGCCTGTACTGCTCTACTGCAACTCTCCGGCTCTGGGAGCTGCCCCACCACATCTTGTGTATTCCCCATACTGCGTGCATCAGTGCACAGGCACTTCAGAGAGGCACGCCAGCATGCTGACTTTCTAGAAAGGGTTTGGGGGATTCCTCCGTAGCGGTACCTTGTAGGAGCGTCCTTGCCTACATGCAGGTGCTGGAGGTGACACCGCTTAAACCCTGTTCTGTTGATTTGTGATCTCTTCTGTCACATCACCCCGTGCCCTTTGCACATTGATCCTGTCTGTCACTCCCCACTCTTGTACTCATTTTGAGGGGTGTGGAGATATTTACGGCACAGCTGACTAAGCGCCAAACACCTTTTTGATCTGTGATGCCAACAATATCTATAATACTTCTGCACTGGGAGAGAAGCGGGCATAAAAGCCCATCGGTACAAAAGGCTGATGTTTTTGTGAGCAGTACAGAAACGCCTGTCTCTGACTGTGTGAAATGTGTTTGCACTGAATTCAGAATGAGTGGTTCAGCACTCACATCCTTTTTCTGATCCTTGCTTCCTGGAGACTCAGTGTTATTTATAGAAAGTTTTCCAGATTTCCCCTAGTATGGCCGATTTCCCACTTATACGAGAATAGCGTGGATGGCTTTGTGGTTTGTTAATGGTTTCATGTGGACATGTTCTGCTTATTTCCCCTCCTCCAGAGCTAATGGCTGGTTAAAGACAACAATCAGCTGGACATGAACGACATGATTCCTGGTGCTTGCATAAAGGTAGAAAATTACAGCTGTCTCTTCAATGATTTTATGTATCTTGGACATATTCTTTAGCAGTGGTACATGCAGCCTCACTGGAGAGATCTTATGCTTATTTAGGGAACAGATCCTAGAGGGGATAATGTCTTGTGCACAGGTGGGTGAGCAACATCTCTGACTAAGGACAGCATTTTAAAAGGGTTTCTTTTTCTGTCCTCCTTTCCCTGTTCACATGCCATTCAACTGCATATCCCAGGCTCTACCTATGTTTTGTTAACTCAATGAATTCTTCCTTTTCAGCCCAGAAAATATTTGTATCAAAGTCAGTATTACAGAAGTATTACTATAGAGACTCCAAGGCAAAATGGAAATAGCTAACGGCTTGGTAACATGACAGTGGACACTGCAGTCTGGAAAAATGGGGGGAAAAATAATTGTGCTTGACATTTATTTAGTATGAGGCTGCAGTAACTTCCTGTGTCCTTTGTCTACTGTACAAAGGAAGTGTAAAGATATCCAGGATCCCAGCAATGGTTGAACAGAATCTGGTTATTAAACTGGAGTGGGTCTGTGCGGTGATAATGCTGAAACTGATAGTGGAGTCAAGAAACAATGTCAAAACCGTTGGTAGTTCAGCAGGTAGAGGCCCTGGTTGTTACTGAACACACAGGTTAGTCAACCTGGAGAAGAAATGATGGCGGGCTCAGAATACTCATCAGGCCAGGTTATTCAGCTAGATTTGTATGCAGGCAGTGTGGTGCTGCCAGCTGAGCTTGTTTGATTTCAAAGGACAGTGCAGTGTCATACCAGAAGAAAAGGCCATCCTCTTCTGCTCGTCAGCAGACTCCAAGCACAGCTCTGGACTTAGAGACTTTAATACCAGAGCCCCAGTCTGATCTCTCTAATCTATGTTCCCTGCCAAAACCAAACTCAACACAGAAATCTGCTCAGACAGATGGAGACTGGCTGTCATTTGATACAGTTTTATCCTGTTTATGTTCTTGGCGTTATCCTTTGACCTGCCTACAAACAGCTCACTTTATCTTTTCCCTTCTTAAATTCTCCTGCACAAAATTCAGCTTTGCGTGACAGCCCTGAAACCACGAAATGATTCTAATTCCCTTCCTCCAGCTCTTGCTCAGTGTCCTAAGCATCTGATACATTTAAAATCTTTCTTTAAAGAAGTATGCTTTTCCAGCTTCCTCAGCTCTGCTAGTGCTACTACCCCAAGGGAGCTCAGCTGGCAAAATAAGAGTTTGCATCACCCAGAGTTAACTCCTTCCTGACTTCACAGAGGATGGCCTTGTTCTTCCAGATGCTGTAAAACTGGGCCCACGGTGTGAAGTCTGTCGGCTGTAAGAATTGTGGAGTGTGTCCACTGACTCCAAGGTGTGTGAGGAAGGTCTTGTTTGGCATTGAGGGCTGGCCCGTCTTAGGCAGGTACTTTTAGGACTGTTGGAGAAGAGTAGCTGTGATAGTGTCTCCTGAGTATATCTGAGCTTGAATTTGTAGATATTTGTCAAAGGAACGACTCAAGAACTCTTAGCAAAGGAGGACGAAGAGATTACCCTGCTGCATGACTCTTTCAGAGGTATGCAGTGCCTGGCTGGGCTGCCCTCCTCAGGCTGCCTGGGGAGATGTGCACCTCACTGCTCTTTCTGCCAGATGTTCTGGAGGCAGTGCCATTGACAGTCCTCCCTGAAGGCTGAGAGACTTCAGTTGTGGTAAGGTGGAACAGTACCCAGATGTGCGGTTACCTTCCAAGCAGCAGAGGTAGCAATTACGTCTGTTTAAAGAAAAGAGTTGTCAGCAGTACATACAGTTTGAAACATTTGGCATCTTTATTGGAAGGTTGTTACATATGTCAGAACAGACACAAAAATGACAAGAAGTACTGATACAATTTGTTTTGTATGAGTTGTGTTTTTTTTTTTTTTTTTAGCACTAGCAATCAGTCATGTGTTTCTGTGGCATGGACATATTTCATGTGTTTTACATAAAATCTACATCAACAAACCCAGTAAGCCAGGCCTACCTTAACAGCAGTTACATGGTAATTAGTCCGTTTTTGGGAACAATTAGAACTTCTCCTAGTGCCTTTGGAGTAATACTGTAGGAGGAGCTCTACTGATTAAGCTCAAAACATCTTGCAATTTTCACAGAAATAAAAAGTAATTAACAGCTTGCCTAACTGTTCTCATTATCTAAGCTGAGAACTGTTCCAGGGCTGGGATTTTAATTGGAAAAATCATTGGAAAGCTTTCCCTTAAGAACCATTCCTTCCTTTTCTTTCTCTTTATGCCTTTTAAAGGGTGGTTGTATAAACATATTTTAGCGTGCTTGTTTTTTATGATCTCACTGCTGGGGAAAACAGTTACTTCTTTGCTTTATTAGAATCAGACAACTAGGAGGGCGACAAAAGCTTTTACAGTTTCATGATGAAACTGTTTAAAATTACACATCAGCATGTGCAATTGTTTTCAGTTTATATTTTCAAAACAAATATATACTGCAAAGGATACTGGCCAATTAATTGTAATTAAAGTCTAAGCTTTGTACAACAGAAAATCAAAATGAAAGGTAATTTTTCTAACCCACTTTATTTTTATAGTAGTTTTTCTTCCAAGACTCTGAATTGCTTTCTGAAGTGAAGTTCTACTCTACTGAAGACTTACAAATGTTATGGAAGTAAAACTCTTGTAATTGCATAACTCTGAGATTTGCCATAATCTTTACAAATATGTTAAAGTTTTGTGTGACATAATCAAAGCATAGCCACAAGTTCAATTTGGAAAGTTCCACTTTTTCCTTTTGAAAGTAGGGGATGGGTCAGTAATGACTTTGGTCACATTAGGTGTACGCTGCTACCAAAAGGCAGCAGCAATTG
Source organism: Alectura lathami (assembly GCA_013399715.1). Lineage (NCBI taxonomy): Eukaryota > Metazoa > Chordata > Aves > Galliformes > Megapodiidae > Alectura > Alectura lathami. The sequence continues at coordinate 45,114 of VXAV01004870.1, read as the reverse complement.
CTTTTGATTTGATACCAAATCACATTTTGATGAAGTGGCACATGAACTTCAAACAGGTGAAAATCTCGATATTTGTCAGCTGAACTATTTTCAACCATGATCAAAAATCTGGCATTTGACCAGATACTTTGCCTGACGGTATGCTAGAACTACTGAGCATTTAGAAATGAAGGCATTTTGGCAATTCAGATCAGCTGAAAGATGAACAATATTTGTATGATAGGTGCATGGATGATGCATGATGATGGTAGATGGATGGTAGTTGTAGCTTCTCACAAGTGTTGACTGGTTTTATCTCCTTGTAGATGCAAACTGAGAACATTTAGGTAGCCAAGTGTATTGCTCAAGTGTTTTCACTGTGAGTTCATAATCCTGAACCACGCTATTCTAGTTTCCTCTACTCTTGTGAGAGCAGTTTTGAAAAGCAAGCAATTATTTCATCCTTGAGAGAACAGAGGGTCCAGGGCTCTTGATGAGCTAGCTGACTCATTAGGACAGTAACAGATCATACTAATGAGTGGGGTACCTGCTGTCAAGTGTGATGCAGCACCTGGTGCTGGAGGCCTGTGGTGCATGGGACGCTGTCTGGCTCTCATTGTGTTTCAGCTCATTATAAACTTGGCCTCACAGAACCGCCCAGGTGGTTTGCGCGGTGGAAGGACCGTGTGCAATGAGGCAGGCAACCCCTTTTCAGAGCTTGTCTTTCTTACTGCTGAAGAAGCACCACCAATATCTAGAAGGATTTTAGGTTGGTGTGAGAAAACACTGCCTGGCTAAGGAGGTGAAGAATAAGAAATCCTAAGTCTTGTAACCATTGAGTGGTATCTCCTTTGATCCCCGCACCAGGTGTTGACTCTTTCCTAGCCCTTGGAAGGAGCCCAGACTGATCTGGACTGACACAATCCTGGAACTATCAGGAAGAGGAAGCACCTGCTTTGCACGTTTCTGCAGAGATGGCATGTTAACACTGTTCGTCTCCAAGATGCGTCAGTCTGTCTGATGGTACTGTTCATGGCTGTGTCTGTCTAAGTAGGACTCTTTTACTTGCCCACCTAGTCTGAAATGAAACAACAGATTTATCGTAGGCAAAAGAGCTGGCTAATAGGCAAGTGGTTTTGGTTTTTAAGCTGATTTCACCAGGACAATGAATAAAATTGAAGAGGAAGATAATATGCTTCTTAATACTTTAATTTATGCTGTTTTCAGATTGTAACTGTAATTACTTTTTCTGAGGAAGAGTAGGAGGTTTTCAGTTTTGGATGTAGTTCTGCATTTTCCAGTCTTTTTTTTTTTTTTAAAAAAAAAAAAAAGGGAAGAAAGGGGGAGGGGGGAAATAAAGCAAAAGTCCTTCTGATTGCTTGATTGCTGCAAAGTCTCTTGTTACAAGAACAGCAGAAGGGGTTGAACCCCACTGAATACAGAGAGCTGGCAATTCCCACCAGGCATGCTTTGGAGTTGTGTGTGGCTCCCTTTGCTGCTGGAAGGGTTAAGAGAGCTCTCAGTCTGCAGCCTTTCAGTTCAGATGCTAAGTCGGTCCTGGGTGTTGCAGGATACTTTGTCAGCTTCCTCCCTACTGTTGTTCCCTTAATGGAGGAGCTCTCAGTTTGTAACAGAAGCTCCTTAATCTTATTTGATCAGAAACAGAGAGGTTGGGTAGTGGTACAGATCTGCACGACTTGTACCAACAAAAAATCTAAGAGAATTTCAGGTGGTTTTTTTTTATCTGTTTCCTTAAATGATTTTTTCCTTTGCTGGCTGTGAAATTATCTCCCAGCCAAGCCTTATTTGTCCTGCCAGGGCTAAACGGCAGATTTTAATAAGATGCAGAGCACAGAAAGGATGCTGCCCAAGCAATGAGCTGATGATATTCATCATTACCAATTGCACCATTTGTGTAGAAGGGAACAATCAGTTTGGCTGAGTGAACTGAGATATTTCTGACCTGACTTGGAAGTCACATTTGTAAGATGTCAGTTGTCTTGCAATAATTCTCTCAGACAACAATCAATCATAGTTGAAATTAGAACCATAAATCTCAAGCATACATTGAATTTCTGGATCTCTTGAATGTGAAGCTGTCACAGTTCTGCACTGTTTTTGTAACCTTTCTTTCTGAATTGTGGTTCCATGCTGACTGCTGTAAAAGCTCCCACTTTGGAGTGGATATAATCACAGTATTCCTGACTTCGTGTATCCACTTCACCCACCTCTGTTTGCATTTGCTTCAGGCTTTTTCTGTCTCCTTGGAAGCTCAAGCTTTCTGACCATTGCAACTTGAAATGTTTCAGGTGAGTCTGTCTGCAGGTGTGACTTTCGATTAAATGAATGGAAATAAATTCAAAGATCAACCTTGTGTTGTGAGAGACTCCAGTACTCGCAGATGTTACATCCCTCATGTTTAGAATGAGGAGTTATTTATGTATTGGCAGGAATACTACATTTCCATTTGGGGTATTTTGCTGTCAATTTGAAGTCTGATTTGGGAATACTTGAAGTATGTACTCAGATGGATTTTTTTGGTGCATACCATACAAGATCTCAGACAGTGAGGGTCATACTTTTGCATGAGACTTACTGTACAGGGAACAGCAAGATGTTTATAATAAATCAACACAATATATTGTATACTGTAATATAACATTTCTTTCAGGTTATTTTTTTTATTGCAGAATTTCGTTAGTTGTCGTTTGGTTAATGTGTAAATACTATTCCTTCCAGGTCAAATTCAAATCATTAATGGTCACACAAACCCTTTTTGGTTGTTGGTGTTGCAATCTCTTGGTAATCTCTGATTCTAAGTTAACATTTAGCATCACATTGTTAGAGCTCTGGGTGCGGCATGTGTTATTCCTGAGGTCTGTCATATACACTGTTGGTTCTGCTCCAGTACAGGTCATCTCCAACAACCCAGTTAGGCATTCAGCAGTCATACTGCCACACATAGGAGAAAGCTGCTAATTTTTAGCATCTCACTGCAGTATAACAAAATATTTATTGACTAGGCAAACAAGAGAAAACCTCAAAGCAGAAATGTAAATGAGAGCTGAAATGAACTGTACAAGTCCTATCAAAACATGCACTAGAAACTGGAAGAGAGAGAACAGGAGGGAGAAAGGAAGGAAAGAACTAGAACCTGAATTTAAATGCTCTCTGTTTGGAGATTTTCTCTAGTTTGTCAAGTCCTGTGAGTTACAGCTATGCAAGCATCTCTTGTGGTCTTTTTTTCCCAGTTCAGCAGGCAGCATCCAGCCCTTTTTCTCCTGGTGAACTGCATTTCTTCTGCATTGTTGTGATAGATGGAGAACTAATAGAGGAGTACTTGTGAGGGTAAGAAAAAGCAGCTAAGTTATCCTGCCACAACCTGCATTTCGTATTTCCCATTCTTTTCTTTCAGCTGTTGAGTTGCTTGCTACTTTGAGTGTTCCTAAACCATTGCTTTGAGAGACACGAGTGCACAGAAGTAAGGTGTGTAAGTAGACCTGTCTCCATTAATTTGTAGCATAATTTTGTCTTATATTTTCTTTGCTGTAGAAAACTTATTTCCTGACTGTATTCTTGGAAGGTTAAAATTATTCTGTAATGTCTGTCAGCAGCAGCAGAACACTCAACACCAGCAGGTGAAAACCTAAGAGCCATCTTGTGTTAAATGCTGTTCACATCAGTTGGTACACCAGAAGTCTGAAACTAGGTTCTTGAATCATCCTGCAGTCTTGGTTAGACAATGATTTTTTTTTTTTCCCCATGTAGTTTTCTGTTCTGGTGCGAGATGGAAATGCCTTGTGCTTCATGCATAATTCCTGTTCATTAAAATGCAGGTAATGAATGATTTATTATTATTATTTCTTTAGCTTGCCACTTTAATTTCTGAAAAGCTGGTCACTTTCTCACTAGCAAACTCTTTTTTAAAACTCTTTGCTTTCTTGCGTGGCCACATCTGTAAATTCTTAGTTCATATCTGTTATTAATTACTATGTGATTGAAATGAAGCCTTAAGGTTTTCTCAAAGCCATGTGACAGTGCATGTGACAATTCTGTGATTCTGTAATACCACGGTATAGTGTAGATATAAAACTACTGTATTAACAGAGGACATCAGCACGAAGAATCTTTGTGGAAGATGAAGCGCCCGCTTGGTTGGTCTCATACTACCAAGCAAAATGTGTTTAGAAAGCACGTGAGGGTCTATATTAAATTACTGAGAACTGGACTGTTTGTCACACCAAGCATTGCTCTGTCAGGACTTAGGTGCACCTCTTGGTTCGTATACTGTGAATTTTTCCTAACGTTCTGTTCAGAGAAGTCAACAATAAAATGTATCTTCCATCTGAAACTGAGCCTAAAGGAAAACATGTTAGTAGATGCCGTGTTTAATCTCCATTGTTCCAGGTAGGTCTGATAGTGACTAAGACCACTTTCCTTCAGAGCTGATGATTCACATTCCCTCCAAAAGTGAATTTCCAAATGTGGCCACCCTGCAAGAGCAGAAAACAGCATCTTCTGCAATAATTGATAGTAGAAGTGATTTGGAGGGAATTCCTGGGTAGTTTGAAATAAATCATGAGATCGGATTAAAGATGATGGTTCTGTTGCCTTACATTTTATTTTTAAGATTAACTTTATTTTGTCTGTTTTTGTCTCTATTTTTATTACCTGTAATGTATGGTGTGTTTTATACTATTTATAAAAGTCAGCGATCGATAATGTTACCAGAGACTGAAATACAAATTCAGTTCAATATAAAATGTAATATATTCCATGTTTATAAACATATTCCTGTGAGTCTAAATTCAGTTTAAAAAGCCATTAAAAAGCTAGGCAAGTCTCTAGGCAAAAGGAGATGCACCAGAGGATGAGCTGGCCTTATAAACTTGCAAATATGGTTGCATTAGGCTGAGCTAATCACTGTGGAGGCAAATGAGCACCAGACTCAGAATACTAAGCGTAGCTTCTGGCCATGCTCTGTGGTTCAGCCAGGGGAAAAATGACAGGATCACATGGAAAAGGAAGGATGAGATTGCTTCTTTACATACTGCCTCGGTATTTGGGTTGGCAGCCTGGGACCTGTGCCTAACAAGGCTGAAAGAGGAGAAACAACTGCTGAGGATCAGAGAGAGAATTTTAAAATAAACAAAAATCAAGCCCAAACAAGCCCTGCTGAATGAGGCAAACGACTGCTGGAAGAACACTTCTATGTAAGCCATGCGCAAGAACATAAGGTTCCCTTTGTGTTTAAACTAAATTTTTGCTGAAAGCCTGAAAAGAGTACACTTGATTGAAAGACCCTGTCGGCGACTTGCTCGTACTTAAACAAAAGAGCTCAAAGAGGAATTGATAAAGCATAGTGAGGTGGGGAGGGAGCAATGCCAGCTTATCTATGTGGGGTGATGTATCTGCAGTGTGTTTCACATTGGGATTAACAGATCTTCCTCACTGATTTGTCTAGGTCAGCGTAAGCAGCCCTGGATGTCAGCTTGGTCTGTTTCTCTTGTTGCACAGATCAACTTCTTTGATGTAATAACTTCAAAAAAGGTTGAGTTTAAGAAAGCCAAAGCAACTGTTTGAGGACTGGCAATCTATGCTGATGCAGTATGTTCTCAGGTACTTCAGAAGGAGTAGTGTTGATACAAGCAGCCCTGAATACAAATGCTGTTCTGGTGTTGTGTACAGCACTGCCCCTTGGTTGGTCAGTGAGGTTACTGTTGCACTATAGTAGTGACGGCATTATGCCTGGGAAGACTTAGGACTATGGGAAGAGGCAATGTATACAGGGAAAAGTTCTATCTCTATTTTATTAATTTATATATCATTCATTACCAGTATTTGAACCAATTAATAAAATATAAAAATTTTCAGAGTATATCACTAGTCAGCATGCTTTATGCTGTTTCAAACTTGTGACCATTTTGAAACTTGTGAGGATTTTTGCTGTCCTCAGCCTCCAGTGCCCTGCACAAGTCAAATACAGAATTGGTGGAAGAGGGATAAGCTCCAGTCATGAACATCTCAGTTCCTTCCCCAGGCTCTGCACCAGCAAAGGTTTTGCCTGTTCATTGGATGCTCCTGCTGTGAAGGAAGTGGTCCGTAGTTGTGTGGTGGGTAAGTTCTGCATTTAACTTTTTCTCTACCTTCATGATTTTGTAAGCCTTGCTCATCTGCCTCCTCAGCATTCTTGCTTCTCCTTGCAAGGCAGCTGATCTCTCCCTGTCATCATCTTAGTCGCTTTTCCATCTTCCTTCCCTGACTCTGCTGTTTCGTTGCCGACATGTGGGGAGTCGGGCTGCAAGTGGCCCTTGAGATGTGGGCTCAGCAAACTTTTACACAGAGACGGAACGGTGCCATATTGCTTTACTGCACTTTTCAGTGCAAGAGGACTTCAGCAGCAGCTGTTCAGTGCTGCGAGGTGCAAACCTCTGCCCCAGCCATTTTCTCGATGCGTCTTGCTGAGCTTGAGGCCACGTCTATATGGTACTCCCCAGAAGAGCCCTGGGGACAGTTCTGACTCCAGCAGGTGAATTCTTGCTCCTTTTAGAAAGCTGCAGATAGTTTGCTGCCTTTCTAACTGGAGGCTATCTGCCCTTCCCCATGGAGCAGCTGGTGCCCTGGATGGTGTCCCTGCAGGTTTGTGGTGTGCTTCAAGCCACGATCTGACTCCCCCTCCTCAGCAGGATGGGGGAGAAAACCTGATGAAAACCTTGTGGGTTGAGGTTAGGACAGGAAGATTGTTCACCAATTTCCCTAATGGGCAAAACAGATTCAGTTTGGGTAAGTTTTATTTATTCACCATTAATAACAGAGTAGGATAGAGAAAACTAAAAGCAAACTAAAAACACTTTCCCCACCACCTTTCTTCCTCCCAGGCTCAGCTTCAGTCTTCGTTCTTCTAACTCCTTCCCCCTGAGGGGCATAGGGGAATGGAGGCTGCAATCACTCCATGATACTTCCTCTCTGCTGCTCCTCCATGGCCACTCTGCCCCTGCCCCACGTGGAGTCCCTCCCTAGGTGGGATTCCTACAGGTGCAGCTCTTCCAGCACTGCTCCAGCACGGCTCTGTACTGTGGGGCCTGTCCTTCAGGAGCTGCTCCAGCAAGGGGCACCTGGGGCAGCAGCTCCCGCAGGCTGCCTACCCGACTGTGGGCTCCTCTCCACCAGCTCTGGCCTGGGGCCTGCTGCTGCAGGGGTTCTCTATGGGCTGCGGCCTCCTTTAGGCCACATCCAGCTGCTGCACCGTGGGCTCCTCCATGGCTGCACTTGAAGATGTGCTCCACGTGGTGCCCATGACCTGCAGGGGATCAGCCTGCTCCACTATGGGCCTCTCTTGGGCTGCAGGGAGCTTCTGCTCTGTGCCTGGCTCATCTCCTGCCCTCCTTCTGTACTGGCCTTGGTGACTGCAGGGCTGCTTGTCTCACATTTTCCTACTCCTCTCTCCCAGCTGCTACCTGTCAGTTCTCAGCCTTTCCTAAATCTGCTCTCCCAGAGGCACACCCAGCACTGCTCATGGCTCTGCTCTGGCCAATGGCATGTCCATTATGGAGCAGCTGCTGGGCTCTGCTCACAGAGGCCACCCCTGCAACCCACACCCTGCCTTCCCCCCAGCTAACAAAACCTTCCTGTGTAAACTAATTATGCTGGCACAGTCACAGGGGTACAAAGTAAGACTCCCTCAAATCCTCTCTGCAATAGCTCTTGCTCAGTGGCTGCTTGCACTGCTGGGTATAGAGGGAAATTTCCCATTTCTAGCAATGAAGATTTGACTGTACACCAACTCCCACCATTTATTTTGATTTCCACGTTTTCTTTCATGAAATGTTTAATTCCTTTGCATCACAAGCTGTTTTCCACATTAGCAATTCACTTTAATACCAGTTTCTTTTGAAACTGTCAGATTTTGAGAAGCAACTAGTAAGACTGAAATACTTTACGTGACCAGAAACTGAAACCTACTCTGTCATTTCTGCAGAATTTTCAGTAACATTTACCCACTCACAAGGAGCTACAGATATTTTATTAGAAAAGCATCTTATTCCCGGAGCCATAGAACCATAGAGTGGTTTGGGTTGGAAGGGACCTTAAAGATCATCTAATGCCGCCCCCTGTATTACTGCCAAGCTAGACTACACTTCTCAGTGGGGCTAATAAGGTGTTCCTTGTCCCAAATGGTCCTCAGGGTTCTCCCCCACTCCCTGCCATGGCTGGAGGCACAACATGACCTAGCTGTTGGCCATATTGCTGCTCACAACCCAGCTGCATCTAGACTGCTACTGCAGAGTGCTTTGAAGAGACATGCCCATCTTTTATACCTACCTCTTCTCAGAAAAAGAAATTAAGCTCCCAAGAATGTGGGAATGGTTCCTTGGGGAAATAAAGAGCTGAGGCCCCTTTCTCTGAACAGGTGTAGCATTTTGCATAGTCAAGCCAAAGATTGAGCTGAGGAACATGCTGTTCCATAGTAGAGCTCATGCAGGTACTGGCTAGCTGAGAGTGTATTGACCACGTGGGGCTGCGCAAACATGCATGAAATATACCTGTGGCATATGACAGTAAAATAAAATTGCAAAAGCTGATTGTAAGTAGCTTAGCACCTGCATCTTTGCAGAATACATACTTCCAGTTTATCCCTACACCTAATGAGCAGGAGCAGGTGTTGTCTGTGGCTGGTCAGGGTATGGCCCCCTGTTGCCAGCAGAGTGCTTCTGCTCGCTGTCCATCTGAGGGAACTGTCAGGCCTGATGGCCCATGGCTCTTTTACCTCCCATGCTTCACAAAATCTGGAAGGTTCCATGTTTGGTCTTCAGCTTGGCTGTCCTTCCAGCAGCGCAGTTTGCCTGTAGAGGATCAGCTACTGGCCTTGCTAGGATCCCCTCACCAGAGTCCCTCCTGCGTTTTCAGGAGGCTGGGGGGCGAGGCACTTGCACTTTATTGACTCTCTGTTTCTCTGATGAGGCAATTAGAAAGCACAGTGTACTATTGTGGGGTGAAATGGGCAATCAATGTCTTGTGTGGCATTCTTCAGAGCAAGGAGTCTTTGGAAGGTTTTCTTCCTGGTGTTTTCTCCCTTGGAAAGTAAAATACTTCATTCGAAAGAGGGGAAGGAGCATGGCTTTTCTTGTACACCTGTTTTTCCTCTTAATGTAGGTCACCCTTCACAGGCTGTGAACATGTTACTTGTTTTTCTTCCCAAGGCATTTTTGTAGCTCTGTGCTGTGAGCAGTGGCTGTGTCTGTCTGCCCTATGCAGAAGGTGGAAATATCTACAAAGACACAAGGAAGCATTTGGATGCATGGTAGGTGTTGGGTCTACGGCCTGAGGCTGACAAGGACTAATTGTCACTAGTAACTCCCTGTAGGAAGCTGAGCAAGATTAAGAAAACGTAGCATGTGAATTATAAGTTCAGCAAACTGCTCCAGGTAGCTGGAGAGAATGTGAATCGGGCAGAGGGTGTTTGTGGGATCACCTTGTCTGAGATATTTGGTAAACCACCCTTGAAAGCAGGGAGTTAGAAATTACCTGCTGTAAAAGACATTGAACAACAGCAGGTTATCCTACAGAAATGAGTCCTGTGATTTGAAATAGATTCCTCAGCTTGTCTGCAAGAGCCAGATCTCTCTGTCTTCTGAACACACTGTAAAACATCCTCCAGGAGGTTAGAAAGTGGGTTTATGCACCGTGAAGATGCCTTTGTTTGTATTCTGAGGGTAGAGTTCTCTGGTGTCTGAATGCTTGCTATACACTGGGGAGTCTTTGCTGAAGTACTGGCTGGACAGAAGGATCATCCTGCTGACTTCAGTGTAAGTGTAATGTTTCGTGTGTTCAAACACTAAAAGTTTTAGACCGAGTGTTAAGAAAGGGAGAGGAAGAGGAGTGAAGGTGGGGAAGGCTGGTGTCAACAAAAGATTTGTGTTCTGAGGACCAATGTTGCCGTTTCTCTAAGAAGATCTCACAAATCCGCAGCTTATAGCAGGTCTTTGCAGGGGACACGCGCTGGGCTTCGGAAGTGTCTCTTCTGCGTCGCACAGAATTCTGATCAGCATTGGTGCAACTGTAAGCTGTTAATTGCTATTTCCTTTCAGTCCTCAAGATAATTTTAGCAATTGCACAGGAATGTTCTGTTTTGTGCAAGCATGGAGCACCCCTTGTTCTCAGCCCGGCAGACACAGCAGCTGTACGGAATGAGGTGAAGAGTAAAGGATTATGTGTGAAATGTGTCTCCTTTCAGGTAAAGAGTATAGAACATAGTTTTAGGGTATCCCTTTTACTTTCAAAGCCAAACTTGTAAGTAGATCCCAAATCTGTTGGCTACCTGCCCTTGGGTTCTAATGTGAGCTGTCTCAGTCCAAGCTCCTATCAATAACCGCTAAAGTGACTCCAACATGATTTCATTGCCTTAATCCCTACACATCATCCTGAGCTGGAAACATAAGTTGTAGGGAAAAATGTGTATTCATGAGGAAATACACCCATATGTATTGGATAAAAGCTGTGTCATTGCCCAAATTTACAGCCAGAAAAATAAATGAGAAGATGTAAAATAAGTCTTCCAATATGTAATATAAGAAGTGTGGTCGCTTCAGCTGTGAAGGTGATTGATGATGTTTTATACATGCTTGTATGTGGGAAAGAGAAGTGACAAACAACATTTTAGACAAAACATAATATCTTCAAGGAGCGTCCAGGATGCTGCGATTCGGAAGATGGGGATTTCCATGTGGGAAGTAAGTTCGCTCATCAGTGCAAGTTGATATCAGTTTGCACTGTCCAGGGGCTTTAAAATGATATCAGGCAGCTTTCTAATAGGTTTTGTTCTATCCTCTGTAAAAGTCTTTCAATCACTCTGTGCAAGGAATTCAGGACAAGTAGAGTTGTCTCGCTGGCATTGGCCTGTGAGTCCTGTAGGTGAGACTTCTCAGTTTGCCGTCCTGCCTGCAAGTGGCTCGTGTAACCACCCATGACTTGAAAGTCTCAGGGCTTTCTATTCCAAACTCATTGTATGTAGTAACATTTCAGAATTCCATGGTATTTCTTTTAGTTAATGACTTACCTGGCACTTCTCATTCTTCATACACTGCAAGTGTATTAGTCAGCTTTTAATGCTTTTTAATTACTAATACTCTATAAATTCCAGCAACTGGCATAGACTTGGTTAGTTTTCTCTTTGAAGTCAAAATCTCAATGAGGCATCAACAGATGTTGATATCAAAATAGCAGCTGTAGCACCACATTCTCACATTAAGAAGAAAAATGTTGTTGTTGAGAGTTAGTAGTGTGTTAGTGTCAATGTTATTAAACAGAAGGAGTGTTACCTCACACAGTCAAAACTTCCTGGCCACTTTTCTCCAGATCTGTGTTGCTGTCTTCCAAGTGTCGGATGCGACGGATTGTGGCACACAGGGTCTACAGCAGTTCGCATGCTCAAAGCTCGTTATGAAACCGCTCGTAGAACTTAACCAGTAGAACTGCTGACACTTCTGTGTTTGTTTTAGTAGCCTGGGATGCTGGAGGATAGTTAGGTTTATATTTGGCCTGTGGCATTTCGATCAGGTACGGCCGATCCCAAAAGAGTTTGACTTCCATTGAGACAGAGAGTCCTACTTAATGTCAGAAGTAGCGATAAATTGAAGGACACTGGTCAGGTGAACGTCAGGGATAGGTTTTAGACAAATACGTAGGTTCAGACAGCCAGATCATAACAGTAAGAATGAATTTGGGTCATCCTCAAGAAGCTGGTTGGTGCTTTCATCAGTTGGCTTCAGTTAGGGAAAGCCAGAAGGGTCCCACCGCATGCAGCAGACGGAGGAATTTTTTACGTGAGTTACAAAAGCTATCTCCGCTTCACTGCCACAGCCTTCTAAAACAACGTTATAGAAGGTCAACCCCTTTTTCATAAAGAACTGTATTCCCACTTGTATGTGTGAGTTCTGCTCCTGCATTTACCTGCCTTAGAAAGTTCTTGCTGTAGACCTTGCTGTGGCATTTGTGTTGCTATAACTTTTGTCCCAATGTAAGAGAAATGCCATAATTTCTAGTTTTCTTTGGTGAATGTCTATCTTATGAAATAACTTAATATTTTCCTTTAATGCAAAATTTCTTTGGTACGTTATTGTTTTCAGGGGTGTTTTTGAACATGTACAAGCTTCACTTAAAATTCCAGAGCTTTTTCCTTGCTGGATAGCAAGTACAAGTGAGTCTGAACCTTTAACCATTTATACATGTAAGTAGAATCCGTTGAAGCTGCTTTGACTTCTTGGTTGCATTTTTTAAAGGATTAGACCCCAAGATCAATTCATGTTGCAGAACACATCTGGTGTAGCAGTTTGCTGCCGTGCCACTGCTGCTTAAAACAGATGCATTCAGTTATGCTGTGCAACTGTTTTACTCTCATCAAATACAGACAGTTCAGGGAGATAACATTCTTAATGTCTGAATGAGAAGGAATTAATAAATGATTCTGCTGGCACAGGAAAATTTGAGAGCCAGCTGTTACCATCTTTAGGCATGGCTTACTAATATAAAAGAGCTTACGCTGCCTGTATGAAGTTGCTTTGAATCGAGTGGCTTGTGTGAGTGCAATGACACGGAAGGCTGTAAGCCCAGCAGTGCTGCAGACGTGCTGCTGAATGCTCAGGGACCCAGTGGTACCCGAGCTACCGGTTCTACATGGCTTCAGCACTACGTTAACAAAGCCTCTGCTCTGAATGACAGACCAGCCTGGGCAGAGTCTGTGCTAGGGTGGTGAGGCGTCTGCAGTGAGTGCAGGTGCCAGCCACAGTTAAAGTTGTTCTGCGCTTCCCGTTGGAAATAGGACATGGTTATAACTTTGTTAGATTGCAGTTTGTCATTTGTCTCAGTCTGCATTTTTTTCCCCCTAAAAATGATAGTAAAATTTTTCAAGGAATAAATGATGGACAGAACATGTTGGTTTGACCATGTGAGTAACAAAATACCCAACTCTTACAGTCCTTGTACGGAGAAGACCACAAATCTCTTTGCTTTGCACTGAGGACAGGATGATGGCTGGGAAGCAGAGGGACCTGGATTCAGCTGTCTGTCATTTCTAAAAAGAGACATTGAAACCTTCTGGGGAAAAAACAGGTTGAGAAGATCTCAGGAGAGACTTGTGAGAGACTCTCATCTGCTCAGAAAATGAGCCTGAAGTGAATGTGCCCCACTCCAGAAGTGCTGGCCTCAAGCTGACGTTTGTGTTGCTCCGGAACAACAGGTCTCCTTCTGTGCCCTCCATAGCTCATTTGATTTCTCAGAGGGTTGGACAAAGTCCTTCTAGAGCGGGAAGTCCATCGCTGTCACCAAGGGAGAGACTTTATCTCAGTAGTCTAACTTACCAAAGTGGCCAGCAATTAAAAAACGAACACAGAATGGGGCGCTGATCCCTAAAGGTGGATAGGGAAGGGAGTCTGGACTGAGGGGCCCAGGAAACAGCAACGTAACCCCAAAAGCATCTCAGGATCTGTAGGTACCATCCAGAAGAGTTCCAGCTGCACACCCAATGTCCTAGGGAACAGAAGCAGCTCCCAGCCCAGGGTGCCCCTCTGAAACTTGTTTGGGTCTGATGGGTGCTGATTCTAGGCTGCATCAGGAAGAGGCTGAGAGTGGCCTGCATGGCCACAGCAAGGTAATACCCCGAGGAAAGAACACTGCTTACCTGTAATCCCCCAACAAACCAATCATGTGTTTGAAAAGGTTTATGTTCCTTCATTAGTAATCTGGGAGGATCGGCTCACCTCCTCTCTGCCGCTAAATCTCTGATTTCTGTAGGTGAACTGTACTTTGTGGCTAGTTATGAGAATTTGATGACTAAAAAATGTGGGGTTTTTTTAATCCTTCCACTTAAGTCCCAAAGCAATGACTGATGCAGAAATTTCAAATGACAGGCGCTGATGTATTAGTACTAAAGAAAGTTCACGTGTAATTCGTGACACTACAGTGCCCTGTTCTGTTTTTATGAATGAATTTGAGAAGTTACTATGCCTGTAAGACATATTCGATCTCCCAGCCTACCTACTTTACCCTCTTTTTCCCTGGTGGAAAATAAGAATGACTGTGCAGCTAACATAACAGAAAACTCCCCTCACATGATGTACCAGCTCAATTTTCGCTACCTTTAGTTTCATCTAAACTCTAAACTTCCAGGGCAGGATCTGTTTCTTAATATTGCTGTTTGCTCAAAATCCTAACATTGTTTTGAGGCTCTGTTGGTCCTAAAGCACAATGTAGTTTCCATAGCAAGATTATTGGGGAAAATGGAAGGATCACTGCGATGCTGAAGCACTGCTAATGCCTTTGAGCAAAACTGAACACTAAATTATCTTTACTACCTTGTATATTTCAAATTAACACATTAATACATAAAATGTGTATAGCTTTATTTCTCAACTGACAATACCATGTGTTGCTTTCTGTAAGCCAAGACGTCACATTTATGTCTGTCTTACGAGGCTGTGCCTCTCAGAGACCTAATTGTTTTCTGTAGTAAATGCCTTAGTACAGGCAACATGCCCAGCTGCCTACACCAAGGTGGGTTTTCACACCATCTGCTTCAAGCATGAAAGCAGACGTGCTAACGCAGAAGTTACAGCAGCAAGGGCCTTCTGCTCTGCTGAGGGAAATAGTGGTAGCGAGCAGACTGGAGATCTGATCCCTGACAGGCCCAAGCGCACAACTTTCAGTTCACCCCAGCCTTTGTTTTGGAGCAAACCAGCCAGACCTGAGACAGAGCCTGGGAATGGCTGGGCATGGGCTGCTCCAGAGCCTGTTCCTGGCAGCAGGAATGTGGCTGCACCCGTTGGGGTTCTCTGCCTTGCATAGCCCTCCAACGTGGGTCCGGCAGCACTTGTGCCACACACCACTGTGGTACTGAACAGCCACCACACATGTGGAGAGCAAAGCCATGTCGTAATCCAGGACACACTTACTGTCCTTCAGATAAATGTCCAGGGATAACAAAGACAAGCTAGTGACCATTGCACATGGGGTGTCTGTATGGAGCAGAAATAAGGCGGCGTCCCTGCTGCACAATGAGCCTCATGCGGAAGCTGCCAGAGGCTGCTCCAGCAGCTCAGCGCTCTGCACTGAGCAGTTCTTCAAATCTCAGCCTCCAAAGGTCACCTGCACCAAGGCTCCTGGTGTGAATGACAAATTTGAGGGAGCTCAATGTGTGTGCTGTTGGGCATATGTGAGTGTAGGCTCCACCACGCCACGGGGTCACCTACACCAGCGTTTCTTCGACACAGTGGGATGGAACAGGACAAAGAATTAGGGACCTTCTTCCTCTGGGGATCAATCAGGCTGACTTACCTGAATTCTTCTTGTTGCCTTTAAAAACAAACTAACAAACAAAAAAACAGCCTTCTTGCAGTCACTGGGGACACCTGCTGCTTGCCATGACTTTCTGCAGAAGGTGGACTGGCCTTGCAATGACACTGGCCAGCTCTACCTACACTCCTGACTGACTGCCACCTGACTCCATGGGTCTGAGGGCATGCAAGGTGTCTCCGTGGTCCGTAACTGCTGCTGCCTTCCTCCCCTGCTCTTCCAAATCTGTGCTGATATGTGCAAAGGTCTGGAAGCCCGACTCACATGGGGTAACAGGTGCAAAAGCACAAGTGTTGAGGATGTCAGCATTTTCTGTGTGGTCTGCCACCACGTTGTCTCTCCCACATTACACCTGTAGGTATCTCTTCTTACCTGGCCACCCTTCATGTCCTGCACTAATTTTAGTTCCAGGTGGGCTTTAGCCTCTCCAATTCTACCCCTAGTGCTTGTGAAGTGCTTTTCTCTCCTGCTTCTGCTTCCTGCATATTTCCTACTTGTATTTTGGTTCATTAGGATGGTCCTTGCTTGGCTGTCAGCTGCAGTTTCCTGTGTTCCAGCACAAGGGGAAAGTTCACGTGTGAGCTCATCTCACAACTGTCGCTGTTGCCATCTAAGAACCCCCTGGACAGCCTGCCCGATACCATGCTGCTCTTCCAGCAGGTAACCAGGTGGCTGATGTCCCATGTGAGGACAAGGGTTCGCAAGTGGCAGGCGTTTAGTTTGCAGAAAGCATTAGCCCCTGCCTCCTCATGGTCTATAGTAGACCCAACCCTAACACATCATCCCCAGGCTCCTCCTCACTCTGATCTTGACAATGAAGCTCCCAGGAGGGACATTTCCAGTTTGATACTGGGGCACTGCATAGTAAAGGAGGTCCTTAGATTAAAGCAAGACTCTGCCTTCCTCTTCTCTGCTTATCCTTCCTAAATATCCTGCATGTACCCATGGCCCCATTTCAGCCATGTGCACCACCCCACAAAATCTCTGTGATCGCAGTGACCCTGCAGCTGTGCCCCTTTGTTGCCGGGGCTCTGTGCATTAGCACACAGACACCTGAGGAAAGCCTCTCAATGCCTTCTTTGTAATGCAAGAAAAAATGGGATGGGATCAAATCTGCCTTATTCAGGCATTTAACTTGCAGCTGTAGAGGGAAGCAGGTGCACTAATTTTCCATAATTAATGAAAACAAACCACTACCTTTGAAGGTCCCTCGAAGGAGACCTTGTGTGTTTGACTCCCACTCCTCCTCGTCCACCCAGATGCCAGGTCAGAAGTGCCTCCCAGATGTGTCCCTGGCCACCTGGTAGTGTCAGATGTAAGTAAGAGTCCCCACTGAGCTCACAGAGGCTTTTAAAAAATCAGTGGCATCATTTTGCAGTGAATATCAGAGACTGTTTGACACTTTCTACCGACAGCATTAACCTTCCCATGAGATTAGTGTACACTCAGTATCAGTTGCTTTGAAGGAGTCAAGAATCACTCTTAATGTGATTATCATGAGTGTTCAATTTCATGTTTAAAACTATCACTGCGGCAGGTGTGATGCTTGTCAGGGGATTTGTTGAAATTTCTAGAGGGAGCTCCATGAAACATTTCACAGAGGACCTATGTAAAAAAGTGTAGCAGATTTTAATACAGCCAATCCAACATATTAGTCCAACAGATTAGAAAAGATGTCTATCTACAGTGGTGAAAATGGGGCTTTTGTAGTACAGATACAGAAAGAAATAAGCAAGGAGGCAGATAAAAGTCCCAGCCTGCTGCTGTTCCAGCCTGTTTCCCAGCCGTGGGAAGTGCTGGCTTTCATCAGTTCCTTTTAGGCACTCTCCGTGTGTATTTTGCCTTTGCGCAAGGAGTTCATGGGGCTCCATTTCCTTTTCAAACTTGTACGCTTCTGTCCAAAAAACCCAAAACCAACCCAACAACAACAAAAAAAAAAAAAAAAAAAGTTTTGACCAATTTGCCATCTGTCAGATCCAGAGGGTACAGCCAGCTCACTGAGTCAGTTGCTAAATTCTTCCCAGTCTGTTTTCAGCTTCATTTGCAAACCCGACACCTTAAACATACGGCTTCCACTTCTTCAGACTTTAACTGGGAGGTTAGATTTTGCTTGGATGGGGTGAGAGCCTATAAAGCAGTGAGCTCACGCTGGGTCAGCCATCCCTTTTTCTAGGAATGCAGAACAGCACGGAGACAAGCATTAGCCTAAAAGCTTTTCCAATTTATTTTTTTTGGGTTTATTTCATTAAATGATGGACAACTGCTGTGCTGGTCTGACATAATCTGTAGAAGGATTTGGTTTAGACATACTGTCCACCTTTTAGAGAAAATAGACTCTCAGAAATCAATTTTGTTTAGTGAACTGTAGAATTTTATTATGTTTTTTTAACTAAAACTGATGTTTGTGTGTGTGCTTTCCTTCATCCTGCATGTGTCTTCCCCATGCAGTAGATGACAGTGGTTACGATCCAATCCCAAGAGTCTGGGCTTGCTGAGGGAGGACCTGTTGCTCTGACCGGGTCCTCAGCACCTAGAGAGGTTTCTCTTTGGCAGGCAGACAAACCATTCTGTGCAGGTAGATGCATGTTTTTGATACAGTGTATCAAGAGCAGTGTTTCTCTGGTATCTTGTGGGTGGTGTTGTGCCAAGTCCTTGATTTTTGTGTTGCTAGGTGTTATAAGTAAGTAGTTACAACTTTTATAGGAAAACCGTGACTTGGTAAGAATCATAACCTGGCAAAACTTCATTTCAAGTACACGAATGTAAAAAACCCCGAACTGTACAACAGTAAAAGTCTTCCCCTCTCTCTGGCTGCCACTGGCTCTCAGCACACACAGGTACTATTTTTTAAAGGGGTGCAACATACACGGGCTGCCCACATCTCACCCCTAGAAGCCTGCGGGGAGGTTTGCGCACGTGGCTCAGACCCACGCGGGGCACGCTTGGATATAGCGGCGTGCTCTTACCCGTCCTGCTGTCGACTCCACCGGGGGCTTTCAAATCTTGCTAGATCTTTCTTTTGACAGTCAAAGGCAGAAAAGAACTGTTCTTCTGCCAAAAATCCTGTCCCTGATCTAAAGCATGAAAAAGCTGGAAATCGCAAAAATAGACAAGAATTTAATTCCAGAGAACACGTGTTTCTTACAATTTCATTTTCAATGGGTCTGAAGTGGATTTGCTGTGATTTATTTATTTATAAATATATATTTAGAATGAAAGAGAGAGCAGTTATGCAAAATGTGAGCTCAGATGGTGACTTTGGTAAGGTTATATGGAATTTAAAATGCTTGTGCTGTGAAGTCTTCGGCAGGCCTAGCTGTATTGCAGCCAGCTTTGCCTGTCGGGCAAGGAACGTCTTGTCCCACAGTTTTGTCAGCTTCTGTCACCATCATCCACACCCTTTTCCAGTGCTGATACTGTAACTCTTCTTGCTTGTTAAGGAAATGATCTCTAACACTTGACCAGTAGGACTAAATTCACAGTGTCAATACTTGCCTTACTACTAAATTCTGATGTTACTTTAATTTTGAAAGGGTTTTACAGAAGATGTCAATAGTGTTGCCCCAGTTTACAGATTCAGATAACCAACGCAGAAGGTAAATAATTGGCTTTAAAGCCACCCTTCACACCAGGAGAGGCAGAAATTAAACTCCCATGTGAAAGAGTCCAATAAAAGAGAGCTTTTGTATATGAATCATAGAATCATAGAATCATAGAATCATAGAATGGCTTGGGTTGGAAGGGACCTCAGAGATCATCTAGTTCCAACCCCCCTGCCGTGGACAGGGCTGCCAGCCACTAGCTCACTAGATCAAACTGCCCAGGAACCCAACCAGCCTGGCCTTGAGCACAGCCAGGGATGGGGCAGCCACAGCTTCTCTGGGCAGAAGGGTGACTTTATTTTAGCTGTTGGTGTTGGTTTTAATCCAACTCTGTATATATAAAGGTGAAGCCAAAGCAAGCACCGGAAGGATCACAGAGCTGTGATTTGGGTCTCCAACTTCTCAGGTGAGCTGGACAGGCATGGCCAGGAGATTCAGGCACCAATCCACCTGCTTTTCAGTGCCCATAAAAACTGAGACAGGAGCTAGGTCCCAGATATTCAGCCCTGGGGGAGTTCTGGGCACACAAAGCTCTCGGTAGCTTTTTGGAAGACATTTTCTGCTGTATGCCATGTATTAACAGTATATATACAGTAAAATCTTGTAACTATTCCTGCTCTAGGCTGAAACATAAAAAACTGCGTTGAGTTTGTCAGTGCTGGACAAGTTCTTTGATCTGGTCCACAACACGACCAGCAAACATCTGTGTAACGCACCTTAAAGGAGAGGATGAGCCAGTGCAGTGAATCTTGAGCAGTCTTGCAATTAATCATTTAGTCTCCTGAATGAACAACATGCCTAAAATCCACCCAAATCCTTCTTTGGATCTGCCGCCTGTGTTAATCATTTTGCCTGCTGCATTTTGCATTGCAGTGCAATCATTTATCAGGCAGCTGTTAGGAAATCCAGGTACTATGGGGAGATGGGCACCATAATGAAAATCCATGCACAAACCAAACAAATCCTCTCTTTCTCATGCAGTCAGTTTTTAGTGTAGGGTACCCTGCAGCTGAACTGCTCTTTGTTGTGTTCCTTCAGGGAATACTTTTAAGAGAGAATCTTGACAGCATGATCTGAGGAGAAATATGTCTAGTTTTGATTGTGTTAGGCCATGGAAAAAAAGCTTTCCGTTAGCTCTCTCGAGCCTGCATTAACTAGAACATACATAGAATGCCTCCAGCTTCTGAGGTGGCTGTAAAAAGACAGGTTGTTTTTGTGACAGCCAGCTGCTGTGACAATATTCTGTGAAAGTATTCCTAGCCAGCTAGGGATTTGTTGTGAATATTCTCAGTTTAATGCACTGTGTCCCACATTTTTTACTGGGGCCTCCATATGAAAGCATTGAGCACTGTATTTGCTGGGTGAGTCAGGAGGCTTCTGGAACATTACAGATCTCTCTGCTGATGACACTTCAGAGATGTGAGCCAGCCTGCTCCTGGAGAGCCCCCGGACCTGAGGGGACAGCTGCTTGTAACACAGCCTTATTCCTGATGCCACAACATGAACCGTTTGCCTGGCTCCTGCTGGAGTGCTGGGCTGGGTCTTACAGGCTGTAAGGAGTAAGGAACGCCCTGTACCAATTACACCGTATTATACAAATCTCGATTAAAACCAACAGAGTTCAATTTTTACCTGGTTCAGATTCTCAAACATGGAAGCAGAGCTGAATTTAACAACTCACTGCCACATCTGTTGCTGACTGCATTCACTACTAATATTATAGCTCATTTTAGCAGCTGCAGCTTCTGTTTCATTCAGTCAGCACTACCTGAGCACAGAGCGTCAGTGTTTCACAGGTTGTTCTGAGGCAAAAACGCTGCGTGCAGCAGCCCATGTTCAACAGAAAACTATGTTTATTGTGGCGTGTGCCATGAGACCAGGTCCCATGAGCAAAGTGCAGGCGGTAACACCGTGACAGGACCCAGTGGACCAGGGAAGGGAGACAGATCTTGTCTGCCTGGACTTGTGCAAGGCATTTGACAAGGTCCTGCACCATACCCTTATCTCTAAACTGGAGAGATATGGATTTGATGGGTGGACTGTTCATTGGATGAAGAACTGGCTGGAGGGTTGCAGCCAAAGGGTTGTAGTCAATGGCTCTACGTCCAGGTGGAGGCTGGTCACGAGCGGTGTCCCCCAGGGGTCCGTCTTGGGACCGGTGCTCTTCAACATCTTTATCGACAACTTAGACTGTGGGATCGAGTGCACCCTCAGCAAGTTTGCTGATGACACCAAGCTGAGTGGTGCAGTTGATACCCCCGAAGGAAGGGATGCCATCCAGAGGGACCTGGACAGGCTGGAAAAGTGGGCCCACGAGAACCTGATGAGGTTCAACAAGGCCAAGGGCAAGGTGTTGCACTTGGGTCGGGGCAATCCCAGGTGTGTGTACAGACTGGGAGAAGAACTCCTTGAGAGCAGCCCTGCGGAGAAGGACTTGGGCGTTGTGATCGACGAAAAGCTGGCCATGAGCCGGCAGTGCGCTCTTGCAGCCAGGAAGGCCAATGGCATCCTGGGCTGCATCAAGAGAGGGGTGGCCAGCAGGGAGAGGGAGGTGATCGTCCCCCTCTACTCTGCCCTTGGAAGGCCTCACCTGGAGTACTGTGTCCAGGCCTGGGGCCCCCAGTACAGAGGGGATGTGGAGCTGTTGGAGTGGGTCCAGAGGAGCGCCACCAAAATGATCAGAGGGCTGGAGCACCTCTCCTATGAGGAAAGGTTGAGGGAGTTGGGATTGTTCAGCTTGGAAAAGAGAAGGCTCCCGGGAGACCTCATTGCAGCCTTCCAATACTTGGAAGGAGCTTACAGGCAGGAGGGGGACCGACTTTTTACACGGGTGGATAATGGTAGGACAAGGGGGAATGGGCTAAAACTGAAAGAGGGGAGGTTTAGGTTGGACATCAGGAAGAAATTCTTCCCTGAGGGAGTGGTGAGGCGCTGGCACAGGCTGCCCAGAGAAGTTGTGGCTGCCCCATCCCTGGCTGTGTTCAAGGCCAGGCTGGATGGGTTCCTGGGCAGTTTGATCTAGTGAGCTAGTGGCTGGCAGCCCTGTCCACGGCAGGGGGTTGGAACTAGGTGATCTCTGAGGTCCCTTCCAACCCAAGCCACTCTATGATTCCATGACTTCTTTACCGACCGCGGCCCGCCCGTGCCCGCCGGCGGGCACAGCCCGGCCCGCTCTGACGGGAAACCCGCGTTTGCGCTGCCCGTCCTGGCCACCAGGAGGCGCGGCTCTCCTCCCAGACCGCGGACAGAAGGCGCTGTTCCACCGCACCGCCTGAACGGAATCTTCCTCTTTACGCTGCTGAGAATCCCAAGTAAAAATGCTTAAAGACGGAGTTATCGAAACGCTATAAACACGAAAACGAGCCCCAAGCTTTTTTTTNTTACAATCAATTTATGTTTTTTCTTCTTTTTTTTTTTTTTTTTTTTTTTCCTGTGCACTGACAAGTCTGTTCCACTTTGAACAACTGCTCTAATATTTTTTTTTTTTCCTTCTGCCACTCGGAGCTTTAGAAAATGGCAAAGATGAACTTTAAATTCTGCCCTTGCTCGAACGACCCAGTTATTAATTTAACTGCGATTTTTAGGCGGGGACTTCCGCCGCGCCGCGCAGCATCACTCCGGGCGCTGCC
>VXAV01004870.1:0-21456 GCA_013399715.1 Alectura lathami | reverse complement strand
TCGGGCGGGGGGGGGGGGCCGCTCCCTGCCGGGAGGCGGCCGGGAGCCGGGTCCGCGCCGCTCGGTGCCCGCGACCTGTTTGTGTAATGCGGCCGCGGAACCCGAAATGGTTCCCCATTCGTCCCCAAAACATTTTATTTATTTATTTATTTTCCCCCGCTGTTTGCGAGGGTACTGCCCATGGGGAGGGGATCGCCGCGAAATCCTAGCGTGGTGTGGGAAGGGAGGGTGCTGGGTCTTGTCCCCTTCGTTCTTCTGCCGGGTGGGGCAGCCCCAGCTCGGTTTGGGAGGGGAGAGCTGTGTGGGTGCTGTTCGAAGAGGATGATGCCTCCTTCCAGCCTGCACATTTACCGACGTGAGCTCGCGTTGTAAGGCTTCGCTTGGGGGGTTTGGGGTGTCGGGAGTAAGCAGGAGATCACGCCTGTCTTTCTAAACTCTGTCATCCTCTGCCGATTCCCCGCAAGCTTCTGTCTTTATTGGGCACTACAGGAATGCTTTGCGGACGGAGTCGAGCAGTGAGCTCAAGGCAGCAGTCTCCGGTGATGTTTGCTCTGGAAGGCTTTGGGTTTCCTTAATGGCCTCGGGGCAGAATTGAATGCCCTGGGGCTGTCTACCTGCCCGCATTGCATAAACTGAGCTGCTGTCTGTGGTAAAACTTTCTCTGTGCTTGTCCCAAGGAAGGTGAAGTGATGAGGAACGCTCCCTCTAACCTTTGAGACTCTTCTCTATGCCAAGTAAATCCTAAATATCCCCAGAATTTGGGTTGCTCTTCAGCTGCCACCCTGTCAGACTGCAGTTTGAGTAATATTCATCATCCAAGATAGGCACTGTGAGATTATTTAGAGCCTTTGGAACATAGTATTTAAAAAAGAAAAAGAGAAGTAAGTCTTCCTTGCTGTGATCTCACAACGCTTCCAATCTAAACGCCTGAGGACAAGTTAAGAATTAGACTTGTTTCCCCTGCAAAACTGCATTCTGTTTCTTAACCACTGAATGATTGTTTGAATTCTTTGGCATGCTATGAACATGCTTGCTGGGATACAATTCATGGTCTTATTAAGGAAAAAAGTTAGTGAGTCATAATAAAGGCTGTCGGAAATGAAATTGGCTGCATCCTTGAAAGGGCTCGTGCTGGTTTCCCTGTGCAGTAACGGACATCTCCTTCAGCTTGCAGTTTTCCTACCCCAGGTTGGGTGGTTAGCTTTTATTTTTTTTGAATGCTAACCCCTGTACATTTTTAATCAAAACTTCAGGCTGCAGTATGTTGATAAGCTTTGTTAGAATTTTCAGGAGACAAGAAAACAGAGTTTTGCTCTGAGGGGGCAGAACGGGTATCTTGATGTTGTTATGTGGCACATATTTTTAGTGGTAGCTACTAAAAACGTCAGATGCGACCCTTCTGCATTTGTAAAGCTTCTCGTGTTTGTTGGGCATAATGGATTACCTTAATGTTTTCTTGGGGTGGGGGAAATTGAGAGGAAAGGGAATGGCTGGCCTGAAATGTGAGACTTGGTGGCTGATGTGCAGAATACCAGAATAGAAACTGGGAGCTGAAGGGTTGCTGTTCTGTACAGCCACAGATCTGTGTGGTCTGGGGAGAGATGTCTCTTTGTCCTCGTCTGACATCAGGGAGAGAGGAGGTCCTTCTGCTGGGGCCTGGAGAGCTGGAGTAAGGGCTGGGAAGCACCCGCAGAATTTTGGAGCATGAAGACACAAATGTTTAAAATAATAATAAGCTATTTTCTGCTTTTTATCAAAAGTTGCTCTTTACGTGACAGAGCTTATGGCCAGAAGCAGAGCATTGCCTTAGATTGTCGCCACTGAAGCCTCACAAGAATCCAATCCTAAAGAGGTTTATTTTACAAAATAAAAAATTGGAGTTGAAAACTGTTCTGGTACAGCAGTCAGTGCTGTCTGTTGTTAAATGCTGCATTGAATCCCCCACCAGAGGGAGCCTGCATGATTTCGTGGAGGAATTAGAAATGGAAGGAACTTTTAACCAGTCTTTTCTCGCTTCTCTTGGAGCCCTCTGACTGCCATTTGGCTGCCAGGAGGGACCAAGAACTTCCTAGCCCTGGGTTGCTCGGTGGAGCATCTCTTCAGTCCCAGTGCCAGCTGCTGAAGTGCAGAGGTGGAATGGTGTAGTGTTAGCAAGTGCTTTCCTGCGTGCAAACCAGTGAGTTGTGTATGATCTTACAGATCTTTGAAATCTTTCTTGTAGCGCTCTACTGATTGCACAACAGACTCATACTCCAGAAATGTGCATTGCTTGTATTTAATAAATGAGCGACTGTATTGCCAGCCGTGCTGTGGTGCCGTAAAACAGACGGTGGCTGCCTGTGTGGCTCCGTTCGGTGTGGGGCTGTGCTAACTGTGTCTGTGGGAGAAAACAGGCGTTTTCTTGTGACTGTGATTTAGAAGGGGCTGTGGCCAGACTTCCAGGGATGAAAACAGCAGGGCATATGCTGGAATGAGGAACTTCTCTCACTTGTCTGTCTACTCGATTTCTTAGCATTTTCCACAGAGCTGTTTGAGGATGGGAGAACTCTCCTTTTCTCCCCAGCAATTACAGAAGGAGATGTTTCTGGAAAATAGACCTTCTCTCAAGGACAAACCAAAGTCCTTGTGTGTTGCAAGCATTGAATAGATTTTGATGATTGTAAAGTCAGGTCCCCTCCCCCTCTGAACCCCCCATTGCAAATACAGACTATATGGAACACAAAAAATAGAAACCACATTTAACAAGATAAGCAAGCTAGTATACTGAGATCTTTTCAGGTCTGAATTTTTTAACACAAAGTTCAAGAGATGTCCACCTCAGGCTGAAGTTCCTCAGAAAACTTCAGGCAAAACAGGTTGAGAGCAAGGCTGCAGCCATCGTTCCCTCCTGTACACCCCCTCCTGAGCAGCTCTGGTGTCCCTGACTTCAGGAATGTGCCCGAGCCTGCTGTCAGGAATGTAACATTGGGATGGATATTCCTTCCGAAAAACGTGGGTGAAATTCAGACGTGTAGAAACTTGGATCGCATGTGCTCGGCAGAGCTTAGCTAGGAAGAGCTGCATTGGTGTGGAGCATGCTTGGGCCTTGTGACTGGTAGTGCTCGGCTAATGTTAAGCTTGCAGCTGATGTGTGGTGATGGCATGGTGTTTTAGGTGGCGGGCTGCTGAGAAATTTGTTTCAAAAAAAATTTAGGTAGCGGCTGTGGAAGGAAAGCTGTTGAAGCTGCCCAGAGTGTGGTTGCTCTCATAATGTGCAGTCATTAGTTGCATGATTAGATTCCCCTGCCTTGTTCAGCATGCAGAATAGATGGTGCACAATTAATGATCAGCTCCTCATTGAGTGAGAGGGTTGTTGGTTTTTTTTTTTTTGTGCTCGGTGGTTGTTACTTAACGCATGCTGCCCAAGCTCTTTGCAAGCAGAGTCACTGCTGCTTTCTGCCGTGCAGTGTGGTGGGACCTGTGTGGGCAGGTGCTCGTCTTCTCTCCCACCTCTGCCCTTGCTGGTGTGTGGCAATGCGAGCCTACTGCTCAGCGCTTGCTTTCCACTCTAAATGCTTACTCTTTTTTTATTTTATTTTACATGCTGTATTTGAGCGTGGCATATGTAGTGTTCCTGGCAGCATCTTTTCATTGCTTATGTAGGTCACCTTCTGAGCAGAGGTAACAAGGCTCTGTGCAGAAGTGGGCAGGAGTGAAAATGGCTGGCATATGGTGCTGAGCTCCCTGTTGGGACTGGCTCCTGCTGACGTTCAGGGCCAGCAGCAAATAAAAATAACCAGTACCAGGTCTGTAGTATCTTGACAGTGGTTAAAAAAAGGTCCACCTTATCTCCTGGGCTGCCACATATGATGTGGAAGTATAGGAAAATAAACAGTATGATCAAGATAAGGGGATGCTTTTATTTTTTAAACTTTTGAAGTATACTACAGAGCTTTTTTCAGGTGATGTGCATTCTTCTCTTGGAAGATTACAGATTGATGATCTTCTCCTCCACCCTGCCATGGGAAGCTTGAAGTCTTCAGTCTGTTTTGATGAGTGCACATCAACCAGAGCGTTAAAGGAGTGTGTGCCTTAGTACATTCTGGAGGGGGAAGTCTCCCTCAGCCCCCAAGTATGTTGTGGTACTCCTGGCAGACACCTGTGATTTTCTGTAGTTTTCAATCCAGAGATTCATTTTTTTTTCCTCTGGAGGCTGTGGTGTGTAAGTATAAGCTTGCTGTGGGGATGGTGTGGAACAGACAGGAAACAGCCACGTTGCTCTGTGCAACCACTGGCCAGAGATGCTCCTCCAAGTTCCCAGCATCTACAGCTGCCTGCATTCCTGTGTGTGCTGGGGAGCTCGCTCTGTGCCTCAGAGAAGCTGGATGTGTTGGTTCTTGTGCCAGAACATCTGGTTCATTCCTGGAAGGATACTGTAGTTTCTGACTGTATCTGTGATCTTGCAGGGCACCAAGGATGCATTAAGATGGAAAACTGTATCTGTTGAAGTCCTCTGATTTTGTGTGCATTGGAGTTTGTGCACAGTGCCATGTGCAGTTCGCTGTCCTGTCGGCCAGCGCTGGCTCCCTTACTGTGCTGTCTGATGCCGTGTTGTTGATGGTGTCATGCCAAAAGGTCAGCAATTTGTACATAAATATTGCTACCTTTTGGCAAATACTTGGGGGCCATTTCAGAATGAAGTATTATGCACATTGAGTATTAGTTAAGGGAATTTTTTTTTACTTTTGATTCTTCTGGAAATTGTTTAAAGGCAGAAGGGTGTTTCTTTTGTGTACGTGCGTTGTGTTTTTCCCCCCCTTTTTGGGGGGCTCTTTGTTCTTCTTTTTTTTTTTTTTTCCCTAACCTAAAAGAAAATCCCATTCTTCATAAACTGTGGAATTGAAACATGGGAATCCTTTAAAATAGCTTTCCCTGTACTTGGTTGTACTGCTACTGTTCTATCAAGGCATATTTCTTGTTGTATTTTACATATCTTTTTTGTTCATGATGAAACAATGCATCAAGCTCATATGTTGTGTAAATCAAAACTTACGATCCTCTTTATAAAAAAGGACAGCTTGAAGGAAGCTTGCAGTGTTAAACACAGATGTTTCCTTACCCATCGTGAATATCTGCGTGGATACTGCAGGCAAAATGCCTTGTTTGCTACAGGAGCTGGAGACCAGCAGCACCCGCCACCAGGCATGCTGATGTTACGG
Organism: Alectura lathami; assembly: GCA_013399715.1. Lineage (NCBI taxonomy): Eukaryota > Metazoa > Chordata > Aves > Galliformes > Megapodiidae > Alectura > Alectura lathami. Next base: position 16,258 of record VXAV01004870.1, on the reverse strand, counting down.
TAGTAAATCCTTCAGCCACAGCGCTTGGCTTTAAGGAGCTTGTTATGCTGAAGCTTGTAACAGCCCTGTCAGAAGAGGTATGGCAGGGGACATCTGAGGACAGTCCAGGCAGCAGATCTGAAATGCTGACTGCCGTCTTCTGCTGCGAGCTGTCAGAATGTGCACTTCATTTTCATTCTGAGCACACTTGTATGTGCTTTCTCAGCTGCATCCTGAGAAGCAGTGAAAGAAGTAGAAATACTGAAAGTAGATGCTGAAACAGTGTTTTTTGTTTTTTTTTTTTTAATGCTCTTATCTCAATCTCTTTTTGATAATATGATCTCTTATTTCTTAAGTATGGTTGTTTTTTTACTTTTATTTTTAATAGAAGATGTTGGATTTCTAGATCCAGATGTGCTATCTTCTTTTAAAATGTAGCATTTTAGAAATCATAGGGACTATTCCATCTAAGTGTGGCAAGCTTTTGTGTTTCAAAATCCTATAGAAGTCCTGTAAATCAGTTATTTCTATCTAAGATGGCTGAATCCAAACACACTGGCTGCAGTTGTGCTATGCACTGGTACCATGGAAAAGTAATGGGCCTCATGAATAGTTTTGTTCATTTCACTGGTCTTCTGTGGTGGAGAATTGAGTTTTTGTGTCTCAGCTACAGCACAGCTGATGCTGAGCTTCCGAAGAGACTGGATCCTGTGGGACACTCATTATAGCTGGTGAAAGCCTAAAACCACTGACCACTGAGATGCAGGCGAGAGTTCTCCCTTCAGCTTCTTCTTGTGATGATTATGCCTATGAACAAAGAGTAAGGTGAGCAGTAGTACGTGTGTTGTAGAGATCGTGCAACACAGCTCTGGATGGGCGTTACAGTCATTTCACAACCATATCCTTCCGTAGGTCTTATGATGTATCTGAAATGTAAGCTATTTTAAAATGTGTTTTACTTATGATATTTGTATAAGAAATGAAGGCTTAAAAACCGCACCTTCCTTTTCTCTCTGTTTTTGGCTGTCCATTTTGCTGGAAGCTTTACATACGTGGTTTTATTAAGAATTTATTTTAAGAACGTGTCTGTTTTTAGGGTGAACTTTTTGTAAGTGGTTTCTCATTGGGAGTATTTGCATACCCCATGCCTGAAGGTGGGGTCCTTGGCGTGGGGACTCTGTGCCTTCTTCCCTTGCCAGCCACATCCACTTGCATGCATGACACGTGCTGCTCTCTGAGCCCCTGTGCCCCTGGCTTGGCTGCACATGGGCCACAACCTGCTTGGAGCTGTGGTGTCAGCACCGCGCCTCCTTTTGGTCTCTAACTTAGCTAGCTTTCATTTAAACAGCAAGGATGGTGCAAGCCTGCATCTCTGTGCTGTGTCAGACCTGCTTTTCTCTCCTGGTGTCCTCCCCTTCAGGCAGTGGCTCCTCAGCATCTCCTCCTCTGGAGTGCTGCTTGTGCCATGGGGACTGCTCCCAGACTGCTCTGCTTGGGGGACAATTTTTTTTTCTTCTCTTCCTGCCTCTGTTGTGTTTGGAGGCTCAGACAGTGAAGCAGTTGTGTGGATTAAAAAGAAGTGCTTGTTGCTGTAAGTGCCACGTCCTTCCGTGATCCCTCAGGCACCATCTCTGTCCTCCCACTGCCTGTTCTCCAGCTGCCTGTGTTCAGGAGCTGCCACCCAGCTCTCCTAGCTGAACTTTTCACCCTCCACTCTGGTTTCTCAGTATAATTGGTCTGCTGAATCCAGGGAGGATGTTTCTGCAGTAACTCTTCCCCCCGGGGCTGATCTGAGAGGCTTTCTGGCCCTCATTAGAGCTGATGTTTTCCAGAGGCAGCAGGCACCAACCTCAGAGCTTACTCGTCTCTAGCGAGTGTTTCACACCAGCAAGCGTGTTCTGCCTGTGCTCTGAGCAGCAAGGCAGAGCCCGGGCAGCCCCTGCTCCCTGGCACTTGTAGCAAGGGGAGGGACTGACATGGCCCCTGCAAGGCTGAGCAGCCCAAAGGGGGAAGTGGGTCTTCCCTGGGAGGCAGCTTCAGGCCTCAGCTTTGGAACATTCTGGTCTCTTTTCAATGCTGTATGTTTGAGGAGTCCTGAGTTTTCACATGTCTTGTGCCAACCCGAAGCATGAAGGGGCTCTCTGATGCATTGAGCAGCCAGCTGGGCATGTGCAGCTGTGTAAGTAACAAATTGATGGTTGATCTCGCACAAAAAAAAAAAAAAAGAGAATGCCAGAAATGGCAGCAGACCTGCTGTGTAAACAAAAACATGTATCCAAAATTACATTCCTCTGGCAATGGCCCGTATTTTCATAGCCTAGACAAACCTAAATAATGTTAGAAACCTATGCCATCAGTGGCAGTCCAATGGCAAGAGTTTTGTAGCCTTTTCCCAGAGGTGGGAATTCACACAGACTAGCATTTTCTGTCTTGGATGGAAACAAGCAGTTGCAGCCCTTTTATTTCCAGAATCCCCTTCCATTTTGTCAGGAGCCTCATGGGCATGATTTTTTCACTGTTGCTTCTCCTGTGAGCTTTCAGGAAGGCAAAGTCAGTAATCATGGTTGTAATGAGTCTGTGGACCTAATCACTTTGGGAAAGGAAGGTTGTGTTCCAGCAGCTGGAAGGCAGTATTAGGGATATCTTTATGCATGGTCACATATCCTGGTTTTGGGCTGGAACAGAGTTCATGTTCTTCCTAGTAGCTGGTAGGGTGCTGTATTTTGGACTTAGGGGGAGGATAATGTTGATGACACACCGGTGTTTCAGTTGTTGCAGAGCAGTGCTGCACAGATCCAAAGATGTTTCAGCTTCTCAGCTTCCCCCCCCAGTGTGGAGCTGCTGGGGGTGCACAAGGAGCTGGGAGGGGGCAGCTCCAGGACAGCTGACCCCAACTGGCCAAAGGGATATGCTGTACCAAGGCTCTCTCTCATTCCCCACCCAGTGGGATGGGGGAGAGAACCAGGAAAAAGGTTAAACTTGTGGGTTGAAATAAAGACAGTTTCCCTTCCTTTTCTGTCCTGTTAAAGCAACAATAAAAGAACACAAAACAAGTGGTGCACGGTGCAATTGCTCACCGCCTGGCGACTGGTGCCCAGCCAGTCCACAAGCAGCAGCAGCTGCTTCCCGCAGTTGTATTGTTCTGTATGACACCATACGGTCTGCTCTTCTGTAGCTGGTGAGGAGAGCACCACAGGGGTGCTCCAGGATCCTGAAGTCAGATGCCTCGAGTCGGAGCTAGTATGTCTTTGGAGTCTGCCTAGGTGCCCAATGGAGAGAAACAACCATTTGTGTTATTTTTGTAACGTGTAGTTTCAGGTCAATGTGCTACGTTCGTAAACCTTAACAGTTATGTGAAGTTATTTCTAACTGAATTATTTTTAACTTAGTTTTTTGATTATAGCTGTGTATTTAGGAAGTTTTGCTTAGCCTGTGAGGCTAAGGACATAAAATGGAGGGACGTGCCGCTAACTGCTTGTTGCTGTGATTTGGTGGGTTAGTGTTTTATGGCTGCCTGTTGGGTCCGTGGTGGATCCTGGGCACAGTCTAACATCCAAGGAAGATGGTGTGGCAGCAGATGAGCTAGGCCACCATGAGCATGAAGGAATTACTGGCTGAGACCAGAGCTGTGTGTACTTCAGGCATGCACTTCAGCAAATATTTGCATGTAAGTGACCTCTTCTGTTTGTTTACAGGTCCTTGATTACTGGACTGTTGAGGTCAGTAGTAGCTATGTCAGCGCAGGAATGGGGGAATCTGCCTGAGGGGAAAAGGTAAGTCCAGTTTTATTCACTACCGAGCTCACCAGCTAAGACTTTTGCCTCATAGGCCCTGCTGCTGCATTAATCATAGATGCTGCTGACCTCACCAGTCCAGTTCGCATTGGATCAGCTTGCGATGGATGGAAAGCCAGAGACATCTGAACAACAACTTCAGGATCTTGAAAAAAGGGATGGAAAAGCAAAATGTTGTACACAGGCGTTCAGGATGTTTTAGCCCAGGAATCTGGTCACTGTGGGAACACTTAGAGCCAAACAGTGGGGTTTGGTTTTGTGCTGTGTATTGTCCTTGGGCAGGAGGAGAAAATGGGCACAGAAAGTAGATTTTTTCTATTGTAATGATTAACTAGAATGTTCCTGGGAGAAATTACTGGTGCATATAGCAGAAATCTGGGCACAGGAGCTCTCGCAGTATGTAGTGCATTACACAAGTAGTGCAAACTTCTCTTTAGTTTCTCTCATTAAGTTAGTGGGAATGTGCTTTACCGAATTATTTGAAAGCTTGGCTGGAAAGGAGCCATTTATCCTAAAATCTGATTTAAGGGGAGGATTACCTACAACTGTGTCTTCTTTGTGATCACCTCTGTGCATCCTAAAGTCCTGCAGGCTCAGGACTTCTCTCCTCTGTTGCCCCAAGCCTGCAGCTTTACTTGGGAGGGTAAACAAAACATTATTATGTCCAACAGCTTGTGTACTTCTGCTTTAGAAAACAAAAAAAACTTTAGTTTTAAGGCATAACTTTTAGATCAAGCTCTGTTATTGTTTTGCTTTTGTTTGGGTCTGCTGGTGGTGGCTTTTGAAGTAAGGAAAGTTACGGCTTGTGCTTTGGCTTTGACTCTGCCTGCTCCCCAAGTATTTCTGAATCTTTGTTCCCTGGAGTCCAAAGCTGTATGTTGTATCGCTGCAGGGCCTCTCCCTGACTCAAAGTTAATTGCCTTGCCTGACACCCAAGTACTATCAGGGTGATTAATCATTATCCTCTTAGGTGTGGAGTGCTCCCTTGCACAGAAGGAAATGATGCTCTGAGCTTTCATGTACAGCAGTGCAGGAAAGATTTTTCCTGGTAGCTCAGGACCAGCACAGCTTTCTCCTCTGTAATATCAATTGAACCTTAGCAAGATCTGAGCCACTTGTTTAGAACATTTATGTGGAGTATATTCAGGAGTCAGTTCTGAGTAATTCACCCTATAATGGTGAAACTTCATAGGGATTTTATGTTTTCTGGTTTTCCTTACCTAGGATCTTAACCTGTTCCTGACTGGCTTGGAAGAGAAGTGAACATGAAGTGAAACTACATGCTAGGTGTGAGGAAGACTTCTTAGGGACCACTTTACTGTCAAACTCTTCAGCTTTTCAGTTTGTCTGTTCAACTGCAACATCTTCTTTGTTGCCAAGTTTTGTCTATGGGGGAGCTTCATTTGGAGTGGAATGGAGGGAAACCATGCCTGCCACACTGGCCCAGAGAAGGGAGAACTGGAACATGCGTGTTGAAGTAGCAAAAATTGCTACCTTTGGCTTTCCTAGCCAATGTTGATGAGAAGGAGTTTGTAATTGAGGTGTCCTGGGCAGTCATGTTGGGAAGCAGGAGTCCAGACACCTAGAGAAGTCTGTGCATGGGGGTATCAGGTAATGAAATGCAATTATAGTGGTAGATACTTTAACTGGGAGTTGGTTGTATTTCTGTGGTGGGGAAAAAAGTGTGATGGAAGGAGGCTATGCAAAAGAACACCATAAACGAATTGGGCAGATTTTCAGGATGGTTATTTTGGGCATGGATTCCACAGGTGTGCTCTGGAGGACAGGAGAATATGTGAAGAGCTGCTTTGGAGCAGTTCTTTTTGCTTCTGTAAATTTTCCTAGAGTGGTAATATATGTTTCTTGGCTCAATTCTTTCTTCTTTTGTTAAATTTTTAGCAGGTAGGGATGTACATTTCTCAGCTTAGATAATGTGGACTTACGGCCTCACAGACCGTGCCTTTAGAGGTAGTTTTCATCTGTGCTGCGGCAGGCAGCAAGAGAGAGCTTCAGGAGCCTGATTCAGCAGTCCTTCACCAGCTTTCAGCCAGTGTGATTCCACTGACATTACAGCAACATTAATTTCTTTGACTCATGATTTTGAGGAACTATTAATTAGTACAGTACTTTACAGGAGATGTCAGTCTATTCATCAGGTAAATCATCAGTTCATACAACAGTAAGTCTGTGTGGTAGATATGGATGTCATACTGAGCTGCAGCTGAAAAACACAACTTCAGGAAGGTTTGTTAGAGATGTTTCTAAGACTTTCAAGCTGATATTTGAATACAAGGCACGTAATATTTCTTTGGAAATGTTTATGTTGGTCTTCTATGACATTTTGCTTGCAGAAATGCTGTTTCTTACTTAAACCGAATGATTCAGTTAGTTGTAGTGAAACATAAAAAAAAAAAAATGCCTGTGTGCATACTTCTCAGTCGTGTGTAAACATGCTCCCAATATAAATGAGTCATTCAGAAGCAATATATGTTTCCCTTGGGATTAGATTTCTTTTTGTCATATGTTATCAGCACTAAAATACATGCATCCCTAAAGCAGTAATGGATTGAGGAGTGTTTGGTCTGCTGTCTCCTTTTCACCATTGCTCTGGTTTGGATTTCTATTTGTTGTGCGTTATCAGTCACAAAAGTACACACATCCCTGAAGCAACAATAAACTGAGATGTGTTTGTTCTGCTGCATTTCATGTTCACAATTGCTCTGTGTGTTCTGTACTCTGGAAGTTTGTCCTGTTACAGTATTGCAGCCATTAGTTTTCTAAGTCACAGAAAATTTTGCCAGGTCAAATATAAGCTTGGGTTGCCTGGCTTAGAAGTTGGAACTTGTGCCGCTAGTTTGTGTGCTGTAATAGCAATACATCCTGGAAAAAAAAACATGATTTCATGCTGATACAAGGGCAAGAGACGTGTAGCCTCAAACTCTTTTTGCCATAACGTGAAATATTGTGAAGCTGTTGCAGCGTGTCATGCCATTTTATAGTCTGAGGGCTGAATTACAATGAGCCTTGTGTTCAAATAAGTTAAATACATGCAGACAGTTATTTTACTTTGCCATTTGGGAGGCATGCTAGCTTAAAACGCAGCCAAAAGGAAAATGCAGCAATAAGAAAATGCCTCTCACACTGTTGGAAAGCCTGACGTGCACATTGTGAAACCCCAAATGCCAGGTGTGCTGGGTTTTGCCAGATGAGCGTGAGAGTGGTCTGCATCTCCTGGATTCATGGCTTCCTGGGGACCTGACATTCTGGAAGGTGCGGCTGATGTTTGCTTGTGTCTTTGACGGGCATTCTGGGACTTGTAGGTGTGTAACACATTATTTAAAAATTGAAAGCCCTATAATTCCATCTGCCATACTCAGTTCAACGTTTCCATTTCTGTGAATGCACTTTGTAGCCTGACTTCAGTTTCTCAGCCTTCCTCACAGTCAGCCCTTCTGTCACACTCAGACTTCTCCCTCCTCTCCCCTCTGTCCCCTGTGTGCCCTGGGGCACTGGCAGAGCCCTGCTCTGGGTGCTGAAGCCCTGCAGGAACGGTTGTAAATTACTCATTGCAATTACAATTAATGGCTGTTACATAGTTCCCAGTTGGCTTTCTAACAGTAAGTAATTCTACCTAACTGGAAACACAAGCAATGTGTTGATGGACACATATTTACAAATTGCCACATACTTGTCATCACCCAAAAAAACAGGTGTCAATTCAGCTCGAGAAACAGGTTTTTAAGATGCATCTCGGGAGTAATGTAGACTTTAACCTCCAGAATTTAATCTGACACGCTGCACCACTGACTCCTGTTATTCTCCAATTACTCCCACGAGCCTTTTCTATTCCTTACAAGCTGTTGGCACAAGATTCATTAAAGGACTTTGCTACTGGATGCTTTAGGTAATTCACAGCTAAGCTTGAGTTTTCTGCTATGGCTAACGGAAGTGGTACTTGAAGGGTCTGTACATTTTAACAATTAAAATTAAAACATCCTTTAAGAAAGGAGAGCAATGTAATGTCGGACTGAGCAGGTGGAGGTGAGTTGCCGGTATTGGAAGGGTGGGTTGTGCTGCACCTGGAGGTAATGAGCAGTGGGCACCTGCAGTGCTGGAAGCTTGGAAGCACAGACTGTGGGGAGCTTTCACATCGTTGCAGTAGGTCACAGGCATTAGGGATGAGGATTGTGGTTTCCTTCCTCCTAACCATACCTACATATAGACCTATTGTCAGCAGTTTGGCACTGGATTATCAAACTTTTTTTAATGAGGAAAATGGTATTCTTATTGCATTAGTTTCTTACAGTGTGTGCATATGAATGTGTTAACTGGGAAGGTGTGGTGGGCAATAAGGGATGCAGAAATGCAGCCACCTGTGAGCTGCCTGCATCTTCATTGCCAGTTCTTTGTGCTTTATTAGAAGCTATCATGTCTGGTTTCTTTCCTACTCACAGTTACTCTATTAGTGCTCAGCTTAATGAGTTCTTCTCCAGTGGTTAATTAATTTGGCCTCCTGATGCTGCCCTATTGTTAGCAGTCCATACTGTTTTGATTTGGGAAAAATATCAGATGTTTTAAAAATGTAAATAGAAGCATTTTTTTTCCACTTCTGAGTGAAAATTTAATTATATGTAGCTAGGTTTTGTAATAATGTTTCAATTAGATCTTACTTTTTGAAAAGTTTAAATGACCCGGTGAAATGTCTCCACTTTGTGACCAGATTACAGGGAAAACCAATTATGACTACACAGTTTCCTTGGAAAGGGAGTGTTGAGGATTCAGAGCTCCCTCTCCACTGGGGTGTTAGGACCGTTGGTTACCCTCAAATATGAAAGTTTCTACACAAATCTTCTCTGAAGGCAGAGTAATGCTGCAAGCGCAGAACTCATGTAGTTTGTATTTCAGAGAGATCCTGGTCTTAGCTGCTTTTCTTGGTGGTGGTTTGTGGCAGGAATCATTTCACTTAAAACTAACGAGAGGCTTTCCATGTAGGCTCTGCCTCAGAGCACAGAAAAGATGAGGCACTCACAGGCTCAAAGACAGCATGCTTAAGCAGCAGCACCTTCCAACCTCTGTTCAGTCATCTTACAGCTTACTGATTTATTGCAGCTGGTGCTGCATGATTCACAGGAAGAGCAGGTTCTGCCTTAACAAGGATATTTTCTGCCTCTGTGTTAACTACAATGGGGCTGTCCGATATGTCACTTTGACAGCCAGCTCCTAATCCTTCAGACTGCTTGTTTTCACTTCCATGCTGCCCATATCCAGTAAGAGGAGACTGCCAGGTGAGAGAATCAGCATGGAGCTCTGAGTTGCAGGAAGGCATCTGGGATATCCATCTCTACTTCCTTCCCACAGTAGCCTAGAGTTTCTGGGGTCTTGTACCAATTAACAAAACTGAACGAGAACATTGGAATGCATACACAGTTTGGGCTGCAGGCTGCATTCAGCTGTCTCAGTGCTCTGCTACCTCCACACCTGGAGCATGAACGTGGCCGAGGAAGGGCTGCCCTGGGCCTTGTGCTCTTGCTGTGAGCTGGAGTTCTCCCATCCTTGCCCTTTGAGCATTGTTATTAATAAAGAGATCTGCAAAGCAAGGTTTTCAAATAAAGCAATCCTGTTAGCAGGATTACACCTGCAGGGTTAGATTAGAACGTGGCTAAGAGACTGCAGGTGTCAAAAGCTGAAAGCCCCAAAAGTTTCCTGGGATCTTGTGCCCTCCTCTGGTTGCTTCCCCAAGGCCTTGAGACTCCCAGCTTTGTTTTTAGCAAATTCCGTGGCTGTCCGCTTTCCACAGGAAAGTTAACAGTGATTTCTTCCCACCTGCAGCAGCCACCTGCTCCTGATTAGTTTTGAGACTCCTCAGCTTTTGCCCTTTAGGTGCTTTTAATGGAGTAGTTGATCTATTTCTTTTTCCCTTTAGCACTTGACAGCTACTGTTTGTCTTCTTGCACGAACGCAGCAGCCTCATTCTTCACTTGTAACATCTCCCTGTTGGCATCACAAACGACTGAGGGAAGTAAATACACACCAAAATTGGCTAAAGTACCCTCATATTCCGTGACAGCTTGAGCATTACACTGTGAGTCATGGCCTCGCCCCACAGCTGTGGCTGCCGATCTAGGAATCCTTTCTAGGAGCAAACCCACATGGCCTGAAGTGCAGCACTGGTTTCGTGAAGGTTTCCCTCTAATATGGACAGTCCGGTGCAAGATCCATGTAACAGTCAAAGCCCTTTTTGGGACTTAACTGCTTTACTTGAGCGATCCTTACCTGCCCCCCCCACCTCCCATCAAGTCGATCTCCTGTCACGGTTGCATTTCATGAGCACTGTACAGCTGTTATGGAAATGGCCCAGGGGAAGCTCCAGGCCCTGGGGAGGACTTGCATGGAAGCTGGATATTGGATGGGCAAAGAAATGTGCAGTGCTTGGACTATAGACTCGAGGTGTTGACTTAACTGGTGTGTACTGGGAACACCCTGGCTCTCCCCAGCATGCAAAACACGCATGCTGTGGAAGGTATCTTGAGGAAGTTGCACGCTGACTTCCCCCCACTCCCTCCTGACCTCCAATGCTGCACACATAGGCACCATTTATTTTTCTGTATGTTCAAAAATGTGTTTTATTCTCTGTGTGGATCACTTACTTTAAATGTGTGAGAAACACTCATGAGTCAAATAGGGAAACTGAGGCACACATCTTGTGAAGCAGCATTAATTATTTATTTGGTCGTGATTGCAATCGCGGGAGCACTCCCTTGCAGTCAGGAGAGTGCCCACCTTTGTCGAAAAATACACAAGTTTTTATACCATTTCTTACAAGTCAAGACCACCCTTTCCCACCTTTACAGCCTATCCAAAGCTAGTGTTAATAGTAAATCTTCCACACCAGGTGTCTTGGCCGAAGCTGTTATTTATGTATCCATACACACCTTTGATATCAGGCTAGAAAGCAATATTTCAAACTGGGAGGTTATATTTCTATGCTATCTTATTGTGCTCAAGGACAAGAACATTCTTCAAAAGGATGTGAGCATTCCTGCACAAGGATGGTAACGTTCTACAAACAGATGAGAACTGTCCACCACAGTGAAAAGTTCAGTTTGGCTAAGCAGCTAGGCCCTCCATCCTAAGGCAAGAACTTCCATTTTGTAAAAACACAACTTAGCCTAACTCTCACAATTCCCCCCTCTTTTTCTTTTCACCATTTGTGTTTTTACACAAAGACTGTCCTCACTACCTACTGAAGAATATTATCTCTCTTCTAATTCTCCAAACTCGATTATGCAGGATCACTAGCAATAACAAGCAGGTAGCATTTAAGCACATTACAACCACGATGGGATGGAGCATCTTAGTAAGGAGACCCGTAACATTGGGCGACCATCCAAAAAGGGTATCCCACCATCGGTGCTCTCCATCTTTCTTCACCCGCTCCATAACGTGATGTATTTCTTATACATCATGGTGCACCGTAATCAGGGTCTTTTGTCCATCTTCTCTGGCTTTCTCCAGCAATTGCTCCAAATCGTTGTGTTGTAATAATTTCTTCACCAGTTCAGGGTTCATTCCAGTGGGGGCTGGTGATAAATCTTGAATCACCGCAGCAGCTGATAAGATGTGACAGGAGCAGCATAAGCAAAATCACAACCTACTATGTTAGTAAAATTGCAAACACAAACGTTAGTACGATTATCTGTGGTTACAGTCATGTCATCTGTGACAATAAAATCACAAAGTGTTCTCATACAAACACAACCTTTGCCTGCATACACAAGTACAGTCTCAGGATTCTCATCAAGATGTATTTCAAAATGACAGACATTTTGTTCAGTGTCAAGACAGACGTCTTGAGCCTTGAGAGTGTCACTCTCACAAATGAATCCGTGCTCTTCTCTCACCGTGCAAGCACTCACGTCAATTGTCTTCCATTTCTCTGCCTCACGATAGGCCCGCACACGATGTTCAATTGGATGAAGAATGGATCCATTATGATTTAGGCCTAAAGCAATTATCGGGTGTATTATGTACACTGAGGCTTAGGTCATGGCCATTACAAAAGCTGTTGTTACGTCATTAATTGGATCATAGGTGAAATTGACCAAATTCCACCAAGACTGGTATCCTCTTTCAGAATCATTTGCATTGTCCCAAATAATTTTTCGGAGTTCTTTGGGTAGGGTACCTTCTTCCCCTTCCCTTATTATTGCAGATTTCATCGTCTGCATCCAAAGTTGTGCTTATATGCAGCTTAGAGCTGTTGAAATGTTGGTTTGAAGTGTGTCAAGTGCATTTGCTATCAACTGATGATCTTACTTATTGAATTCTTCCCATTGAGGTAATAAGTCTGAAACAAACCATTGATTATTTCCCAATGCTAAAAGAGAGGAGCGTAAAGGATGTTCGAGCTTAATCAGGTTCGTAGTTATTGNCAAAGTTGTGCTTATATGCAGCTTAGAGCTGTTGAAATGTTGGTTTGAAGTGTGTCAAGTGCATTTGCTATCAACTGATGATCTTACTTATTGAATTCTTCCCATTGAGGTAATAAGTCTGAAACAAACCATTGATTATTTCCCAATGCTAAAAGAGAGGAGCGTAAAGGATGTTCGAGCTTAATCAGGTTCGTAGTTATTGACCCAGTACCAGTTGGACTAATTCCTGTAATTACGGTATATCGTGTCTGTGCATGCAGCCATGGCCATTTTAGGCCTTCCTGACTACAGACTTTCCGTATTACGATCAAAAGAAATATTACTTCCCTCATCATCAATTTTGTTTATCCAATCGGAATATATTATTTTAAAGCTGAGTTTGCTCAGCACCTTGTCCTTTAATTTGGACAATTATTTTTGGACTTGTTTGTCAATTGTCTGGTTCAATCTATAAACAACGGATTGGTTCACAATTTCTTTTCATTTTCCCCTGTAAACAAAAACTATAAACCAGCAAAGGCTTTTAACCGATATTCTCTTTATAAAAGTCTTTGTATTCCCCTGTTGGTCGCTCTAGTCAATCCCCAATTTTTCCCCAAAATTGGAAATGCTGTTTCACTCTTTCTCTTAATGATGAGTGTTTCTTGTTAGATATTCCAAATTTTCTCTCTAGTATTTTAATAATTCCCCGAAGGGACAACATACTACTGGAAAAGCCTTTGAATTCCTTAGCTTTACCAAAAACCTGGGAATTTTGGTTTACAGATCACTATTCCAAGTACAAACAAGCATACAATTAGGAGTACCAGTAATGCTGCTTGTGGACAGTCCAAGTGTATGTGTGCTAGTCCTCCCAGTCACAAGTGACATTCATTCTCCAGGTTCTCCAGTGTGAAGGCTATTGATTTCTTCCTTCTTGTGAGTCTTCTGCTTCCCAAGTATTAGGATCTGTAGAAGCTTTTACACGAGTGTAGTGTGTCCACCCTTCTTCTGCCGTTCTCGCAGCTGTTTTGGTGGTTAGCAGTACCTGAAATGGTCCTTCCCACTTGGGTTGGAGCTTTGATTCCTTCCAGGTGCGTATCAGCACCCAGTCTCCCTCCTGGAATGAGTGTGCTGGAAATTCCAGAGGTGGGGTGTGAGCCAATAGTCCACGAGCCTTAAGAGACGATAAGGAAGAAGACAACCCAAGTATATAGTTCTTCACAAACTTATCTTTGGTTTCAAGAGTAGGCACCTCACCACTCCCCCCTGGGTACGGCAATCCAAATAGCATTTCGTATGGTGACACTGCTATGTCCTTTCTAGGAGCAGTTCAAATCCTGAGGAGAGCTAAAGGCAAAAATTTTGTCCATGGTAATTTAGTTCCTAGAACCAGCTTTGATAGGTGCTTCTTCAACGTCTGATTCATCCATTCTACTTTTCCAGAGAAGGGAGGATGCCATGGACTATGAAACTCCCATTTTACCCCTAAAATTCTCATTAATTCTTGTAAAATATTTGAAGTAAAGTGACTTCCCTTGTCTGAATCTATATTTTCTACAATCCCATAACAAGCGATTATTTGCTCTAAGATTGTTTTTGTCACTACACTGTCTGTTGCTGGTACTGAAGGAAAAGCTTCCACCCAGCCTGACAAATGATCTACTAATACTAACAAATGTTTAAATCTTCCTACCTTAGGCAATTCAGTAAAATCTACAGGAATGCTCTGAAAAGGTCTGAGTCCCGGTTCTTGTCCACCTGGAAGTTGTTTCTTATGGGCTTTTATTTGCTCGTTGACATGTTTCACAACCGTTACATATCTGTTTAGCTATGGCATACAGTCCTAGACAGGCATATTTTCTCAACACAGCATCGCACATTGCTTGAACTCCCCAGTGACTCCCTTGATGAAGAACAGTTAGAATTTCTCTCATTGCTTGTTTATTTACAAGTTCACTTCCATCAGGGAGAATCCACTGTCCTTCTGACTCTTCTGCCCCTAATTCTTTGAAAGTTGCTATTTCTTTCTCACTGAATATTTGTTTTTCAGGCAGAGACTTTATCTTTGGCACTAGAGTCGGCTTCATTATCGTTTCGGAGCACAAAGCTGCCTCCTTTGCTTTTTCATCAGCAAGTCTATTTCCCTCTTCTATTAAAGAATTTCCTTTTTGGTGTCCCCTTATATGTATTACAGCAATTTCTTCAGGTAATAGCAGGTTTTCTGAAACCTGTCTGATTAATTCCTCAAGAGCCAAGCCCTTTCCTCTGCTATTTATTAACCCTCTTTCTTCCCGAATTTTGCCAAATGTATGTACTACTCCATATGCATAGTGCGAAGCTGTATGTACAGTCCCCTGTTTTCCTTGCAATAACGTCAGCGCTTGATTCAAAGCATACAGCTCACAAGCCTGAGCTGACCAATGACTGGGTAAACTTCCCATCTCTTCCAACTTTCCCGTCTGTCCCGCTGAAAACTGCGTAACCATTGCATCTTTTTCCATTTACGACTCTGGATGATCCATCTGTAAACAATATTTCCCTGTCATCTAAAGGTATGTCTTGCAGATCTAACCTTGTTTTTGTTTGGTAATCTATTGGGTCTAAACAATTATGGTCTACATTAGCTGTATTTTCAGTCCCCTTAGTTAGAAAGGAAGCAGGATTTAAGGTAGAGTCTGTGATTATGGTTAAATCATCTTTCACAATCAATATTGTCTCATATTTAAGAATTCTGGAATCAGTTAGCCACCTTCCAGCTTTCTGAGTGAGGATCGTTTTTACCTGATGAGGGGTAACAACAATCAATTTTCCCCCAAAGGTTAGTTTCCTGCTTTCTTCTACTAGTAATGCTGCTGCCGCCACAGCCTGCACGCATTCTGGCCATCCCCGAGACACAGGATCTAGTAATTTAGATAAGTACGCTGCAGGCTTCCTTTTGTCTCCCCATTCTTGTGTTAAAACTCCCACAGCGGCTCCTTCACTAACAGTGATAAAAAGATGAAACGGCTTTTCCAAGGCAGGCAAAGCCAAAACCAGCGCTGTGATCAGACCTTGCTTCAGCTTTGCTACAATTTCTTTTTCTTCTTCTGTCCAATTTAATATATTAGGTTCTTCCTCTGATAATTTGAGATATAATTTCTTTGTTTTCTGTGCATATGCTTCTATCCATAATCTACAGTATCCAATCAAACTCAAAAGTTTTCTTAACTCTTTCTTCGTTCTGGGGAGAGGGAGTTGCATGATTCCCTGGATTCTCTCAGGGTTAATCTTCCCTTTACCTTCGGAGATCAAGTGTCTCTGTTGGACAGAGACACAGAGGCCTTCCCTTTGTAACTCGGGGCATTCTCTTTTTAAGGTGGCCTGCCTGTCCGCATTGGTAACATGTTCTCTGTATCTGGTTTCGTGGTGGTCTAGGAGGAGACCACCTTTTCTCATTCCATTCATTCCTGCAATTTCTATTCCCTTTGTCTGGGTTCCACCCCATACCTTGCTTCCCTTGGAGCCTCTTTTTCTGTTGGGGTTCTGCTCCATGTCTCAGTGCTTGACTTAGAGCAGAGGCTATCATTTTTGCTTTTTGCTTTTGCTTTTCCTCTTCCCGTCTGAAATACACTTTCTGCGCTTCCCCAAAAAGAATTTCCAATGATTGTTCATTCCATCTCTCTGCTTTCAGAAGCTTCTTTCGTATGTCTGGCCAGGGTTTAGTCACAAAGTTAACTTTCAACAGCTGCTGCACTATTTGTTCGTTAGGGTCCAGCCCTGAATACTTTCGCATTCCCTCCTTAAGTCTCTCCAAGAATTCAGTGGGAGTTTCGTCCTTGCCCTGCTCAACTTCAAAGGCTTTAGGAATATTCTGGGACCCAGGTACTGCTTCTTTAGTTCCTGCAATAATTATCTTTCGTAAATCCTTCATATGTTCTCTATGTACTTGGTTATTGCTATCCCAGTGTGGGTCTGTTAGGGGATACTTATTTTCTGCTGGAATTCCCCCTGGTCCCGGCAGATGCTGTCTCTCCCACTCCTGCATAGCAGCTCACCTTATCATTCCCCGTTCCTCCCCATTAAACAACATAC
>VXAV01004869.1:24182-44315 GCA_013399715.1 Alectura lathami | reverse complement strand
ACCCCCAGCCTGACCCTGCCCTGATGCAGCTCCATGCCATTAAATGTAGCTTCATGCCACAGCTTCATGTCAGGGCTGATAAAACTCAATTTTAATGCGTTATTATGTTTTTCAAAGTCTTAATTTCTCAGTTACCAGATCTAGACATATCCCCTAAATGATAATATTTATTCCTTATGGAGATTCTTCTTTTCCAGAGTTTTCAGTGCAACAACTGAAGATAGTAAGGGTTCTTATGTGGCTCATGAGTGACACAAAGAGACATCAAGGCCCCATGTAGGGAAGTCCTACAGAGACACAAGGATTTTGTGAATAGCTGACACTGGACCTAAGAATTCTACTGACACTTAAAATGATACCATATAATGAGAGATCCTGGAAGCATTTTCCTTTTAATATAGGCTACTGAATTACTGGTATTTCAGAGTAGGTAAGAGAAAAGTTTGGGGGCGTTGTGTTTACAGATCTTCACTAAGCTCTGGAGCGCTAAAGGTAGTAATTGTAAAAACAATAATGCAATACTTAATAAAGATGATAACTATTAAACTACCACTTACAAAAGCCTGAAAACAAGTTGCCATAAGCCACAGAAGTTCAGGCAGTAGCCCAGAGGCAGACAGTTGTATCACTGGTCGTTAAGGAGCAGGCAGTTGAGTACATCAGGTGCTGGATATTGCCACTGATCGCCCACACCAGGAGACCTGGCCCCTTCCACTTCTGCAGGGAAGTGTTAGCAGGGCAAGTTGGAGCAGAGAGCAGGGAAGCCAGTTGTTTAGGGTGTGTGATGGGATATTCTGAATTTACAGTGAAAAATGCTCACTTCTTTTTAGCACTGGTAGGTAAAGAAATCTGTAGTGCATACAACATGCAACCGCTGCTGCCAGTGAGAAATAACGGCTGATTACGGCTGGCCCTCCTTCCAGGAAAGCAATTCCCTCTATGTTTTGTTCATCACTCAGTTGCAAATGGCATCAAAAGGACCAAAAAGACTGGGAGGCCAACAGAACATCACACGTGGGATAGAAGGTCTCAATCTTTACCCTAAAGTCACTTCTTTCTAATATCTGTCTTTGTATGTCTCACTTCTGCTGGCTCCTGTTTGATGGATGTCATTTCCTGATGCTTGCTTTATAGCTGTTCAGCATTTCTATTGCCCTGCCATCTGTTCTAAGCAGTTGAAGATGCTTTCATTCTCAATTTTTCTTCGGGGATGTAGAAGAGGCATCTGCCTCCAAACGTTTTAAATCTCCCAATATACTTCTACAAATTATTTATGTGGAATAACTCATATGTTTTCAGTATGATTTACAGATGAGTGAAACAAATGTACATTGCTTACATCTTTATAAAAACCATTGTTGAAATCTGGCATCTGGCAATTTTCCAACATGGAAAATCGCTCATTTTGCATAAGAAATTAATAAAGTTAAGCTTGAAATTAGTGGAGTTCTTAACCTAAATCTTTCATTTTAAACATGCTCTCAAATATTTTGCTAGATGAGGATCCTTAAATAATTTCTTACTGTATTTTTTCAATCTGTAGTCCTAACTGTGCTAAATCTACAGAGCACATTTTAGCAAGTCTTTCCACCACAAAGCTCTGTGTAAACACTGATTAATCTAGTTACTAGAGTGGGAACTCTGAAACAGAAAAAGAGACTTCTTAAAAGCTTCAGGGTGGATTTAGTGTGTCTAAGATGGGCTTAAAACTAAGGATTTTCAGTTGTTAGGCCATGAAAATAAATCCCCTTCTGACCTGGGTGTATCAAGGGACGAGGTGACAGTCCTTTCCATTTTTTTTTTTTTTTCAGTTGCTCCCAGTGCAGGAGGTTTTGCCAACATTAGGTACGAGCTGTTGCTAAATGCCTTGGGAAAACATCCTCTTCTGTTGCTACAGACCTCTGCTCCAGCCCATGCTTATCACTGTTCCCAAGGGAACAAACAAGTGTTTGTGAATGTAACTGGGTGTAACTGAATCAGGGTGGCTAAAGGAGCTGACCGTCCCCAGGGTGAGGTGGGATGTGGAGATTGAACCAGATCTGCCAGAACCGCCAGCAATGTTGGCTGGGGCTGCAGCTGTCACTGAGGCAAAGTGGCCCATGCTTTCAGGGTAGAGGAGGATAGAAAAGGGCAACTCCACATTGGAATAAGCTTCTAAAAGTCCATTTAGTTATGGTATTCTTCTCCGTAGGCTGACCTCATAGCCGTGTGTGAGGAGATGTGTCGGAAGCCTTCTCCTGGGTGCCTGGGCAGTGGGGCCGAGGCCTGGGCCCAGATTTCCTGTAGTGCCCACCTTGAGTCTGGCCACGGGACTTTGTGGCCCCACAACCATGGTAGCCCCAGAACCATGGTAGCCCCACCACTGATCCCTGCCTCCAATTGGAGGTTGTTTAAGCTGCCAGAATAGGATCTTGGTATTTTACATCAGGCAGTGGAGAAACAGAGATAGTTGATGTTTTTTGCCCCAAGAACTGGCAAACTATCTTGGCTGAAGCTGTCAGTGAAGGAGTGTGGGGAAAAGAACAGCTGAAAGCAGATGCTCATTGTGCAAAATTTAATTTGAAGTTGTTAAACAACTATAAACATGATTTTCTAGCTTTTAGAGTTGGCGCTGTCACTTTGTATCATCAAACAATAATTGCTAATACTTTGCACCTTCTGTTCTCTCTGTATGCCTTTCATTCTGTTCAAATTTCTAATACCATCAAATCTGAAGTGCAGGAGCTGAAACACAAAGAGAATATCCCCAATGACGCAGTTCTCACACAGATGCTTTGTTCAGGGAGCTAACTTTGAAGTCTGGTTGCCTGAAAAATGGAAGATGCTTGGCAAACAAATGTACATTTGAGGCAGAAATGTCTTACTGCCCACAATACTTTGAGTTTTTTATCAGTCATTCATGAGAGAAGACGGATTACACTGAAGAAAAGCATTAAATTGAAGTGACAGACCACAGCTCCTATTTTATTGCCTCTCTGTTTCAAACCAGACTTGATTTCTACTGGGCAGCCCTCAGACCCTGCTCCGTGCCCCTTTCAACAGGTCCAAAAGTTCGTAGGTGCTTTGTGTGGGCAGCCAGGCTGTGGCCTCTGCTGCCGCCAGCAATGCTGTGGATCACGGACACAGGGCCTGCTTTCCGGGAAACATCTCAAGACAGAGGGAGGTGGGGAATCACTGCCTGTCCAGGGAAGCCAGCCTGATTTGCCTGTCGTTGTTGACAAAACAGAACTGTCAGGGGCTTGCTCTTCAGTGCTAACACCCCTGAGATACTCGCTGGCCCATCTACAGCTGGCCATCTACTTCGCAAAGTGACGTCAGGGCCTGCCCAAATCACAAGAAAATAATGTATATCTTTTTAGAACTACATGCTGCCAAGACCTGCTTCAAACAGTAATGTCTTTGGTGTTTGCCTTCTCAGGAACACATGGGAATTGCAATCCAAATAAACTAAAATAAGAATTGAAAAGACATGAATTAAACTGTGTTACATAATATTATGTGGACACTTTGTTAGAGTTAACAGCATCCTTAATTCCATCTGCTTCAATTTCCCTTGGAAATTAATTAAATTAAGGCCATTTTAATTTTTGAATTCTTAATGAGAATATCTACACAAAAGTGTAGAGATATTAAACCAATCCAGCTTACAAGACTCATTTACCTGCATTTTCTTGAGAGTGTCTCCAGAAAGGACACGCTGATTCACATGTGCATTTCAAGGAAGATTTTAAAGGCTGACACCTATCATTGCTCCACTCTTATCAACGTCAACAGATGTAAGCTTGCATTTACATAGCTCACTGTCATTACTGAAACCACTCTTGGTTGTTATTTGGGGAAATGAAGGCACATGATAGAAGGGTGGAGACCTGGCAGGGAAAGTGTGATGCCACCTTATATGCAGTACCAATATCTTTTTTCTTCCCCAAAAGAGACAAAAACAAGGGGTTGCTTTGTATTCACAGTCAGCTTGTTCTTGAGTAATCACATAGGCAAAGAAACTAAGCCACAAAATGTTTAAGAGGTTTCCCCCACAGTAAAAGCATTTTCTAGGGAGAAAATTTCACAACCAGAGAGTGAAGCAAAGGCTTAAGAAGGAACGCAGCTTCAGCATCCAACATGGCAGTGAGCGGACTAGCCACCAGGCTGTCCTGAGAACCGCAGGCAGGACTGCCACGACATGTCACCCAGAATTCTGTGACTGCTGCTTGGGGGGTACCTCCTGTGAGTCTCTGATGCTGCAGTGAAGTAAAGGACCAAGCCAAGAGAAATTCAACAAACCTCCTGTTTCTTTTTTTTTTTTTTAAGTATCAACATGTGAGACTTTTATAAAAGAGGTCATGTCATGGGGGGCAGATGCAGCTTATGGGTCACGAGATAAGGAGCTCAGCCTAGAAGCAGGTTTGTGGAGGGTGACTGTAAGGTAATATTGTGATTAAGCTTATTCTTGGTTAGCTGATCCTAGACACGTCCAATGCAAGTGAGGGCAAGCTGGGGAACATGCCAAAGGGGAAAACTTAAGAACACATTAAAAAAACATCTGGATGCTTGGCTTGAATTTTTCTTCTTCCATCTTTGGGTGTAATGCAGGTCAATTTCCCCTACGTCTGTCATATTTACTGTTTTTCATATCATCTGCTTGGATTGTGAAAGTATTTATATTGTAGACCATGAGGCTGCCAATGCAGTGCAGTTACCAATCCTGTTTGTTTTTAAAGGAATCATTGACAGGACTCATCTCATTATTAAACATGGCTAGTACTTAAAACAATTTGGGACATAACCACCTCATTTTGGGAATTTTGCTTATTTTTTGCTTTTATACAAAGGTTTCATGGCAGTGCAAAGCTGTCATTCTTTGGTGTCTGGGAAGGTGGTGCTAAACGACCAACGATGGCACAAGCCGAGGGAGTGAGCATTCTCTGTGGATAAAGAGAGACTTTCTGATGTTGATGACTGTTCCTTGAAATCTGGAGAGACTGTAGAGGGAATGTTGTAACGGGCCAAAAGAAAAGTGAATTGGCTTAGAAATGGGAAATAAATATTATTTATCTTCTTTTAATAAAGTTCTCAGCGCAGCATTAGGAAAACTCAGCCCTTTCTGCCACACGTGTTACTTCTGTCACGTGAGAAGAATCAATCTCAGAATACAGATCTGCTCTCAACTTTGTGGCTTTTTTTTCAAGACCTGTGAGACTCTGTTATGAAATCTCTTAGGAAGCTAAATGTGCACAGACATGAAATCATGCAAAACTTTCAAGCATTGGCTCAAAAGTTCTTTGAAGTCGTAAGTGTTCCTATTTACTTGCACCAACTTTTGAGGAATAAGTGAGAGCCAGATGTGACCTGGCAGCAATAGCTGCTGTTCTTTTTTTGCTTGTGAACTACAGTTGGGCAGATTATTGTTTTATTGTTCTCACATACTTGTTCACACTTACAAAGAATTTGCTCACTGCCAGCACACTTGAGTCTGAGGATGGTTCCCCAGCCGTTTGCTGCGAGGTGCCAGTTAGTTCGGATGCACAGACAGCAGTGAGCACCTGTGTAACCCTGGGGCTGAACCAGCTGCAGATTCAGGTCTATGACATGCATGTCCAAGACATGGATCTGCAAATTTCTGTTTGCCGTGCTTCACAATATCCACTAAACTCAGATGAGGGAGCAAAATTCCCTGCAGTCTATCCATTAAACCACTTGCAGTGAAAGTTAATATGCACCCATTCAGCCAGATCATGTTTTCAGACCGGACTTTCTCCATCCCTCTCACAGAGGGTAGCTGTGTTCTTAAAGGGCTCCTGTTCACCAGCTCTGAGCTCTGCCCCTGAGTGGAGGCGAGGAGCTGTGTTACTAAAAGAAAGCTTTCTGAGGTGTTAAACTATAAAGGGGCAAAAAGAAAACCCCGCGGTTCTGTGTGATGGTTAAAATGATCCAGATCCAAGTCACAGCTTTATCATTTACAGCACGTGGCAGTTCCATGACTTTTAATTACTATTACTTGTGCAAGTCATGATATCCTAGAGTGATGTGTGTGCTCCCACTCATGGTATGCAGTGCTAGAGCTCTCGTTCGCATCAGAAGGCTGCATCCAGCCCAGATAAATGTGTTTTGTTCTCTATATGCATAAAGAAATCCAGACCTTCTTAAAGCGACAGCTTTAGTTTTGTTATGTATAAAACATTTTGGTTTGTTCTGTTTCTTAATCTGAGCTTAAAATCTTCTGCTTCTTGTAACAGTTTTTTCAAGTCCAAGGAGGTTGTCACTAAAACTGGTGATTAACTGCAGTGCAGGGACATGGGATATCCAGGGTAAAACAAGCAGCTGAACGCTTCAGCCTTTCATTACCAGAGCTAATACTATCTGTTTTCTATGAAATTTCCTGTACAATCATGGATTTTGTGGTGTATGACAAAAGGTTGATAGCGTGATTTATTTTTTATATGTCATGACATATTGTATAATCGTGGCATTACTTGTCACATTAATAGCCAGAAGCAATGAGATTTTCTTCCTGGAAAAAATGCTTTTGATTACCTGACTTGAACTGTACCTAAAAAAAGGTGCTGAAGAGTTTCTGAAAACTAGGCCCTCTGGGTTTCTGAGTGTGAGCTCAAGCTTTTGTTTCAAAGGCTTTGTGAAGCCTGAAATAATTTACTGATTCTTACAGTACTCATTTAGGGCAGGTGATTTCTGTAGCAAAGAAAAAGACAAAAATACTCATTTCAGGCCCAAGGAATGGATGACTGACAGAACTGAGTTTCCTGAGTCCCAGCCCTGTGCTCACTACTGTTTTCTGGGATGCAGGAAATACCTGTATCATTACTGACCAGTCCTTATTTTTACTAAGTAAATTATTTCAGTATGAAGTGTGCTTTTCATGTAACTCTGTATGTTGCAGCACTGGCTTATAGGCAGTTCCAAAAATACGTATGCTATTTCTTGTCTTTAAAATCCCAGTGAGAGCTGAAAGGAGTCACACAGTGCACGGCTGCAGAAAGCATGACCTGAGGAACCCCTCAGCGGCACACAGAGATCTCCAAGAGCAGCCCACAGCTGGCCTCCAGCAATCTAACTGTTATTCCCAGAGAAGAGATGAATGACCATTGAGTTAGAGACAGAAAACTTCACCAGGGCGCCAAGTCCGAATAAAACATGGGGTTTAGAAGCCACCTGATGTCTGCCATTTTAAGGGTGGAGACTCCCACGGGTATGACACCAACGGGTGCAGCAGCTAAACCATTTATAACTCATCACAATGTCCCCAGTATAGATGTGTGTGTGCTGGTTGCTCCTGAACTCTACCCAAGGTACAGCAATGAAACCGGATAAGACTGGGCATACAGCAATAGTATTTAATGCGCACACACAGGGAGATTGCTCACTGATTGCAGCACTGCCTGGCCACATTCAGGGAAGAGTGTTGAATGTACGAACCTAGACTTTACTCTGTGGAGCACATACTCATTTTACTGATATTATGGTGGCTTCGTTTTTAAGACTATTAGTTTTTCTTTGGAAACGGGGAATTTAGCAAACACAAGGCCAGTCCTTCATGAAAAGTCATGATGTCGTGTCACTCACATGGGTGGCAGAGCATGACGGCTAGCCTGCAGGTAGACTGGACTGACTGCAGTTGGCAATTGGTTTAGAATTAGTATTTTCAACATGGAAAAACGTATGTTTTTGCAAAAACACAAAATACAAATCTAAATACTTGCATGTTGGTATTCCATCCTGAAGGCTGGCAGCCACCAGCAAATGCAGCAGTATTTTTCCAGCCTTTATCATTACAATGTAGGATGGAGCGACGGATTATCAAGGAGAAACTGCCATCATGATTTACTCAATGCAGGAGAAAGATTAGAGTTGACTGGCTCTAATCTTATGAACTGCATATTTGCAATGCTTATCTGATTTCTTCTTTTTAATTCCCCTTCAAGTATTTGCCACTGAGGCACATCTGGAGCTTTTCTAGATGTCACTGGTTGAGATTTGGATGGGGTGCTGGACATAAAACTCTATCATACCTCTTAAATGAGTCAGCATGATGGAAAAGTTGGAGAAAGCCACTGCAGAAAAACTGCCAGCTCTAGAAACCTTGGAAACTGAAAGTATAACATTTCTTCCTCAGCTTTCATTTTGGTAAGTTAAATATAGGTAAAGAAGAAAAATGCAGACATGGAAGTTAGGCATAATATTTCAAAGAAAATGAGGAATATATGCAGAGGCTGGCAGGACTCCTGAAGAAGTGTTTAAAGAGAAACTCAGGAAAAAGAAGTGGGAGGAATACAAAAAAAATTAGTAAAGGAGAACATCTTTCATGGATGTTTTCAGGGAAAAAAATGGTTGTGTCTTCTTAGGAGGCATTTTTGCCCAAGGTGGTTGATAGAACGATGCTTTCTGGTTTAAGTCCTGAGATGTCTCATATTATTCTCTGCCACTTCTATCTTTTCCAGTGTCACACACTTGAATATGGTAGCTTTGTGGCCACACAACTTGCTAGATTCCCTGCCAAAAATTGACTGGTGGCCTTCTGACAATCTGTGCTCCTCTACTGGGGTTCAGATTAGTGTTATTAAATTTAGGACAACGGATGGCCCCAGACTGCACACAAAACAGCAATTCACTTCCAGCTCCAATATGGCTGTTGTAACACTAATGAAGCAAATGAGATTTCAGAGAATATAGCCACATATTGAGTGTGTGTATAAAACAGCTGTAATAAGACATTGTTATGGCTGAAGAGGAAAAAAGAATTAGGATTGAAATTGCAAAACAATCCTGTTCCTATAAAAAGTGAAATTGCACTTGGATAAATGAAGGTTAATAGAGTTAATTATGGTGAGTAATACAAGAAGGCAATTCATGCTTGAGAACCTAATTGTGATTCAGATAAAGAGGAATTGTAATTCAGTGGAGGCTGGATAAACATGATTATTCTGCAAAGGTTTCCCGGTGCAGTACCAGGAGGTTTTAAGATGCAGTTGCAGATGTGTGCGTGCTTTGGAGCTGGAGAAGAGATCCGAACCAGCCAGGTGGGCACTGCTCCACTGCCAGGAAAGGGTGGCTGGTGATCTGCACTGCCACCCACGTGGCTGGCCTGCAGCTGTGAGCCCTGCCACGGGGCTCAGCAGTGCGCGGCAGAGTCCCCAGGGCACTCAAGTGTCAGGTCCTGTGAAATTTCAGCCAGGGATTTCTGTCTGTAGCTGGAGGGTAAATTCAGGTTATGTCCCAGGCCAACACTGAAGCGGAAACAAACCCCCAGATTCAGTGAGGCAGGGCTGCTCTGTGAGGCCAGGCCGGGGCTGCCCTGTGCCGGACACTGCCCGTTCCAGCCGGCTCCAATGGCCCCACCGCAGGGCACGGCCAGGCCCAGCAGCCAAGATGGCAGCTCCTCTGGGAAAGTGTATGTGAGAAAGGGCAAAAAAATTTAAACTGACATTTCTATTAGTTTAAAAGCCCTGATAGTTTCTTGAAGACATCTCTCTTATGTGGATAACTATAACTCTACTTAGGATGTTATTTCCACCAGTGACACACAACTTTTTTCCATCCCAACTCAATTTTTTTTTTTTTTTTAAATTTTTGCAAGACCTTCTGTTTACTGAAGCCTAATTTAAGAGTAGCTAGGTAGTAATTTTTTTTTTGTATTTTATTGTTTCAACAAAATTAATTTCCTGAAGGTATATTTCTTCTTGTCACAATCCAGCAAGTACACAGACATGGAACCTAGACTCAACAGAGGCCATGCAGGTAACAGCAAAGCTTTATCCTTACCACAGAGGATGTCGGTTGCCTGTGCTATATTCACAAGTTTTGGCATCCTCAAAAATGAGGGATGAGATAGTAAAGTTAAGACCAAGTTGCACACCTGCCTCAAATAAATTTTGAAGAGTACGACATACAATTTCTGGAAAAAAAAAACAAAAACATTTTACTCACGAGTGACGTGTTTTCGTTTCCTGAAGGAGAACAGGGTTTTGACCATATCTATTTTTATTAACTCTGCAACAACCAAAATTTAATATAATTTCCATGAAAATGTCATTCTTTTGGCTCTGGCTTCCTGGCAGTGATTTTTTTCCACAATAACATGACAGTTTCACATCAGAAAGTAACTGGCATATGCTATAATTTTGTGCTTCCCTAGAGAAGAAGAGGAAGGAGCTTTGAAAACAGAAACACTGAAATATTTATTACTTGTGTAGGTGCAACACAGCATATCTGGAAAAAAAGTTAAACCAAACCTCCCAGTTACTGTTTTCCATCTAGCCAAGCCAAGAAATAAATAGTTCCTAGAAGACTTCTATTTTAACAATAGCTTAACATTTTTTCCAGCTAAATTACATTATAAAACTTTAACAACTTTAATACCCTTGAAGCTTACATAATCCCACTGGTGACACGTATCTAGCTAGGAGGAGAATATCTTAAGCAATAAAGTTCCTTTTTTTTTTTTTTTTTTTTTTCACTGGACAGATTTTACTGGAAAAAGAGTTCCCAAAAGCATTCCTCCACTGAGATTTGAAACCTTTTGATCCACGTGCATGCCAGTTGTCCGAGTTAAGAATACTAATGTATCTAAAGCCTAGGTAAGGATGGATTTCTTCTGCTACTTCTTTTATTATGCCTTCATTTTATAAAGCATATTGTCAGCTCTTCCACAAAGCAGAAATGATTTTCTTTAGCGTTGTGCCCCCCCTTACAGAAATATAAAGAAAAATGCATTTGTCTGTCTGCACATCTTCTCCATTATCTGCACCATTAACATGCTATGGTGCAGAACAAAGAACGTTTTGCACACTCAGGTGTTACCACCTGTTACGCAGTCCATGCAGGACAGAGCTAACGTCACCCTTTATAACTATGTGAGTGTTAGAAGCTGATTACAGATAATAAATTCTTCCTCTTGTTTCTCTGCTAGGTTGATGATGCTGAGGGAGGCAGCCAGGAGGAAGAGAGATTGTCAGCATAAGCTCCCAAGTATTACAGCTCCCCCAGTCTGTCTGTAACTTTTAGACTTAACCAGGGCAGGGTGTGTAATCCAACCCTAGCTTCAGCAGGGTATGACTGAGGGTACCCTGGAAGGGCTCTGTAACCCCTCCCACCAGGACAGAGACTGATTGTCGTGCTGTGTTCCCTGAACTTCACAAAAAAGAAGTGGATTAAACTTTAGCTAGGAAAGAGTGAGTAGCAGTTCCTGAAGATATAAATTTACAAAAGCAATTTTATTTTCCCACTTGTTAGAAGCAAAACATTATCTTGCCTCCCTTGTGTTCTGCTATTTGCAAAGCAGGATGCTAAAGATGCTTTATATATATCCCTCTACTGCAGCTTCTTTCTGTCCCGTGAGACACGCTGCTTACAAAATACATGGAGGGTGCCAGCATGGCTGCGTGTCCTGCAGCTTTGGGCAAATGCTTTTGGGCTCACCCATCTGCTTTCCTGTAACTCCAGAGGAGAAAGATGAGTTGTGGAAATGACAACAGTGCACTCCATGTAAGCAGAGGATAGGAAAGATTTTATTTACAACCCTGTGATTCCGAGGCTACCTTAAACAAGAAGTAGCTTGAAAGTAATCACCTGACAATTCTCTGGATTCTCCAGTTTCTTGAAATGCAGTGCATAAACCAGAGGTCTGCACTTTCCTTTCATATGCTCAGAGCATCATGAAGGTCAGCTGCACTGTGGACAACTCTACATCCACCTACGTCCTTTAAATTATACTCGTATCTCTTCCTTTTGTCAGTTATGGTCTGTCTCCATTTTTCTCGTACAGGTCTAGACTGTTGCCAAAGTGCCAGACAGAATCATTACTTTGTCTTTGCAAAGACTTTTTCTGACACCTGTAATTGTAGTGTTTATTCCCAGCCAGGAAGCACAATATCGATATCTGACAAATGCCGAGTATGACAAGGATACAGAGACCTTTACAGAAAACTTTCAAAACTTCCATTCTGGTGTCTCACAGTGATCAGACAACCAAGGATGTTGTTCTCAGACAGACGGTTCTTTCACACAACCCTTTAAAAACATTTTATTTTTGTTATGTTACAAATTCCTTTCTACTGAAAAAAAAAAAAAAAAACACAACAAACTATATAGAAATCTATTTGCAAATAATCAAATTCTTAATGTGTTTCCACTAGCTGAAGTCAAACATAGACATTAACCCCAATGGCCAATTCTTGCTGTTTCACTGCATGTCTGATAATAACGTTTCACATACCTCCACTGTTGGAAAAACACCATTATGTGAGGTCAGTATCTTGTCTTTCCCAGAAAGCTTCTAGTCCTGACAGTTTCTTTCTTCAGTGCAAACAAGACTCTAAAACAAGACAAAAGTAAACCTAACAGCTGGCCTGTCATCACTGTTTTTAATTCTACCGTCTTTTGAGGCCTGACACATGATTTTTTTTTTTCCCTCAAGGACTGGATTTAACACATCGTTTTAACTATACCATTTACTCTAAAAAGTTCTTTATATTTCCCCAGCAGTGCAGCCCACTGAAAACAAGCTATAGTCAGATCAGTGAGAGAGCAAAGCAGGAACACAGATACAGGAAAAATATCTAGCCTGTCAATTCCACTGTTGTCACAGAGTTTTACAATGGCTTTCAGACAGCTTGAGATGGAAGAAACTCATAAAAGACAGGCAACAATAACATCATTTTCTAGCCTACACTGTGGTTTTTTACATTGCCTCGTTTCACACAAGGTAGGACAGGCTTAAGGCTACTAAGCTTGGTATTAATTATAAAATCATACACCTTGCAGTACTTCTGATGTGCTCTAACTTGCTCTGTCTTGCACTAGTGACAAAGCTCTTGCAGAGGTAGTTTTCAATAACTGCCATGTACGACACACACTTATAGCAACAGGACGTCAACGGCAGCAAGTGAACACAGCAGTCAGTTCTGCAGCAGCTCACAGTGCAACAGCGAGGACCTCTAATTTTCTTATTTCTTTTTCTATACTGAGATAAATAATTTAGTTTGAAAATTTCTTCTGATACAAATGTTTTGGTAAAGTGCAATGCTAAGAATTGGGAAGAGCCATAAGCAACACGAGATGGTTTTACTAACTCTATTGCTTTCATGAAAATAACACGAAGGGGGAGCCTGTTGCTTTCATTAAAGACACCAGTAACTGTAGGTAAAAACAAAGTTTGTTGGAGCTACTTCTTAGGAAGTACCACAATAATTTCTCACACTTGCAATGGGGAGCCACACTGACTTCTGTAGCTTTCGACTATGAGTAAAATTGTGGACGTGGTTGGTCTTGACAAGCATCCGTTAAAAGAAATCAGACAAATTTATCACTCTGCCAAAACTGACAGATACATAATCACTTTGGTCAGTCTCAAGTGGTGTTTTGAGTTTAGTAAAAATCCCTTTGGCCTTAACAATAGAAGTCGGTTATATTTTACACCATGTAGAAATTCCAAAATACCTTGCACTTTTTATCACAGACCAACATTGGTGGCTGCTTTTGTGTGTGGGCTGTTGTGCTCTACTGAGCTTAGTTTTGCTTAACAGAAAGCAAAACCACCCAGGGCTAAAGAAGTATTACACATAAAGACTATGCAGATGAGACTACTGGGAGACTGGTGAACAGGAGGGCAGCAGAGGATCACTGGTGTCAATATACAGGATTTGTGTTGTTGTATGAGCCAATACCATANTGAACCAGTAGTAAGAGCTGATAGCTGAACATCAGCATGTGCTTAATGTAGAGGTAAATAACTAGTGAACTAAAAAGCTCATGACATATAATAAAAATGCATTAGCCGGTGTTTAAGAAAATGGCTAATTGTAAGAAGCTAAAGTGTGAAAGTGCTTGGATGGTGCCGCTTGACAGACACAACCGAGTGTGATTACTAGTACAGAGGATTATGCTTGCCAATGGCACCATGAAGCTCTAATGAAACACAACTGATAAATTTGGACATGAGCTGAGCTTTTGATTTTGGGTAAAGCTTTATGAATCTAATTCCTGGAAGATGGAGATCAGCTGTTTTAATGGAAAAATTGTTGGCAATGCTAAGCAGCTACAACACTGTCGTTACTTAGTAGAGCAGGGTGACAGACCTCGGAAAGAACAAATAGTGCTGGTGCTGTTAATTTATTTAGAAGATAGCAGTATTGGAGCCTTTATGTTTAGTCATTTGCCATGGGTGTGAGCCTCTATTCATTCTAAGAATTCATATTCTTAGATACATTTCAGCTAGATCTCCTTTGCATCACTAACACACATTCTTATTTTACCTTCTTACCTACAAAGGCACCCAGAATAAAAACAGTGAGTTTGTCTACACTTAGATTACCACCTTCTTTATTGCAGTGCTAGTGGGAAATCTGAGCAAAGGAAGACAAGACACTCCCCACCTAAATCTATACCCTTGGCAGACTCACTTTTTAGGTGTGTAGAGGTATTATCCAGCATTGAACAGTTTATTATGAGCCATTACTTTCCTATGTCATACGTATTTCCATAAGCGATGGCTGTACTATTTTTATTGGTTTCTCCTCAAATCCTGGATCTGTTGTTATGAAAGACTTGAATGGAGGTCCTGAGAGGTTACTTCCTGTAACAAAACCCCAAAGCTGCAAGATATAACTGAGAACACCAAACAACTCATGTGTAGACTGGATACACCAGTATCATTCAGTACTCAGTAAGACGAGGCATCAACTCTGATCTGGCTATCTGTTGTCTTCTATGACAATGGTTCTTCTAGGATAGGTGTCAACATCCACAAATATGTAACGGACCTCGAGTCTTCCTCTCTCGGGATTCTGTAACGAGGAAAACAGCGTCAGGCACTGTTCTTTCTCGCTGGTAGTTTAAATCCAAGATAAGGCTTGTCAGCTACATCAAGCAACCGTACCTACCTCTTTGACTTCCACGTGGACTGTTCCCCGCTTTCCTGGTTCAGAGCCCTCAATATAGAACTTCAGACGCATGTGTTTCAGTCCATCCTTTACGTATTCTACGTGACTAAAACCAGCAAAACAAAAAAACCCAACCCACTCAGCAAGGATTGCTAGTTAAACTTCAAATTTCAGCTTCCTATTTGGACGAGTTCTTAATTATTTTGTGAGAAAGCGTATCCCAATGCACTCCTTACGCTACCATGGGTTCCTTCTTGACTCCGCTTCCCACGCTTCATAGTGGGCAATATGGAGTAGCGGGGAGTTAGAAGAGAGAACTAGTTAGCAGCTGACGGTTAACAGATGAGGTACTTAAATGTTCTCACTGCAGTCTTCCCCTCAAAACTCAACAGCAATCAAACGGCTGACAGTTCTGGAATTTCCTTGTATTTACGCTAAAGAACCCTCGGATTCACAGTCTGACATCTAGGAAAGAAACGCTCGTACCACCAGGACTATCGGGTTTTTTAGGCACTTTAAGTTACCAAGCCAAAACATGCCATGAATGCTTCGTCACCTTAGTTATTTGGATGGTTAAATCACACCAAAATAGTTTCCTATATGCTTCATGTATTTTGGCAATAACTTCTTCCTATGGAAGCTGTGTGACTTTGGCATGGGTATCAAATCTCTAGCCTAAGTGCTAATATTTATGTTGGAGTTAGGTTATGGTCAAACACTGGATAAACAGAAAGGTCTCGCTGCTTTCCAGGTGATGCACCTCCAGAAACTAATGGTCAAACCAGAATTTGGTGCCAGCTGACACTCCTTACTGAAATTACTAACTGCTGCACAGTACCAAGCTTTTCTTTCCACCAATCATACTCAGACAGACATTGTGAATTAAACTTTGAATACAGTTTAAGGTGACATGGTAGGTTACAGAGAACAAAGATGGATGAAGAGACTCATTGAAGTAAATTCACATTCAAGATGTCCATACACAAAAAAAACTGTACAGTTTTGAGAAATCTAAGGTCATCCTTATATCACAGACAGGAGTTCTACAGTTTTATGAAGTTTTCAGCTCAAAAAGTTTTTTAGAATTCTAAACTTTTAAAATGGTACAGATGAAATACTGGGAAAGCTGACAGTACATTTACTTATTCTTACTTATTCACAGCTTACGAACAGATGCTTCAAACTTTTGTTCATTTTCTCATTTAGCAGCTCCACTTCAAACACTTTTTCCACAGTCTGGTGAAAAGATAAACTTTCAGTTCAAACAAAAAATCTTCCTCCTAAAAAGGATCTCAATTTCATGGCTTAAATTTTATGTCTGGGCTTGTGTCCCATACTATACGAAACCTGATTGAATAAAGTCAACTCAAAGAACCCAATAAAGACATTGGGTTATAGTTACTGGGTTATAGTGCACTGAGGATTTGTTTCATAAAAATTAGTTCTGTTGTTTACCTCAACCAGGTAGTAATACGCTCATAAAATGTGGAGAGCTGTTCTTCTAAGTACACAGCAGAGATTTGGCCTCAAGTATCGGAAAGCAATAGAAGTAATGGGCAGCCAGTGCTGCACGTCAGCTCAGCACAATCGCCTGCAGTGACTACAGCCTGCACAGCTAGACCCAGCCTAGCTTTAAACTGAGCAAGCT
Source organism: Alectura lathami (assembly GCA_013399715.1). Taxonomy (NCBI): domain Eukaryota; kingdom Metazoa; phylum Chordata; class Aves; order Galliformes; family Megapodiidae; genus Alectura; species Alectura lathami. Next base: position 27,776 of record VXAV01004869.1, on the reverse strand, counting down.
GGTTTATCAGAAGTCAAATCAGAACCTCTCCTGCTCTTTCTTTTTCAAGAACTACTATTTCATAAGAAGAAAAACTCTCCAGTTTATCAAAGAACAACTTCAGTCTACTTGAGGATTTCAGGCTGTGAACGTCAGTCTCATTCCTGCTTCCCAGATGCATGTCTGTGCTTCTGTACTACTCTCTTCAGACTTATCCTATTTTTTTTTTTCTTTTTTGTAGGGAGCTGCTCCATGTTTACCATGCTGGCCATTGCTTGTTCTGAGGCACACAGAATTGACATTTTATATCGTATGTGCACTGTATGTGCACAACCTCCCTTCCTTTTCACTCAGAAGTGAGAGAACGTCACACAGTTCAGTCACCTAGTCCTAGCTTTCTATGCTGTGACCCAGAATGTCTTTGCTGTGCAAAACCTGTTTTCTGTAGGGGTTAAACATCAAAGGGCACCTGACAAGCTGTCGTCTTCCTCTTCGTGTTGCCTCCCCATAACCTTTAATAGGTTCACCAAAAACACCAATTATCTACAAGAGAAAAGAGGTTTGAGTTGTCAGAAGCCATCACATTCAAACAGATACCCTAGCATAAGCTCATGTACCTGCTGTGAAAGCATCTTCTTTCCTTGTGAGCTTGATTAATGCAAAAGTTTATGAAAGAAAACAGGGTAGGGAAAAATTACTCTATTTCAGTAGTTTTCTTTACAATTGCTTACAAAAGGCCTACAATAAATCCTAATACATCCCCTTTGCATCGTCCTCTGACATTAAGACATTTAAACCTCTTCTGTTTATACTTCACTGACTTTTGCATGAAAGGGGAAAAAAATGAAATACCTGCTCGTGTTTCTTCAAAAAGAATATCTGACTGCTCTGAAGTTTAATCTTAAAAACTCCCCTTTACCTTAGCTAAGAAACACTACTGCTGAAGAAATTCTAGCTCTTTTTTTTTTTTTTTTAGTTCTATAAAGCCAGACCAAATTAACCTAGCTTTAAACTTAAAGTTGATTGGAAAGAGAGGGTAGTTTTAAGGTATAAGTACTGCAGAGAAGCTTAAATGCTGCAAACTAGTTCTAAAGCAGTCTTTTTTTTTTTTTTTTCTCCCTCTAGTAACAGCTTCTCACTTCATTTTTTGGTTAACCTCAGTAGCATATGTGGCAACTTCTTTGAAAGCTATTTCGTGTGTTTCTCATCTTGCCTGAAGTACTGACTTTTGGAGTCTAGTTTTGGACTGTTTTTGTTTACATCCAACTATCTTATGTGATTGATCACAGGACTGGAAAGGTTGAGGGAGTTGGGATTGTTTAGCTTGGAAAAGAGAAGGCTCCGGGGAGACCTCATGGCGGCCTTCCAATACTTGAAAGGAGCTTACAGGCAGGAGGGGGACCGACTTTTTGCACGGGTGGATAATGGCAGGACAAGAGGGAATGGGCTAAAATTGAAAGAGGGGAGGTTTAGTTTGGGCATCAGGAAGAAATTCTTCCCTGAGAGAGTGGTGACACACTGGAACAGGCTGCCCAGAGAAGCTGTGGATGCCCCATCCCTGGCTATGTTCCAGGCCAGGCTGGATGGGTTCCTGGGCAGTTTGATCTAGTGAGCTGGTGGTTGGCGACCCTATCTGTGGCAGGGGGGTTGGAACTAGATGATCTTTGAGGTCCCTTCCAACTCAAGCCACTCTATGATTCTATGACTGCTCCCCTTCGCCTTTCCTGTTAGCCACAGGAACGTTACCCTTGTTTCAAATGAACATTTTAAACTCCTGGTTATTTATGCGGTGCTTCACACAACGAAACAAACCTACTGAAGTGTCACAGCAGGATAACCATGTTAAGGGAAAAGTCAGCCACCTAGACCTATAGATTTTAAGCAGGACCAGTTGCCTCCCTGATCTGCAGAACTCTGCATGTACCTACATAAGCACACGCTCTGACACGGCAGACACTAACTGCATCTGTTGTTGTGCTGTGGTTCGCTCCCTTAACATGGCTTTTGGCAGGCTCACCCATTCAGGCTCTGTGCCTGCTTTAACTTCCCTAGCACAGGTCCAGATTTGGAGCTGAGCCAGCTCTAGCAGACCTTGCTGGCATTTGTCTCCTAAGCGCCACATGGATGTTCCTGTAGGTTTGCTGGTGAAACTCCTCATGCACACTTTTAGCCTGAAGAGAGGCAACAATGAATGAGCCATGAAACCAACCTCAGGGTGAGATCTGCATTTCTCCAAGGCATCTCCATAGATCTTACTTGGACTAGAAGAAGAGAACAGCTCTTTAAAAATCACATAGAACAAGCCACCTGTAATTAAAACCAAAAACAAATGGAATGAGAACTAGGCAAACTAGATGAAATTCATGAAAACTGTCTTCTGATAAAGAATAAATTTTTTTAAAAGTAACCTGTAACACCAATTCCAACGAGCACCACAATAAAATAGGTAAAGTCTCTTCCAGCTTCTTTTACTGAAATAGAAAAAACAATACAGAACTTAGACAGCTAGAAAGTAAAAGCTTGAATACCTTTATTATATAAATACTCTTCTATTAGTCTACCCTTCAAATAACATTTCAGCAGACATTCCAACCACAACTTCCATAATGCCTTATCACTAAGAGATCATGGAACGCCTCCGTGTTATGCAGGGCATATTTACACCTCTGTATTAAGCATTCTAATTTTCTTTTTCCTTATTATCAAGTGAACAATAAAAAGGAGGGATATTACACCAAAACGCGTATTTTATTTATTGAGACCATCAACTGCAGCTGATGATGCAATTTGATCTAACATACTAGTAAAAGGGTCAGTATGCACTGTGAAAAAAAGTCCCATGAGATTCACAAAGTATTACTTGAGAACTGAGGTAGAGACTACTAATTAAGTAAGTATGCCTCCTAGCAAAGCATAAATTACTAAAGAAACATTAAAAAAAAATATATATAAACTCTGCAGTGTTCACATCAGTTGAGGATGTGTTCCACAACCCTTTTCAATTCAGAATTTCTGAGGCTGTGTAGTAACAACTTTTTACTGAAATGAATGAAAAGAAGAAAAACCACAGGCACCCTATAGACACCAGTATCAGAGCGAGCACCTTGCCTACTTGCTGGATGTAAGCCTGGTTTAAGTGTCAAAACAGGTGGTGTATGATAGGTTTTCCTTTTAAAAGAGGAAATGTGGGGTTACCAGAACTTACTCCTCACTCAGATTTGACTTCAGCACTAAATCAGTCCCTCGTTTGGAAGGAGCAACAAAATTTCTGTTCTGCTTGTGCGATGGATATACTGAAACACATCGACGGCTGCAACTAATACAATGTGAAAATATGTGTTGTTTTTCTGAGATGCGGCCATCTCAATTTCCAAGTGTCGGGGCTCTACAACCTCGGACGCAGCGCTCACGTTCTTTAACCACCACACGCTATTCCGGCGGTGGCTACAGCTCTTACCTCTCTCAACAGCCGTCAGAAGCGTTTCTTCTTTCTGACCCCTCCGCACAGACACGTGTTTGCCGTCCCCGCCCGCTTTGCCAGCCTTCAGCCCCCCCGCCCGGGTGCAGACACCAGCCCCCGGCCCCCGCGGGGCCGGCTCCCCGCCGAGGGGCTGC
>VXAV01004868.1:34401-94597 GCA_013399715.1 Alectura lathami | reverse complement strand
GTTACTTCAGATTTTTTTTTTTTTTTCCCCCAGAATTCAAAGAAATCTGTTTATCGTTAATTACCATTGTTCTTTTGCATATGTTTAGCCTTCGACAAACATGTAGGTTTTTTGTGCTTTTAAATACTGGTTGATTGAAATTGCAGTCTTCTATGCTTAAAATTTTTTTTTTGTTTGTTTTTAAGGAATAGCTCCAAATACAATGTTAGCAAAAATGTGCAGTGATCGTAATAAACCTAATGGGCAATACAGAATTTCGCCAGAGAGGCAAGCAGTACTAGACTTCATAAGAGATTTGCCCATTAGAAAGGTAAGAGGTACCATGACATTTATTATACAATCATTTATGTTCCTGATGTTCTGAAAACAAGATTTCTCCTGAAAAAATGTATTTTTGTAAGTAACAGACCCAGTTGTTGGCTGTACATTTTTGTTGGTATTGAATCCACAAATAGTAAGTTTAAAATTTAATGTTTTATTTTTTTCAGGTGCCAGGTATAGGAAAAGTAACAGAGAAGATGTTGAAAGCCCTTGGAATTGTGACTTGCTCAGAACTTTACCAGCAGAGGGCACTGCTTTCTCTTCTTTTTTCAGAATCGTCTTGGCGTAATTTCTTGGATATCTCCCTTGGGCTGGGTTCAACACATTTGGAAAAGTATGCTTTGATTTTATTGCTTTTTTTTTTTTCCTTGTATTCACGTTTTGCTAAATATATCCTTGTGTGTGTTACATAATATACATTTTAAGGCAAGATTTACTGACAGACCGAAAAATAGTATGAAATTACGCTTTTTCAATATATATTTTTAAAATCTCTGAAACACATTATTGTTAAACTTCTGACTAAGATACAAACTGCTACTTTTTATGTTTAGCTGTTGGGCATAACATATAAAATTCAAAAAGTCTGAGAAGTTGTGCGGAAGTGTGTTTTGTGAAATCAAGTCAATATAATTTAGTATAATCACATAATTACTAATATAACTAAAGAGAAGTGAATTATGTATCCAAAGCAGAGATGTTCAGTCCTATTTCTCCTATGAACATGATATACCTTCATTGTTTTTCATTGTTGGGTTGTATCGAAAATCACATTGGTGTCTTGGTAAATTGTCATGTTTCTGTTGAAAGTAAGTAAAGTTTCCATCTCTGTATCATTTTTATGCACGTTTATGATAACTGAAGAATTTACAGGAATAGAACTGAGGATTTTTATGTTCTTCGTCGTATCTGTTCCTTTAAAGCTCATTACTGAATGGCTTTTTATCCTCCTGTTGGGAAGGGGATAAATAATTTTTGCTAGTAAATACGTCGTTTTGATAGTATATCTCATTTCTAAGCCTGCCCTGGATACAAACATGCAACACTTGGTTTTAAAAAACATAGCACTTTGCTATTTGTGTAAGATTTTCTAATTAGGGATCGAGTCCTTTCTTGTAAATATTACTTCCATAAATGTCTTCTATCTTTTCAAAAGCGACAAAATTATATCTAAATATATAATGTCTTGACCTAGACTTGATTTCATTACGAGTTAGTTTCCAAAGGGTCTTATTGACTCTGAAAAACCTGCTCCATATTATTTACATTACTCCTCTGATAGTAATAGGTCGTACACCTTTTCTGTTTGTCTATGAAATAATATACACAGTTAATAATTTGCAGACGAGTAGTGTGCTACCACAAATGCTTCTGAAAAGAACGTACAGAAAATTGATGACTTGAAAGAGAAGCCTTTTCCATGGACAATAATTTAGGCAGAAAGCAAATTAAGCCCTCAGAGAAACAAATATTCAAATATGCACAGTATTTCTGAGGATTTTAATAGCAGTACTTCAGTTATACCTAGGAGAAACAGTAGCAGATTCTTAGTTTTGTTTTCAGATGGCTACGTTTGACAAGAGAGAACAAATCTATTTTGTAAACTGTTAATTTTTGTTGATGTCTGTGGCTGATCTATGTCTTTTCTGCAGCTACTATAGGTTAGGTTTTGTTAACTAGTTTGCACTCAGTCAAGCTTAATGTACAAGATTTGGAGACAAAGATCCAGATTTTGCAGAAACGTTTACTATTATGTATTGAAGTGTGATTGAAGCTTATTGAAAAGATCACAGTTCTGGGTAAAGTGAGTGCATTAATTTGTTTTTCTTTTTTAAGGGATGGAGAAAGAAAAAGTATGAGCACTGAAAGGTATACATTTATAATATTGAAAAAAATTACATTGAATACTAAGCTCAGTAGTGTACAGTTTTGTTAGTCATACAATTTCATTGTGTATTTATATATGTTAAAAAGCTAACTGCATATACACCAAGCTCACTGAATCAGATCGAGGCTCCCCTCCTCCCTGTTTGGCTTCAGAATACTCTGAAAGTATTCCTATTGTTTTGTTTTCCCTTTTCTCATCATCTGCTTCTCTCAATGCTTTTAATGCATCAAAATGGTCTTTAAGCATTAATACAGAGTGGAAATATATAAAGGCTTGAATTTTTTTATGTTTCAGTTTAATGGCAATATCAGTCTAGTACCCTGCAGTTCCATGGATAACAAGTATAGTGTAATGTGGATTTGAAAGGCACTAATTTTGCATGGGTAACTGAAATTATTACATTTCTTAACTCTTTAAGTTCTTACTAATTTAACACCCCCTAAAAAAGCAACATAAGTCATTTTAACTGTCCTATCACTATCTGCCTATGTAAAAAGTTGCTCTCCATCTTTTTATAAGCCCCATTAAGTACTGAAAGGCCACAGTGAGGTCTCCCTGGAGCCTTCTCCTCTCCAGGCTGAACAACCCCAAACCAATCTTGTATTGGTTTGCAGGCCGACAGATAACCTGCATAGCCTATTGTACTTCTGTGCTTTTTTCTTCATTTTTTTTTTCTCCAGTGAGAGATGTGATTAGACCAGAGACGTTGATGGACTGCTGGGATCATGCAACTAGTTCATATGAGGGGAAGAGATGGGCTTGAAATAGCAGTTTCTCTATCCTGCCCCTTCCAAACTTGCAACTTCTACAGCTTCCCACATCCTGCAGCATTGCAATGCTGTAAATCACTGCAGGGTTGCCAATGTAACAGCAGTTACTCCTTGGATAATGGACCCACAGTAAAATGTTCAGCCTGTTAGTTGGGCAGCATGCAGATGTTGTTAGGGGAAGGTGAATCATAACAGAGGATGATGTTGCAATACAATCCAGTAAACCGGAATATAACTTTGAGACGTAAAATCCAGCGTAACTGTAGGGACTTCACACTCATAAAGAAAGACTGAAATGAAACAGTGGATGAGACTTTTTCAAAAGCATTTGACAGCTCTAAGTTTTGATTCCAGCATGCCTTTTAACCACTGCTGACTGAAAGTCTACTCTCCTCTTGTAATTCCTAAAAGGCAGGTGCATTAGCAAAAAACAAACAAACAAACAAACAAAAAAACCCCTTTAATTCCGCAGATGAGAAGCTTGAGCAAAGGCAGTTAGCAGTGTTTTTGGCAGAAAGCTAGTTTTTCCTCCTCTGTGGCTGTCCATAATTATCGTAGCTGGCATTTTTTTCTTAGCATCTGCATTATTTATTTCTGACATTTGGCTCTGATGTTGACTTTCTAATCTTCTCTTTCTTCTGATGTTACTCAGCACTGTACAAGAGAGATTACATACAAATTACTTGGCTGCCTCAATCAATTCAGTCGATGTTAGTATTCTCTCTTGTAAATATTTAAGCATTAATGACCTTAAATCTTCTTCATTTTCAAATACTGCTTTCAAAGTTGAACTTCTGAATTATTCCATTATTTCAAGGGTTTTACAAACATCTCAAAGCACATAAATGTGCATAAATCTTTTTGTACAGTATTTGTATTAACATTAATTTTTTCTTTGAGTAAACACTCAAACCCATAGAACTTCCTTTTGATATAGATTCAATTGTTAAGGAAACAAAAACATTTAGATGGCAGTCACTAAACAAACTTTACGATTTATACTGAAGAAAGGCCTTGTCTTTATCTTAGAACATTCAGTGAAATTAACACGGCAGAAGACCAGTACAGCCTGTGTCGAGAACTCTGCAGAGACCTTGCTCAGGATTTACAAAAAGAGGGGCTTAAGGTATTTGTTACTCTGTGCTTACTTGCAGAACGACACCACTTCACACGCAGAGCGCAGTTGTAGCATGATTGCTTTCATCAGCATCACACCATGCAATCTATCTTCTGATTATGTTCTTTAATTTGCTGATAGTTTGAAAGTTTTAGACAACATGTTGATTTTGTTTAGATGGCTATCTAATATGTGTAGAAAAACTTAAACTAATTCAAATAATGTTATTGAGCATCTAAAAAAGTTCTGCCAAAGGCAATGTTAATAAATACGAGAGCTAGTACAAAGAATCTATTGTCTATGAACTGTGCTCTGGTCAATCATGTAATTCTAATGTACTTATACTATGTTTATCTGCTATCCTTGTACAAGAACCAGACAATAGCTAGTAGTGTAGTTTAGAAGGCCAGCATGTCCCAAATTTGCAGAAAAGTTGCTCATACCATTCAGGGATATGAGTGATACAAATGGCCCCTGTATTCCTTATCCCAAATTTCTTTCTGTTTTCTGGAAATGAGGACCCTTGTAGCCATCTTTCTCTAAAGCAGGGAATAACATTGAAGTCCTAAATGATTTCTAATTAGTCCTCTTCTTTCATAGTCCTCTTGTGTCTCAGAAGGATGTCAGGTTGAAAGTGAAATCATTAGCAAAGAGGTCAAAGGGATAAGCTTACAAACGCACTGGAGCAAAATGAGTGCCACTTATTTGCATTTGGATGGACGTGCTAAGATACAAGTGTTTTTAAAGGTGTTGCCAAAAGAGTTGCTCTTATAGCATCAAGGAATCATAGAATGGCTTGGGTTGGAAGGGACCTCAGAGATCATCGAGTTCCAACCCCCCTGCCATGGACAGGGCTGCCAGCCACTAGCTCACTACATCAAACTGCCCAGGAACCCATCCAGCCTGGCCTTGAACACAGCCAGGGATGGGGCAGCCACAGCTTCTCTGGGCAGCCTGTTCCAGCGCCTCACCACCCTCTCACTGAAGAATTTCTTCCTGATGTCCAACCTAAACCTCCCCTCTTGCAGTTTTAGCCCATTCCCCCTTGTCCTACCATTATCCACCTGTGTAAAAAGTCGGTCCCCCTCCTGCCTGTAAGCTCCTTTTAAGTATTGGAAGGCCGCAATGAGGTCTCCCCGGAGCCTTCTCTTTTCCAACCTAAACAATCCCAACTCCCTCAACCTTTCCTCATAGGAGAGGTGCTCCAGCCCTCTGATCATTTTGGTGGCCCTCCTCTGGACCCGCTCCAACAACTCCACATCCCTTCTGTATTGGGGGCCCCAGGCCTGGACACAGCACTCCAGGTGAGGCCTTCCAAGGGCAGAGTAGAGGGGGACGATCACCTCCCTCTCCCTGCTGGCCACCCCTCTCTTGATGCAGCCCAGGAAGTTTTCAGCAGATCCTTAACTGGTTATCACTTATGCATCCTCAGTAGTTTTCCCAGCAAAATTAAGATATCTGGCACTGAACGTTTCCAAGTCAGGAAATAATTTTTGGTAGACAGGGCAGAAGCTGTGACTGTAGTCAGAGCATAAAATCTAGTGAACATGCACTGTTGGCAGAAGGTCTGCTGGGAGCCATAAGCCCAATGGCCCAATTCAGAGAATTTGACTCTGGCAGCGGTTTAAATGGAAGTTCAAAATCTTGCAGATAAATTCTTGGCATTACCCCTTGCTGCACACAGATAAGCATGAAGTCTTGTGGATTCAAGGCTGTTATATAGATTCTACAAAAGAATTATTTCTGTGCCATATAAGATGCGTGTAACTATTTTTTTTTTTTTTTTACCCTGGTAGGGTAAAACTGTTACCTTGAAGCTAAAGAAGGTGAACTTTGAAGTAAAGACAAGAGCTTCAACAGTGTTGTCTTCTGTTTCTACTGAAGAGGAAATATTTGCTGTTGCTAAAGAGTTGTTGGGAACAGAAATTGATAGCGTTGCTCCTCACCCTTTAAGGATAAGACTTATGGGTAAAACTCTTCAGAACTAGATCTCGGAGCATATCAAAGTAATAGACTGTACTCTAAAGCAAAATGGATGTAAATAGGTTTATCCTTTTTCCATTACCCTAGTGGTTTTTGCAAAGTGAAACAGCTCTGGAGTGCTGAACAGCCACTCTGGGTTGTTTTATGAACTGAGGTTGTGCCTTTCCTGCCACCTGATGGCTCTGGAACAATCTACACCTTGGCATAAGAGCAGAATTTTAACTGCATAGTAGTTCTTAATTCTGCTGCCTTAAAAAAGTTTTCAAATCTGCTTTGCAGTACAGCAGCAGTTAGTTTCTGTACATAACCTCTTTTAGATACAAAAACATTAAATAGGAGTGCTTAATAATTTGAAGATGTTATGTTCTGTGAGAAATTTGAAAAATTCTGTCAGAGATAAACTCTGTGCTTTGCATCTAAGGCCTGCGATTTCAGGTACTTACATATTCTCTGTTTAAACCATTCAGTGATATGTAAAACTTTGTGGTCTATGACATCAGAATGTGCTGAAGGAAAAAAAATAATAATAATTTGATGGGGAAACCTGATGCAAAGCTGTCTTTCAGACTGAATTCTACATAACTGTGTTAAGAGTATAGCCTCATGTTATGGTACAATCAGTTAACACTTTGTGGGCATTGAAATTAATAATAAATTAATTAAAGTCTGATAAAACTGCATGGACCTTGTGATCCATTTGCCGTCTGGATGTATACCTCTAAAAACTGTTAATTTATTATATATTTATTTAATAATTAATAATTTAATAAATTAATACATTTTATTAATATAATATATTAAATTTTTATAAATTTTCTTTTGTAAGTTATAACTTCTGTTTTTCATCATTAGGTGTAAGAGTATCAGGATTTCTAAGTGAAGAAGAGAAGAAATACCAACAAAAAAGCATTACAAGCTTCTTAAAATCTGGAAAAGAAATTGGTTTTCCAAGGCTTCAGCCAGGGACATCCAACCAAGAAAATGTCACGAAACACTCAGAAGCATCTTCCAGAGAGAGTTTTTTTGACAAAAAACGAGCTGCAAGGCAACTGAACTGTGATAACCTTTTTCCAAATGAAAATATTAGTACGCAGCAATTTTGTGGTATGAGATCATCAGCAAATTTTGTGGAAGAAGCAAACAAGGTAACGGACTTACAGAAGTCTCATGTGTGTGAGATCTTCACATGCCCTGTTTGTTTTGAGGAGCAAAGTAGTAGTGATTTGGAAGAGCTTAATAGGCATATTGACGAATGCCTTGCTGGCAATCTTGTTAAAGATACTGTGGAAACATCAAAGAATGACAATTCAAGAGAAAATACACATAAGTTTTTATCATGCTGTAAAAATGAAGATGTTCAATTAGCAGGAACAGGCCAGTCAGTTTTCAGTACATCTGAAAACTCTGCTACCCACAGCAGAATAAAAAAATTCACTCAGATAATACCTGAAAAACCTCACAGAGAAAGGCAGCCTGGTGATCTCACTGATATTGCTAGAAACGCATGCGTAGAACAGTGTCTCTTTCCTGAAAGAATTTCACAAAAGACTGCAGAACACTGTGGAAATCATACAGAAGAAACCAATTCATCCTGTTCCTCTGAAGCCAAAGAAGACAATGTTCTTATTTGTCCAGTTTGTAATTCAGAGCAGAGAACCACCAGTCTCATATCATTTAACCGACATGTCGATGTCTGCTTAAACAAAGGCCTTATCCAGGAGCTGACAGAAAAGAATAACTGTCCTGCTAAGACCTGTGATATGGAAAATCCAAGCCGAGTTGGTGAGTATGCGCATTAAGGTACATTTGGTTATTCAAATTATTCCTCTGTGTAATAACAATAATTTGGTAGTGGTACACTCTGTCCTTTTCAGGATTTTGATATTTTTGGAACAAGTTAATTGGAGTAAGGTCTGTGTAAGAGAAAACATTTCTATTTAAAAGGTATCAAATTAGTTCTGTTGACAAAATAGGTTTCTGAATGAGGTGGTAGTTGCACAGTGCATGCTCATTTGCAGCAATGGTAACATAGGAATCACTGATCATTTCTGTAAATCCCATCTGCTCCCTCCCAACCGTGATCAGATCAGTGCTTGTAAGACCACTGGCTGCTGGGTGAAAATTACTGAAAATGTCTTTAACCTAGATCATTTCAGGGATTCAGTTGACAGAAAAGTTCAATTAATATGTTGGTAAAACAGGGGCTGCGGACTTGAGCATAAAGGCAGGAATTGCAAACATGGTTTTCGACCAGAAAAACGTGTCCCACGGTTGCACCTGTGACATGCCAAGCCAACAGCGTGTTGGCTGAAGTAGTTTCTCTTTTTCCTGAAGGGCTAATCGTTTGCCAGATTCAGTTCAGGTATTGCTGAGCTGAAAAGGAGAAAAAAAAAAAAAAAAGAGGAAGGAAAAGCTTTATCCAAAACTCAAGTCCTGCTATGTATATGATTTCTCCAGCATTCTTTTTTTTTTTTTTTTTTTTTTTTTTAAGTAATTCATTTTGATTGTTCCGATTTACTTTACTCTTCAGGAGGTCTGAGCAGAGGACAGCAGTGCACAAATCCATTGCAAGGAACAAAAAGGTAAGATTATTCTGGAAACTGAGTATATTGCTCATATTCTAAAATGTTCAAGTTAAAAAAAAAATCAGTTTTAGAGTTGTATGAATATGTATTGTGTATTTTCATACTGTTAAATTTTTTTTCTATTTTTAGGTCTGGACCAGCAACTTCACAGTCAGTGTCAAAAAAGGCCAAGTCGAGCAATTTCAAGCATACAATTGAAAAGTTTTTTAAATGACTGTGTAGCAGTGTACTCCATATGAAGTATTTCATAGTGTTTTATGAGTGCAGATTAATTTAGTATTGGTGGTAGGCTTGATTCAGATGGAATATGGCTGGATTCACGTTGGAGCCATTGTCTGCCTGTGTAAAATAATACAGTGTTCGAGGTAGAAGAAGAGAAGGACAACTGAACACCAAATTATCTTGTGATGTTAGTTGTGCAATAACATAGAAGAGCCGAATTGCTTGATTTCAGTCTTTGTGAATGTCTGTTTTGTCCATGGGCACAAAAACTGCTTGATCTTCGAAAGAAAAGCTAAGAATTCAGAGAACAGTCAAGCTTCCTTTGTCATCACTGAAAATGGCTTCAGTAAGAGGTGGTGGACTGGCCTTGAAGGTCCAACGGTGATGAGATGCAGGATGACTTTGTTGCTACTGAAAGTGTTAATAAACTGGATGACGAGAGAAGGGTTCCTCCAGGTTAGTTGAACAAACACTGCTTGATCCTTGGCCTTTCCAAACAGACTGAGAACTTCAATTTTCTTTGCGATGGTTGAATCGGTATGCGTTGGTGGGACTGAATTTAATACAAATGAATGTGCAATAACAATATGAATGACGTATAAATGTGTGCCAGGTGCTGAAATGAAGTACTGTTTATCTATAAGATTGTTTTGTATCTTTAAGGAAATGATGTTGTGTGAGTATGTATGTGGAAGGAAGAACTTGTAAAGTGCAAATATTTAAAATACTCTGTATATATATTGTTCTGTTCACACCAAATTGCTTAAATATAGGCATTTTATTATAACTTATGATGACAGAGTCTTTCTTAGAAGTTATGCAAACATTGACAAACCGTTGATGAAATACAAACTTTTTAAATGGGGATAATCTTTAATGTGGCTTCTGTTCCATTAATTAGCTATATGGGGATTACTTTGGAGTTTGCTTGCTTTTTAAACAAACGAATATGTATTTGGTATGTTTTAGATGCTCAGGCTAAGTCCAGAATGTCATTTTTCACTTCCGACTTGCTGGATTTCACCATCTCCACCTGCTCATCCCTGTTTGCCAGATGCCGCTGTACCTGCAGCTCTGGGTTTTGAATTCTGTGCTCCATAATCTGCGTTGGACCACATCAGTTAGGCTAGTTCATACTCCTCTGCAGGCTGAGGCAGCTGACTTGGTCTAAACAAGGTCAACAAGCAATCAGCATTAGCTGTTCTGCTGACAGAGGTGGGAGCTGGAAACTTCTGGTAGGAAAGACGTAAAAGCAACTGAGGGAGCAGTGACTGCTGTTTACAAAGTGAGCACCTGTCCCTTTACTGATTTACTTATGTCTAATTTAATAAAGTGTTGACTCTGAGTGTTATCGTGTCATTGTGTATTTCTTTAAAGTTTGTTGTTTTACATGTGCGTTACTTTGCAAAAAAGGAAACTCCTGTAAGTGCTTGAACGAGTGAAGCTGGTTTGACTATGCCTGGGAAGTGGTTTTATCCTCTGTTTTAAAAAAGATTTATCTTAGGATCTCATGAAGTTAAAATCATGGAACATGCTGGGTTTAATGTAGAAATAAAGCTCACAGTATGATTCTAAACCTAAAAATGTCTGTCATTTGAGATGTGTGTAAAATGCACGTTTTTGGAAAGGTTTTTCTGTGTGTATGCAGCTGGTACCTGGTGAGACTGGATTAATGTTTTCCATGTAAATCATCTCTAGTAACTCAAATCTGTTTATTCTTTACAATTTCTTATACTGCCTTTGTTACTGTTTTTTTCTGAACAAGTCCGTTCAGGTTTAAGTATTGTCTGAAACTTGTGAGTTTTCCTCTGTTCTAGTGGAGAAAACTCGGAGGCAATTTTTTTTTTTTTTTCTTTGTCTGACTGTTACCTGTGTTGTTCATGACTTTAACTTCAAATCTTCTTTCATTAGCATCTGGAAAGTCTTCACAGCTCGCCTCTTTCCAAATTAATGTGCGAACTGTTTTCTTGTGTGAACCATTCCACACTCCTGAAGGACATCGATGATCAAGGATGGTTGCAGATGAGAATTTTCTTTCTTATTTAAGGTAGATGTGTACAGATTGGGAGAAGAATTCACTGGAAGCCGCCCTGAGGAGAATGACCTCGTGGTCCTGGTGGACAGGAAGCTTGGCATGAGCCAGCAGTGTGCTCTTGCAGCCCTGAAAGCCGACTGTACCCTGGGCTGCATCAACAGAGGGGTGGCAGCAGGGCAAGGGAAGGGATCGTCCCCCTCTGCTCTGCCCTTGTGAGGCCCCACCTGCAGCGCTGCATCCAGGCCTGAGGCCCCCAGCTCAAGAAAGACGTGGAGCTGGTGGAGCGGGTCCAGAGGAGGCCACGAGGATGCTCAGAGGGCTGGAGCACCTCTCCTGTGGAGAAAGGCTGGGGGAGCTGGGCTTGTTCAGCCTGGAGAAGAGAAGGCTCCGGCGAGACCTCACTGCGGCCTTCCAGTACCTGAAAGGATCTTATAAACAGGAGGGGGAGGAATGTTTTACACAGGCAGACAGTGATAGGACAAGGGGGAATGGCTTTAAACTAAAGATGGGAGATTTAGGTTAGATGTGAGGAGAAAATTCTTCACTGAGAGGGCGGTGAGGCCCTGGCCCAGGCTGCCCAGAGAAGCTGTGGGTGCCCCATCCCTGGAGGTGCTCAAGGCCAGGCTGGATGGGCCCTGGGCAGCCTGATCCGGTGGGTGGCAGCCAGCCCACGGCAGGGGCTAGGGCTGGGTGGGCTGTAAGGTCCCTTCCAACCCCAGCCATGATATGATCCTACGAAATAATCTTGAGTTCCTCTTCTAGTTATGGATAATAGAGAAAAAGATGTCATGTCTGTGATCTTCATGATCTCGCCACCACATCTGAAGAAAGAAATGCAGACAGCATATGCATGACCACAAAGCATTTATTTGTGAGGAATACGCTTGCCGTAAGTGGGACAGTCACAAGAGATGTCCCTGTTAAAAAGAAGACTTGGTTGAGTTTATCTTGTAAATCCTTAATACCTAGAAACATAAGACTGTAGAGCAGCATTCTCCTATATAATCTGTTTAGTGCTGTAGTAATATCTTAATTTCCTTTGAGGTTTTGGAATACTTTGTATGCAGGATGTCTTGCAGTGGTTGGATGTCATGATGACCTATTTTGTTTATTAATTGTCTGGCCTGGATATCTCAAAGTCTTCACTTCTAGAAATGTTCCTATTGTGAGTATATAAATGCTTTTGCTCATGTCATTTTGTTCTTAAAGTTGCTGAAGTTCCATGTTGTAATTCCACAGGCGGGAACAACAGCAGCAGGGAATCAGGGCTTGAATTGCTCTGCCAGCAGCTTGCTCCATGTTGGAGTTATTACAGGGTTTATCACGTCCCTGTCTCTGTCTCTTACACTGCAGTATGCAGTATGCAGGAGAGATTGTATCATCAGAACTGTCAAGAACTATATTGCCTGCAAGGGAGCCTAGGGAGAGGCCTGCATGTGTCCAAGGCTGCTGTCCAGCTGATGTTCTGGGGATCCCTGCCATATATTTTTGTATTTCCATTTGTGTATGTGAGCACCTGCTGAGACACAGCCTCCCTGTGTAGTTGTTCTAGTTAGTAATCCGAACCACAGGCAAGCTGCAACAGGGATCTGTGACAGCAGGAAAAGAAGGGGAGGAGTGAGTGCAGCCGTAAGATGCTGCAGCTGCACAGGCTAACGGCTCATGCAACACATAACTTGGAATCCTATAGATTCCAAAAGCACAGAGTTTAATGCACAATTTAATATGAACATAGTATTCACTACGTGATTCTAGCTTAAAGCCTGGTCATCTACAGAGTGAAATTTGTGCCTTTTCTTTCTTTATGCCCCTCGATATGCCTTTGTCTTACCTTCGTTTTTTCTTCGTATTGTTCCACTAGTTTATGTATTTATAACTATAAAACTATAGTATTTTATTTGAAAACTACTGTTGTTCATTGATTTTGTTTGTTTGTTTGATTGTTTGTTTGTTTAAAAAAGGCTTCTGAGTTCCCACTGTTCTCAGTTCCTGGGAGAGGAGGGTCTGTGAAGGCAAGTAGAGGAGATGTTCCAGCAGTTCCTTGCTCTGCACTTTTTTCCAGATTCTGCACCTCAGTTAGTTTCTGCATCAGTCTTCTCTGCAGATTGCTGGGGCTGTTTGAAAAAGTCAGTGTTGTGGGACCTGGATAGAGAATGCAGTGAACTTACTATTTGTGAAGTCTGAGTGCATGAAGTACAGCTTACTGGGAAAGTTAGTCAAGAGAGTTAAGGGATGTGCTGTGAAATAAGATTGCCTGGTAGCAGTTGGAACCTGGAACTGACAGCTGTTGTTTCCAGGCTATGTGTGAAGTTATGATCCTAGTTTAAAGATCTATGCTACAATTCGTGTTTCCTCCTTTGGGGCCAGTTGTGTGAGGTGAGTCTAGTAATTATAAAGTTGTTTGTGGCCTCATTTTGACAATGAGGAGTAATGTTGCAAACAGTAGGGCAGTACTGCCAGGCCAGTCACAACACAGAAATAAACCTCTTCCTCTTCAGAAGTTTTGTTGGAATGTTTGACTCACAGGAAGCAAGTAAAAGTGAAAACTCCGTGATTCAGCTGCGACTAAATAATTTACTTGTTCTACCTACTGTGGATTTATTTTCATGTTTTTTTTTTTTTTTTTTTTTTTGGCCGAATAACAATCAACTGGAAGTACCATTGATAAAATTGTCTTGTGAGACCAACGTGTGCATACCAAATGTAAAGATTTTTGTGCTTTACAGCCTGACCATATTAAAAATATGCAAAAGAGGACAGAACTGTGAAATCTGTGCACACAGAGCCACAGACTGTTCAGCTTCTCGTACTGTAATGCCAGCAAGGGGGCTAGGGGTATGCAAGGAGCTGGGAGGGGACAGAACCAGGACAGCTGACCTGAAGTGTCCAAAGGGATATTCCACACCATGTGGCATCACGTGGAACAATAAACCGGGGGGAGCTGGCTGGGGGGGGCTGCAGCTGCTTGGGGACTGGCTGGGCATCGTTCTGCTGCCGGTGGTGAGCAACTGCATTGTACATCACTTGTGTACATTCTTTCCTTCCCCCCCTCTCCTTTCATTAGACTGTCCTTATCTCAACCCACAGGTTCTTGCACTTTTCTTTTTCAGTTCTCTCTCTCATCCCACTGGTGGGAGGTGTGAGTGAACAGCTGTCTGCCAGCTTAAACCACAGCTCCCGGCTTGTTGATGGGCCTTTTGAGCCTTTCATATTTAATTTGCCATTGACGCATGTAGTGCTAATAATCTTGGACGTTAAAATAATGTGTAATTAAAATACAAAGAGGAAAATTTAGTGAAGGAACTCAGCGTCTTCAGTTGTGTAAGGCTGAATAATGACAGCTCTGTATTATTTGAGCTACTTTTCTAATATTTATTTTTAAATAGTGTTAGCAACACCAAATACTATTTTAAAAGTAAAATTTAGTCACTTTTGAAGGCACTAGTTTTTATGCCCTATATCAGGTGATGATTGTCTACATGGAATGAAATAATCCATACAGGTGTAAGAAAATCTTGGAATCCAAGATAAATGAGAATTTCCTAATTACATAGATCTTAATGTGTCAGTTCACTGAAACAACCTTTGGTGATGAATTGACTTTGACCGGACTTCGACTTTGACAAAAGCAAGTGAAATTCTTGTTGACCTGAAAAGTAACCAAGGCTTGTGACTGGATTAATTACAACTGCTGCTGTACTACATGCACATATTTCTGTCAAATTCATGCCAGAAACATGCCAGGCAAGAGCAAGGTCTTTCTCCAATCCAGTGAACGCCACTCTAAAGCAGGATAACTCCAAGAGCAATTTGCCCCCAAGATGGCCTTCAGCCTGCGGAAAGCTCCGGTGGCGTGGCCAAGTGACAGCATGCTGCTGCGGGGCAGTTTGGGAGCCCACAGCCCGTCTGGCTGTGCTTGAGTCAGCTTGAGCCCCAGGAACCGGTTTTTCAGTGCAGCAGGGAAAACACACCCCAGGCAAACGCAGGGCACCTCCCTCAGCACGCCTGCATGGGGCCCCTTCCCGCAGGTGAGGAGGAAGGGGAGCTGGCTGCCGCAATGAAGGGGCTGAGCCACCTGTTTCGTGCCAGGGAGGACGCGGTGCACGGAGATGCAGCAGCAGCCAACCACAGCAGCTGTGAGTCTGTGGGGATGGCGCGGGGTCTTTCACGCAGCAACCCAACGTATCACGCTGGGAAGTGAGGAGCTGTAGATGCGGGATCAGGAGCTGGGGGTTGATGCATCTTCCAGGAGACCGGTCCTGCAGCCTGTCTGGCACCCAGCTCTAATTGCGCTCCTGAAGTTGTCCGAGAAGGTTCGCTGGCTTCAGCCACATGCTAGAGCTCAGACACGTGGGAAGTTTCACAAGTGAGTGATGCCTCTGCGCTGGAGGGTCGTGTGCAGCGCTTGGAGGAAGTTCTGGCCTGGCTGCACTCAGCGGTGTGACTCGCGCTGACGGTAGACTTGAGATTTCATCTTGCAGTCTTGCCTGTTAAAGAACTGCCTGCTGCAGCGTGGGCTGCAAATAGTGGAAATGGGCAGTCTGTGGAAACTGAGCAGTAATTATTAAGCCGTGCTGTGACCGTGTCCTGTGATTTCAGTGTGATAATCGCTGAAATCTGTTCTTCTGGGTCATGCTTCCTGTTTCCAGTCTTGCAAAAAGGGCAGATAAAAAACAGCAGTGAATGAAATGTTGCTGTTAGATTCAATAGACAGTCTCCTCATGACTTCTTTGAAGTGGAAAAAGGATTATTTTCACAAAACATGTGATCTAGCAAAACATGTACATTAGTCATTTTCAATAACAAACATGAAAATGTCAATAGATGATTATGAGAGAAAATGTTACCACTCCATTAAATATGACTAATTTTTTAGAAACTGTACTGGGAAAATAATTTGAATACATTTGTTATTTTTGTATTTTCCTTAGAATTCTTCAGCCAGTTAATTTTTTTTTTTTCTCACATTATTTTCAAGATAATGACAGATTTCATTCTATAGATACTGCAAGATAAATTTAAAGACGGGGGAAAAGAGGGAAACATTTAGTGTTTAAACTACTTATAATCCTGCTGGTGAGTACTGAAACCTTTGGTTCAACTCCTGACTTCAGGAAGTTGTCCTCAGTTGTGCTACTACTTAAAAATGGATCAAAGCCACTTATGTTAAAATGGGACTTAAATATGAGGAAATTAAAACAGAAAGTATTTCAAAACTTGACTTTCTTTTAAGGGCAACTTTCTGTTTTCAAGTCAATAAAGCAGTTTACTCTTCTGCGTCTTCTGACTTAGAATCATAGAGTCACTTGAGTTGGAAGGGACCTTTAAATACCATCCAGTCCAACTCCCCTGCAGTGACCCGGGACACCCACAGCTGGGTCAGGTTGCACACAGCCCTGCCCAGCCTGACCTTGAAGGTCTCCAGGGACAGGGCAGCCACCACCTCTCTGGGCAACCTGTACCAGTGCTTCACCACCCTTATGGTAAAAAACTTTTTCAGTCTGTCTCCCCTCTCTCAGTTTGAAAAAATTTCCCTAGTCCTAAAACAGCAGGACCTTCTAAAAAGTTTGTTTCTTGCCCTTCTAAAAGTACGGGGTGGACTGGGATATTCAACAAATCAAACTACAACTGCATTACAACTACATTAAATCCTAAAATCTATTCTTTGTAAGGAGTGTCTACAAACGAAATCAGCAGATAAAATTAATACCTTTAGTCAGCTCAAAAGAAAAATTGAAAATACAATATAACTATTTTTATGAAAACTCTAGGACACAGAATCAAACTGTTCAGAAGAAGCCAAGCAAAACAACCCCTCAGAAAAGTCTGACCGCTGCAATTATTTTTTGTGGTGGGTGGTGTATTGTTGCTGCTGCTTGAAAGTCAGGTGATTAATAATAACTTAAGGACTGCCAGATTCTGCAGGCCACAGCTTAGATAGAAAGTTTCCATAAATCTGTAGTTTGTCAGCTCTATATTCTTGTAATTTCATGCATGAAAAAAATATTTTTGCAAAAGCAGCAGAAAGTGAGCACAGTGGTGTAACAGTTGCTGCTGCTCTGAACTCCTGAATTAAGATGGATAAAGAGAGAGAGACTGTTAAGAAACACCATGCCCACAGCAAATGAAAGTCTTTTTAAAAGTGTGCATCCAGTTTGTGAGTTCCAGACAGGAGAGAGAAGACAAGTCACCAATGCTTTGTCAGAACAAAAACCGAACTCTTCTTGCTGTGCCCATGCAGTAGGGAAACACTGCTTTCTCTTGTTTCTTGAAGGTAGTGTAAGTAAGCTGCTGGGCTTGTTCCTGAATGCCCCAAGATGCCACAGAGTTTATCTTTGCATCTTCTTGTGAAATGTGCAGGTATTCATCAGCAACCGATGGGAATTAATGTGGCCAAACCACAGCTGACTGCAGCTGGTTTGTGCCCAAAGATTTGTTTCCACGTTTGCCACATACATGGGCTTTGAACAAGATATCCTGCAGACATGGTCTCCCCCATGTTTGAAATCAAGGCAACAGAAATACTTATTTCTGAATGTAGGCTATAAAAACGGTGAGTGAGGCATTTATTTTGCAAAGACCACTGTTTATGATGCTGATTTGGGTGTCAGTCACTCGTCTCATCACAGATGCCAGCTGAATGCAACTTTCCTGACATACAGTTTGTTTGGAAACTTGCAGATAACATATTTTAGGCAGAGAAATCAAAGAAAAATGGTTAGCTATACCCATAATGATAACTCTTACTATGTTTGGTATGCATCTGGACAAGTATTCTGGGGAAACATCACTTTAGCCTTGTCCATTTCGTATTATATTCCCAAGGGATCTTTTGTCAGCTGCTGTTAGAGGCAGAATATTGGTGCAAAGGGACCTTTGTCCTGACTGAGTGTGACCATTCCTTTGTCATAACATGCCACACTTTTGGCAAATATGTTTTGTGATTTCAAGAGAGTTGCGGGAGGATGTGTCAGCTGTTTGAAGTGCTTCGATAACATCGTATGAAAGCTGGAAAAAGTTTTGGAACTGACTTTAATTTCTAGTTCGATTTGTACAGTACAACTGTGGTCATTGCCACTGAGATTATAATCTTAGATAACATGTAGGATTCAATTAACTGGATACTATTCTGATTTTCTCTGTCACTTTCTCCAGTTATACAGCCACAAGCTACATTTCGTCAGGTGTTAATGAACTTAGATATAATGCAGCAGGAAAAACTTTCATGAGAGCTCTCTAAGGAACAAAGAGTTTCTAGTTCAACAGAGAATGCAGTCCCCTTTGTTGGTATCGTTAGGGCTTCTTACCTTTCAGGCCAAAATATTCTAGACAGAATATATCTAAATGATCACGTTTTGAGTGTGAAGTGCTACTAACGTACAAATATTGTACAATTTTTTTTTTTTTTTTTTTTTTTTTGGCACTGATACCCTAATGTCTCCCATGTACTGAATTAAGTTGCAGTTTGTACTGTTCACTGCTCGGCTTATGAAATGCCTTGAGACCAATTTAGGTGGCAGGAACTTCACAAATGAACTCTTGTTCCTGTGAGCAGTGCAAATAATAATAGTCAGTGCTGTGAAAAGCCTGCTTCTATTCACACTTAAAAGTTGAGACTAGAAACATCAGCCAGATGTCTCTAGAGGAAAAAAATAAGAAGTAATTCTGAAGCACTTCTGTGATGAGAACCAAATGATTCACATAGAATGTGAAATCAGGACAAGTTACAGAACGTAAGAACAATATCTGTCCCTTAAATTTGTTATGTCTATTTTTTTAGTAATACTTTCTTTTTTTCTTTTTTTTTCGTGTCTTCCCACAGTATTGCCAGATGAGAGAGAATTTCAACACGCTGCAAAAATGAACAATTTGGAAACCATGGAAAAGCTGTTTAAAAAGAATGTTAACATAAACGCTGTGGATACTGTGAGTAAGAAATGTCTGACACGCGGCACCTGTGGGGTTGTGTGTTGGAAGCCCAGTGTGCCAGCTCTGAGCGGGTCCCCCTCCCGAACACGGTTAAGCAGTGTTTCAGGTGTCCAGTGTGGATTCAAGAGTTTCATATAGTGTAACTCTGAGGTTTCTGAACTTAGCCACCAGTCTGTGCATAAAACTAGGAACTAAGAGGTTCTGCATATGTGGTCACTACTCTAATATTGGCTATTTTCTTGTTTACCTAATTCCTTGAGTTCCCCATCCTTCAGAATGGGAGGATTTAACCTCACAGCCACGTTGAGAGTGAATTTGTGCTGCTGACATGACAAACTTCAAATGGTGGTGTGAAGTGTGAGTGCTCAGCGCACATGGAACGACAGATGCATTCTACCACAGCTTCTGGCTTCATGTTGAGATCAGAGCTCAAACTTGCCATAAACAGACAAAAATGCACTTCTTACACTGACAAAATCCGAGGACATGTATTTCACAGCAACGTAATAAGGTGCTGTGCATCAGAGGTAGTTGAACATCAAGGCAATGGTCTTGATGTTTATCTGGGGGTTGTGGAGAACAGCCAGCTACATAAATCATCTCCCTATTAATATCCTGTAATAACTAACTCATGGAAGCCAAACATTCTTCCCATGCTCATGTGCTTTTTTCCCTGCTCAAGAATCAAGGGGAAAGTACAACCGCATTCCTTAATTTCTTTGTAAAAGAAAGATGGAGACAAAGATTTCTTTTTGAATAGGCTTCTCTTGATCCATGGCAGTGCTCCTGTCAATTACATACTTCTATAAATACGTAAAAGGTGACCATAGAATCCAGCCACTCAAAAACATTCTTTCTTTCTTATTGCTTCCCAGAATTCAGGAAATTAAGCTGGATACTGTTCCAGTCCAGAAGCCTGACTCTATTCTCATCCTTAGAACAGGTCTACAGTATGAGATTTACTAGCATAGCTGCTTGAGTGTTGTGCATTGACTGATGCTCCTAGCAGGGACTTAGCTTACACCAGCAAAACGGTTCTTGCATTTACGTTGATTTTTCCAGGCACTATGCTTCCAAGCCAAACAAGCAAGTCTGCCAAGAGCCGAGTTCTGCTGATAGAGATATTTCTGTGCAAGAGGCTTTTCCTGGCACAAACCCCACCTCTTTGTTTTTAACTTGTATAGCTGTAAGTTTGGCATTGTAAATGAATCAGTCAGCAGATCCGTGTAGAAGCACAGCCGAACAAACACAAACAGACTTTTAATGTTAATTGGTGAAGTCACATGTGGAAACATTCAGTGAACTGTGTTAAGCCCTTCATGGTCACTTTAATTATGGGTGAAACTCTTTCCACCAAGGTCTAATTCACTTTAACCAATCTCTTTTTAGTTCACACCATCAGTTACTTTCATGAAAAATTGTTTCTGATAAGCCTTGAACTGATTCACCTGTTTAAAATTACTCACCGTTTGCAAGTTGAGGGGCCTTCATTTGCATAGGTAATAGCTCACTCTGGGAAGATGACTCAGTATTGAGGAAGGGAGGGAGGGGGGCTTGCATCATGTGTTGCTGGCATACAGAAAAAGCAAGGATATGGAAAGTGGTTATAATTGTGTGAATCCAGTCCTCAACCTTTCAAATCAAATTGTGAAATAAAATAATAAACATGGATGCTTCTGGTACTGCACGTATCTCCTAGGCAGCAGTTATGATTACTTAATCCCACTTTGACAGTTAACTTCAGTGAAGGGGTTGTGATGCTACGTACAGTAACTCAGTAGCTAAACTGCTCTGGTTCTGCATGCAATCTTTAAGATCAATACCTAAATTCTCTCCAAGGGAACGAAAATGCATGTAACGACCAAGTTGGAGTGGAAATCTGCAAATATATATACACACAAACCACTAGAATTATTAATAATCAGAGTATTCAGAAATCCTGATATTTGCATAAGGAAAATAACTGCATTTTGGGTCTGACAGCCAAAGTTTTGCTTATTTCAGCTGAAACGTACTGCGCTGCATTTTGCTGTTGCAAGAAGTCACATATCTGCTGTGGATTTTCTTCTCCATCACAAAGCTAGACTTGATATGGCAGACCAGGTAAGTGGTTCTAGGTGTTTGGATTCACAGAGTCACAGAGTATCCCAACACCCTAGGCTAAATGTAAAGGTCAATGTTTGCTTTATGCTTTGCATTTTTCAAAGCTAGGTACTTCCTAACTGAAGTTAAATGCTTCAGACACTGAAGAGACAAAAGCATTGCCCAGACCTTTGGCAATCTTGGATGCTTGTGTGAGCGCGAGGATGCTTGTACAGACACCCTGTCTCTGTGGTGGCTGCATATTAATCATTGGCCACTTGTATATGACAGCTGTCACCAGATGTAAAAATTAGTCTGGGTATTGCTGGGAGCTCAGAAAGTGGCAGCACGTGTTCTCTCCCTGCTTTTGTATGCGAGTAGCTTAGTGCAGAACTGTCTACTACTCTGCAGCCTCCAGGACTGTAACTGTTGAACAATGCATGGCCCAACTTTGTTTGGGCCAGGTGGGGATTCATAGCGCAGGACCTGATTCAGATGGTAAAATCAAGTGTGTGCTATGTTATGACTAATCAGGCTGTGCAAACTAGGAGTTCTCCAGGGAACTCTAATTTGTTTCCGGAGAAGCTCATCCTGACTAATGAAAATAGATTGATCTTCTACCTTTTTTTCCTGCTTGCCCCTCTCTCCTTACCCACAATATGGTGCAGTGTTTATGTTCTGAGAGAGGCATTGCAGGCTGGAGGGGTGGACTGGAGGGAGAAAGTTTCCTGGTTGTTACTTTGTGTTGGAATGAACACAAGCCCTGAGAGACCGGCACCTGGTTTTGGTGTTCACTTTGCCACCTGCTGCTCCGGCAGCTCGGGAACATTGTCCTGTGCTGCCCGGCCAGTGACAATCTCAAGTGCAGAAGAAAGGCACTGCTTCTTTCTTTGTGGCAAATGTGTTTTCTGTGACTCTCTTCTAGAGTTCGTTGAGACAGGGAAGAGATTCAAAGCATTATTACAAGTCCTTTAATATTTTGGTAGGTTGCATTGAAGCCAGCTTGGAAATATAAACCATCCCCTCAAGCTGGGGTTCTATGAAACACCCAGAATCTCATTCTAGTTAAAGAGTGCCTGTAATTGGTGTCTGGTTTTAATTCCTAGATGCTGTCAATCATATTTTTCAAGCTTCGTTGGAAACGAGGCTCACAGAGCTTATTTATTATGTAAGCTAATTCATACTTAGCTCACAGAGCTTAATTATTATGACAATATACGTTGTATTTGACAAAGATTCATGTACTCTTAGCAACCAGTTTGATATCGCAGTTGATACGATATAGAATGAACATATTGTGACTTTATTTCTTACTCCATTTTAGTTTCTGACTATTTTTTGTACTAATAAACACAAGATCTTCAGCATTCTTAACATTTCCCAGTACAAAAAGTAAGCTGATTAAAAATACACAGTATATTTCTAGCAGCAAATATTTTTTACACCCACCTGTATATTGGAGACCAGACATAACTGAGTTAAGGTGTTTATTGATTAAGGATCACATCCCTAGGAAACCAGTAATATCTTAACTGGCTAACAAACAGACCATTGTTAATAGTGGTATTAATTCACAACTATACAACTGCAAGTTGCAGTTGCAGTGATTGCTTATTATCAGTATTCATGTTCATACATAATCACATTCCTGCAAAGAAATCTCATGCTACTTTGTTGCAATTCCATTTCTTACTAGAATTCTGCACTTATTATTAAGGTACAAATTTACCTCTTCATACCGCACACTCTTTCAAACATGGACCTGATGGAGGAGAGTCCAAGGGTGTTCTCAGCAGTGCCTGGGGAACCTGGGACTTCAGGTCAGCTTTATCACTGTCAACAGGTGTCCACAATCTTACCACCACAGGACCCTTCATTTTTTTTTTTTTTTGTTCTCCATATTATTTTATACCTCTTTAATTTTTGTTTGTTTGTTTGTTTATCTTCTTGTTTTCCTGACTTCACCTGTTTTCTTACCCTCGTGTCTCCTTGTCTCCTCCTAGACTCTTCCCAGTAAAACAAGCCATGCACAGAATCACCAGGGTGTAAAGAGGAGGGATCACCTCTTTTGACTGGCAATTCTCTTCCTAATGCACCCAAAATTACAATTAGCCCTGTCTGTGGCAAGGGCACCTTGCTGGTTCACATTCATCTTGGTGTACACCAGGCCCTTTTCTGCAGAGCTGCTTTCCATCTGGGTGGTCCCCAGCATGTCCTGGTGCCTGGGGCTGTTCCTCCCCAGGTGCAGGACTCTGCACTGCTCCTGGTTGCACCACATGAGGTTCCTGCCAGCCCACCTCTCTATCCTGCTGAGGTATCTGGATGTCAGCACGGCCCTCTGGTGAGTCAACCACTCCCCCCAGTTTCATGCCATCCATTAACTTACTGAGGGTGCACTCTGCCCCATGATCCAGACTGTTAATTAGGAGTTAAACAGGACTGGACCCATGAGTTACGTGCTTCTTACTGGCCTCCAGCTGGACTTTTCACAACTGGACTCTGGGACCAGCTGTTCAGCCAGTATTTCATCTTCTTCTCTGTCTGTCTATCCAGCCCACACTTCAACAGCTTCTCAGTGAGGATCTTACAGGAGATGGTGTAAAAGAACACTGGTATCAGAGCACTGGAACAGCCTGCCCAGAGAAGCTGTGGAGTCTCCTTCTCTGGAGGTGTTCAAGATCCTCCCGGACGCCTTCCTGTGCGACCTGCTGTAGGGAACCTGCTTCAGAAGGGCGTTGGTCTGGATGATCTCCTGAGGTCCCTCCCAACCGCTACAGTTCTGTGATTCTGTGAAAAGGCCTTACTGAAATCCAGGCAGGCAATATACACTACTCCCCCCACATCCATCAGGCTGATGATTTCATATAGGAAATAGAATTCTGTAGAAATTCTATAGCAATATATGTTGATCAGGCATTACATCTACTTGGTAAATCCATGCTGACTACTTCTAATGATTTTGTTCTCCTTTATGTGCCTGGAAATGGTTTCCAGGATGAGTTGTTCCATCATCTTCCCAGGGATTGACATGAGGCTGGCCAGCCTGTGGTCCCCTTGAAATTCTGGAAGAAAGGAGTAACATTCATTTTCCTCCATTCTTTGAGAATTCTCATCATGATTGATCAAGGATTATTGAGAATGACCTTGCAATGACATCAGCCAGCCCCCTCAGCACTTGTGGGTGCATCCAGGCAGGGCCAATTGACTTACTTATGTCCTATTTTCTTAAGTTCTCCCTGACATGATCCTCTTCCACTAAGGGTACATATTCCTTGCTCCAGCTATTCAGGCTGGCCTCTGACCTGGAATTCCTGAAGGCCTGTCTTGTGGGTGAAGACTGAGGCAAAGAAAGCTCTCAGTACCTCAACCTTTTCACTGTGCAGTGTAACCAGGTCTCCGATTTCATTCAGAAGAGGGCTCTTTTTTTTTCCAAGTCTCCCTTTTGTCACTGAGATACTTGTAGAAGACCTTCTTGTTGACCCTGTCATTCCTGGCCACATTTGATTCCAATTAAATACACAAGCATGTCTAGGCAAAGCAAGCTTCTTGACTGCAAAAAGTTTTGTCTTGAGTAGTCTTAGATGCAAATCCATGTTGTATTTATGCAGAAGAGATGGTAGGTCTGATACCACTGGAGTTTTACGAGACCTTGATAGACCTCTTGCAAGACTGCTATTGACTAAGGCTTGGATTAGAGCAGGGAGTCAACCTGCTGATTCCTCATGTTCTGAGGAGAAACTGGGGAAGAATCATATCTGTGAAGGAATTACCTTGTTCCCTCTAACCACCTTTATGTTCCTCTGACTCCATCTCTTAGATCAGGTGCTTTTAATGTTTAGTTTCAATGTTTTTTGTTGTTTTTTTTTTTTTTTTTTTTTTTTTTTTTGTTTACACAGAACTTCACACAATGAGCTGTGATTTATGATGCTGCACCTGGATGCAGTACACACAGGAAGAGAAATGGGAAAACTAAAGAGTAAATCCATGGCCAAGATGGGACACAAAGTGGAGACTCTGGCTGAAAGCTGCTGATCTCTATTCCTTTTGGCTCTAAGATATTAATGACTGGGGGTTTTGTTTGTTTGTTTGTTTTTCTGTGAAAGAAGAATTATTAATAGAATTAGGGAGAAGAAAGGAAAACTTTGAAAGGAGAGCTAATTGGAAAATCATGGTGACTCACAGAAATACTTTTGTTACACATTATCACCCAAATGGTCATCCACTGCAGCCAGAGCTAATTACTTCAGCTCATTACTCAGTTTCTGGAAAGAAACTTTAAGGTAGTTCTTCATTCACCACCTCACAACGGGATTAATCCTTCTCTGGAGATGCCAGTTCTTCCACCAAGGACAGACGGAGCCTGAGCATTTAGCATGATTTAAGTGAGATGAATCCCATTCACACTTTTGGGTGATAATGCCAGTGTTCTAGAGCCTGCAAAGCAAAACCTACTCATACAGCGCATTAGTCAAAAAGGTTAAAATAAATTTGGCATGAGATATTTTATTGGTAATTTCAGCCTTTTTCTTTCTCACTCCTTTTTTTTTTTTTTTTTTTTTTTTTTTTTTTGAAGCATGGCCTGACAGTGATCCATCTTGCAGCTTGGACTGGCAATCTGGATGTAATGAGAAAATTAGTTAAAGCAGGTGCTGATCAGAAGGCTAAGAATGAGGTGTGTTGATGACAAGTTTTTACCAGCTCTAAGCATGTTAATGGTGGGAAAAAGTCAAACCTGTTCTTACAGAGTTGCTTATGGTTTTTCAGGAAGGAATGAACGCACTGCACTTCGCAGCTCAGAACAACAGTGTTAAAATAGTTGATTATTTTCTCCAAGATCTTCATCTGACGGACTTGAACAAGCCCGATGGGGTACAGTATGATTTCTTTCTGTTTACTTCTTTACGTCATGAGGCAATTGTTGTGGGCAAAACAATCTCAAAATTTTTGGTGAATTTCAATCTATTGCAGCTTACATAAACTTTTAATTACCACTTAAAATACTGTGAAACTAGACAAGCAGCCAGTCAAGCACTTATGGAAACATTTTGCTTTTTAAAAATTCTTAATTTTCTTGTATATACCTTTTTTTTTTCTGCTGATGTGCGTGGTCGTGCCATATACAAAAGTACATACAGAATAACATGCACATATATATGCCATATACTGGTAACTGGAAACAGAGTATTTTTTCTTTCAGTAATACTGTGTTTCTTTCCATGGTTGTTTTCTAGAAAGGTAAAAAGCCATTTCTTCTGGCATCTGAAAAAGGCCACGCTGACATGATAAATGGTCTGATTGCTCTAAAGCTGTTCACGACTGAAAAAGATAAGGTAATGGTTTTTTTATGTGCTTGTGAGAGATTATTTTGTGTTGGTGAATAAACTGTGCAGAAGCCATGGTGCTGTCAATGATGTTTGCTGGACTGACAACTATGCAAGGATGATGGTTTTTCAGTAATTAAAGAAGGAGATTGGAACTTCTGGTCTTGTTGCCAGGAGTCTCTTCCAAACGCATTAGTAACTGATGTTAAGCACGTCTGATGTATGCTGCCTGCTGGAAGAAAAGAGGAGGTCTGGCGATGAAGGTGGCAGCCTCTGTACTGGGAGATCAGGTTTGCCAGA
The DNA here is from genome assembly GCA_013399715.1 of Alectura lathami. Classification (NCBI taxonomy): domain Eukaryota; kingdom Metazoa; phylum Chordata; class Aves; order Galliformes; family Megapodiidae; genus Alectura; species Alectura lathami. Next base: position 68,044 of record VXAV01004868.1, on the reverse strand, counting down.
TTTTTCACTCTGCTCAGCTGTGTCCATGTGCCACTGCTAAGTCCTGCATGACTGATTTTTTCAAAGGTATTTAAACACTTCAGGAGGCAAATACACACCTATGGGGGGTTTTCAGAATGCCTAAATGCCTGAATCTGATTGTGTTTACTTTTGACACCATATTTTAAGATGTCTAACTAATTTTCAAAATCGACTTCTAACTTTCCTTACTCCTTGCTTCATTATTTGTGGAATGAGCATGTTGGTGTTTCTCTGCATCTGAGACATTGCTAGGATAAATTCAGCATTAAAAAATGCTGAAAAAGTTAGATAATACGTTCATAGAACCATGGAAGCAAACACTCAGAAAGTTATGCTTCCATAACTGGTAGATCTGGTAGTACATGAAACGTTGCATTGCAGCTTGAAGCTCTGCAGTGCTAAGCTATCAGCAAAGGCTGAAAGACAGGCTTGTCCCAGACAGCTAGCGGGTTGCACGTGGAAAGCAGCAACGATGGGAGGCAAACAGTGACTCTATGGAGTAAGTAGATAAGAAGATGAGTCTGGTCCTGGATCATGAAGGGCGGCAGTACCCGTCACTTAAGTTGGAATTTTTTCCCTACTAGTGCTGTGACTGGAAAGTTGTTCTGGACACTCCTTTCTCTGAGGGCTAGGATTCTTCTCTCAGTTTCCAGCTTCAGTTTGTTTCTAGCAAGTTCTACATTCTTCTTGTGCCAGCACTGCCTCAGAAGCTTCTGCTCTTCCTGATAATCATCTGGATTTCTCTTCACTTTTATTTGCTTGCTGGTATGCTGGTATTCATTAGCTAGTGAAGATTTGTGCTGATGGTGAAAAAGATTAAAGATTGCTACACTGTCATCAAAGCATTGCATACACTTACCCAGGTTTGGGCTGTTAATCTTTAAATCAGTGCTTGTGGACACTTGGTGTAGTCCCCCTCTTTGTAGAAACCAATGTCCAAAGTTTTCTTCTGATTCAATCTTTAAGAGTTAGAATTTTCAGTGTTTTTTTTTTTTCCCTGATAATATGCTGCAGTTTTCAGAGCGTGAGCAACCATCTAGACCAGCAAGGTCACATCTGTGTGCATGAGAAAAGGCTCTTTTCAGATTAGCCTGGCTCTTGAAACCTGCTGTGGGTCTGCTGCCTCCAGCTTGTACGTAAGAGAGAGATGGAAGGACAAATGGCTTTGTGTTTAAGTGCATGCTGTTCTTACATGATGTTTTGAGTTTATTCTAGGTTTTAAAATATCTTCTCTGACATTTTAATTTCAAGGAGGGGAACACAGCCCTACATCTAGCAGCTAAAAATGGCCACAGTGAAGCTGTAGACATTCTGCTCAAGCAGTGGGAGGAAATAAATGACCTCAATGAGGTGAGGACATAATTTACTGAATAAGGTAAAGTTAGAGATTTGAAAAACAATTAAAAATATCACTTTAAAGGAATGAATTTTCCACCGAATAAACCTCATTAGTTCTCCTGTTTCCCTGGTGTGTTTTTGTCCCATTGCATTTTCTCTTCAACATATTCAGCACCGTTAACCTCTTCAATGTGTCTTGCTCTCTCCTGTGTTCCTCATGCACTGATCTCATACTGATTTGGTGTATTCTGTTTACTGGTAGAAGGAAATGGTCCAGAACTAAAGGATGGCTACTCCTCACCAAGGCCTTCCTCTTCCTTTTTCAGCAGAAGGTTCATAGGCAGAAGAGTTCTCTCTTATCCTGCTAGTCTCTCTTTTTTTTTTTTTTTTCTTCTAGTTAGGTAGGGCTGAGGCACAGGAATCCTTCTGAAATATAAATAATAGAATCATAGAATTGTTTGAGTTGGAAGGAATCTTTAAAGGCCATCCAGTCCAACTCCCCTGCAGTGAACAGGGACACCTACAGCTGGATCAGGTTGCTCAGAGCCCCGTCCAGCCTGACCTTGAAGGTCTCCAGGGACGGGGCTTCCACCACCTCTCTGGGCAACCTGTGCCAGTGCTTCACTACCCTTATGGTAAAAAGCTTTGTCCTTCTATCTAGTCTAAAGCTCCCCTCTCTTATTTTGAAACCATTTAGCCTAGTCCTTTCACAACATGGCCTGTTAAAGAGTCTGTCCCCTTCTTTCTTTTAGCCCCCCTTTAGATACTGAAAGGCCACTATCAGGTCTCCCTGGAGACTTCTCTTCTCCAGGCTGAACAGCCCCAACTCTCTCATCCTGTCCTCACAGGGGAGGTGTTCCATCCCTTGGATCATTTTTGTGGCCCTCCTCTGGATGTGCTCCAGCAGGTCCATGTCCCTCCTGTGCTGAGGACTCCCCATGTGGACGCAGCACTCCAGGTGGGGTCTCACCAGCACAGAGCAGAGGGGCAGGATCGCCTCCCTTGCCCTGCTGGCCACGCTTGTTTGGATGCGGCCCAGGATGCGGTTGGCTTTGTGGGCTGCGAGGGCACACTGCTGGCTCATGTCCAGCTTGTCACCCACCAGTAGCCCCAGGTCCCTTTCAGCAGGGCTCTGCTCAATCCTTGCATCCCCCAGCTTGTACTGATAGTGGAGGTTGCTGTGACCCAGGTGCAAGACCTTGCACTTGGCTTTGCTGAAGCTCATGAGGTTCTCCTGGGCCCACAGCTGGAGCCTGTCTAGGTCTCTCTGGATGGCATCCCGTCCCTCAGGTGTGTTGAGCACACCACACAGCTTGGTGTCATCCACAAACTTGCTGAGGGTGCACTCGATCCCGCTGTCGGTGTCATTGATGAAGACATTGAAGGGCATTGGTCCCAGTGTAGACCCCTGAGGGCCACCACTCACCACTGATCCCCATCTGGACACAGAGCCATTGACCACCACTCTCTGGTTGCCATCTAGCAACCAGTTCCTCATCCATTGAAGAGTCCACCCATCAAATCCATATCTTTCCAGTTTAGAGAGAATGGGGGAACTGTCAAAGGCCTTCCTGAAGTCCAGACAGATGACATCAGTGTCCCTTCGCTTGCCCACCAATGCAGTTACGCCATTGCAGAAGGTCACTAGGTTGGTCGTGCAGGACTTGCCCTAGGTGAAGCCATGCTGGTTGTCTCACATCACATCTCTGTCTTCCCTGTGCCTCAGCATAACTTCCAGGAGGATCTGTTCCATGATCTTCCCTGGCACAGAGGTAAGGCTGACAGATCATCCTTTCTGCCCTTCTGAAAAACGTATGTAACGTTGCCTTTGAAGCCCTCGTGTGTCCAAGATTTGCCTAATAAAGGTGTTGCTTCTGCACGGAAAGTTTGTACTGCTTGTGTCCCTGCTGTGCCATGGCTAATGGAATGAGAATGACTTGTCTGTCCAGCTTGAGATGTTCCTCTCTGTGGATAACCAGGTCTCATCCAGACATGAGCTATGTACTACAATATTTTCATGTTTACTGAAATGATGGTGGCAGGAGTTCAAGCAAGAAAAGGTCAGGAACTACCAATTCTTCTGTGAACGCTGTAGCACCAGTGTGATTTTCAATTAACCTTTGTGTATTGTAGAAGCTCAGAAATGGGGATCAGATCCCTGTGCATATCAGTTACATAGGTGTTTATCTTATTTTTGAGACCTGATGTGGAGACATAGAGAATTTTTTGGTGTAAGAAGATTTGAAATAAATATGTGGCAGGATTATTTTTATAAAAAGTGCTTCTTGTAGCTAATGCTTGATTTGGGAATTGGTTGGAAATCCATGGCATTTGAGTGAGAGAAACTGGCACTTATGGTATGTGCTAACATGGTAGCGGTGTTGACTGGTGTTGGGTGGCAGCAGTTGTGTCCCAGCATCCTTGTTTTTGTGTCTGTTGATTGTAATCTTCTCTGAAAAGAGAAATAGTTACCTTTATTGTACAATTTACCTTATGTATACTGACATAATTGTCATCCATCACTAAGTTGTTGATGAGTTGCCATTTCACTAGTTTGGAAACACTGAGGTTATGATCTCTTGTGACCATCTCCCCTTTTCTGTTGAGCTGGATGACTGATCAAGATTACATATTTAGTGTCATAACTTTATTATCTTTATAATCACATGGATTAAATTTGAACAGACATTTTTTCTCTGTTGGTCTAGAATGGCGAAACTCCATTCTACTTGTCTGTTGAAGGAGGTCATGAAAAATGTGCTGAGCTCTTACTGGAAGCAGGGAGTGACATCAATGTTTTAACCCATGTATGTACACAAAATTCCTTCAGTGCACTGCTGTTGGCACAGCCTGGACTGTGGGAAGGGTTTTATCTTCTCTCTTGTGTGTGTACTGACAGCATATTTGCCCTTTATTTTTATGAAATGATAAATATATATATATATGTTTGGGAATGGAGAGAATGTTAATTGAACAAATCTTTTGTGGAAGAAATGTAGCATAGATACATTTGACAGAATGATGTGGTAGAGCTTTTTTATTTACTGTCAATCAAATAGTAAAACACGTGGGTGTAAAATGTACCCAAGTAGGACAACTTAAGAGCCTCATTTTTGGCATGTTATTTTCCCGAACTGATGACAAACCTGTTCCCCACATCTGATTCCTTGACTCAGATGTGTTAAATAACTTTAGCTTTCCTGCTGCGAAAAATTCCACCAAAGTGAGAACTTGTTTTCTTTTCTTTTTTTTTTTTTTTTTTTTTTTTAATGTGTTAACGTGACTGTAGTTCCTTGTTAAAGGTCAAACTGAACAAATAGGCTGGGAGATATATTGGGATTGTTGTAGTCCATGCCCCAGAAAAGCAGACAATGCTGAGTTGTCTCTCAATAGGGACTGAAAAGGACCATGGAGTACTTTTTTTTTTCAGCATGTTTGTTGCATTGCAGTAACAATGGGAAGTTACTTCAGTATTTGCAAAAACATGTTGAGGTAACTGGTGGAGTACTTCATAATTTTACATCATTTTATCAAAGAGATGGGTGGTTTTTTTTCAGGAGAAAAGGGGTAGGTAACACAAATCTAAATGAAAGATCATTTTGTATTGACAGCTAACTTCAGGACCTTTTTTTTTTTCCCCCATATCAAAAATGTAAATTTTTGCCGTCTGTGACATTCCTTCCAGAACAACAGCAGTGCATTGCAAGTTGCAATTCAGAATGGACATCTATCCTTGGTCACTTTTCTTATTGACAAGAATATTGACCTGGTCCCTACACCTGAGGTGAGTGTGTGCCAAGACATATTTCCTGCTGTTGTTCAGCATGCCCTGTCTTTATGGCTGTCCTTGGGAATTCGAAGCTGAATGAGGCTGGGTAGTTCCTTTATTACTTTAACTGCACATTATTGTTGATAATGTAGTTGTGGCTGCTAGTAAGCCATATGTATGGGCTAGCCAAGACAAGCTCCCAATGCACAAACCCAGTGAGTGTCTGGACAGACCGGCATAGCGCAGTGCAGAGGTGGCCAGGATATGCCAAGGGCTGGGCAGTAATGTAAGAAGTGCAAAGTACTCTGCTCGAACTGAGCAGTAGCAATGCAGTCAAGCCTGTATGCCACCTCATCTCTCATGTGGCTACCCGTGCATGGAACACAGAGTTAACACTTTAAAGTGGTTTTGAATTAGGGTAAATAGATCCTTCAGTGTATTCAGCCTCCGTGTTCAAAGCATCTGCTGTCAAAATTGGCATAAAACTTCTCTTGGGAGTTAAAATAGATACTTAAATCTTGTCTCAATTGAGGTGTTATGGTTTCTGTTACCTCTAAGATTTTCTGTGAAGTGGAAGTTATTTTCCACTTCTACAGTGCAGGATAAGAGCAGATCTGGACTTCATGACTTATCTGGTCATTTGCCTGTTGTATAATGTAAAAAATGTACACAAAACTGTAACACAGGTTTTGGAAATGTTTCCAGTGCAGCGCTGCGTGACAGCTTTATTTATTTTTCCATGGCGCTGAAGAAATGGTTGTGGTTTATAGAGATACTAATGAGCTGGTCTCTGGCAGTGGTACAGAACTACTTTCTAGCTGTGTTTAACAAGAAACTGATGAGTCACAGGTTCAACAAGCAAAGTGATCTTGCCAATCTAATGGTTGAGTTGTAACTGGTGATGGACATGTGCCTCAGTTATTTGCATGAATAATCACTCAAATACAAAACACTAACTTCTTTCTAGCTGTTATCTGCTTTCTGTGAATACTACAGCAATCAAGATTATTATGAAGAATATCTACAGTAGCAGTGTAGTGCAAGATTTTATTCCTGGAAAGTAGATTTTGACAGCTGTATACCCAATTCAGAATGATTCTATCTCCAGCCTACTCAAATAAGGGCAACCATAGTTTCCCAAGGGAAAACAAACAGAACCCTGAGCTCTCACCCTCAGCCAAGGACAGCAGCACACAAGGACACACAGGAGGGATGCCTTGCTGTAAGCACGGTGCCCTTTGCTTGCCAGCTGCTGCAGTCCCTGACACCCCAATGTGTGCTGTCTGCAGTCCTGGATCTCTGCAGGACCACACTGCACTCCCTTTAAAGGGGTGGGTTCTAACAGGAGCTTCTTCCTCTTTTTTAATGAACTTTTAACAAATGCACCTAAGTGTAACAGCTTATTGCTTTCCCTCCACAGCAGAAGAATTCCCCTCTCCATTTAGCAGTCATCAACAACCATTTGCCAGTAGTGAAAACCCTCTTGGATGCCAATCATGATATAAACTTCTTAAACCATGTAAGAAAACCTGGGAATTATTAATTACTTCACTGCTAAGGAGGAGATTATGTGGATTTTGCTTGCCTTTTTTTTTTTTTTTTTTCCTTTATGAGCTCAAGGTAAAAAAAAAAAAAAAATAGGAAGAAGCAGTTTCCTCCTTACATTTTTATACATGTGCATATGTATTAGTCACAGGTACATGCTGTGCTAGCAGTGTTTGTGCAAAGTACAGACATCAAAATGTTTTATCCTCAAAACTTTGTTCAAGTGGTGTGATTCATGCATAATGAATGGCAGAAATGTCTCGAAGTTGATCGCAGAGGTAAGCCCACTGCAGAAATGTCAATGGCCTGGAAGACTTTTTCTCTTCCCTCTTCCTCAATATGTCTGTCAATGTATGTTTTCTAAGGTAAACACAGAAATTGACGTCTGGCCAGCTCCCAGGCTCTCTTAACCTCAGCTTGTCCAGCTGAGAGCTAACACAATGCCCACAGGCTTGATCTGTTAATCAACAGTACTTCTCTGGTCTAGCCAAGTTGCTCTAAATTTGAGGGGCTCCCTCCACCCTTTCTTGTTTAGAAGCAATGAAATTTCAGGAAAGTGAGTGCACAGGAATAAAAATCAGAGTTTGCTAATGGGTGGAGCATGACTCTGTTTCTCTGGATGTACACTGCATCTTTCTGAGTGTGCTTAATCTGGCTGACATGAAGTTAACTGTCTTCATAGCAGCCAGTATGGTTCTGTGTTTTGTGTTTGTGTCCCAAGCAGCCTTGATAACACACCAGAATTCTAGCTGCTGGTACGCAGGTCTTGCACGGCATCAAACCCGTCTCTGCTCCTCACTCTGCCCTGCAGCAATGAGGCCAGGAAGGGACACAGCTAGACAAGTGGCCCAAGCTGTCTCTAGCTATACTCCACTCCCTACAACATCATGTCCCACTGCAGTGTCACAGGTCTCTGTGGTGCAGTCAGTTAGCGCATTCGGCTGTCAACCCAAAGGCTGCTGGTTTGTGCCTACCAGGGACACGAGCATCCGTTTTCCCATAGGTGGGGACAGTGGTGCATGGTTCTTGGCCGTTGGGCTAATCCGTAGCACTGTGTTCGTCATGGCCTGTGGGACAGCCGTGCCCTCAGTACAAACTTCTGACACATGCACTGGGTGTCTTCAGAGGCCTGGCTGCTGTTGTCTAGGTCTCTGTAGACCACCATGCACCATTAATCCTCTCAGATACCTTTCTCTCTGGTAAAACATTTGGTGATGCTGATGTATTTACTTTGGCTGCCAGTTTGCATGCTACCCATGTTTTGGGCTTGATAATTTTCTTCCTGTACAACAAACCCTCATAAACTGTTACTGACTGTTTTCAGTTTTTGCTGTTTGTGTGCTGTTTATTACTCCGTTTTGCTTTGCCTGCGAGAGCTGTGACAAAGGCCCTGGCCTTGAGCTTAACGTGGTGTTGGGCCCCACCTGACTGTTGTCCCAGTGTTCCAAGAATCATCTCATGGAGAAAATCAGCGATGACACCTTCCGCTCTTTTCTCCTCTGAGAGATACTTTGTGGAGAGAGGAAAGAAGGACACCTGCCTTTCCTGTCCTCCAGCACTGCTGTAAAGGCCTCTCGGCTCCCTCAGTGTACCTGTGTGTTCAGATTGTTTACACTGGAGCGTGCTGTGGGCCTGGTTCTGGCTGTGGTTCGTAAGGTTATACATACACAGCTCACTGGGAACGCTACCCTGAGGCAGCAGGTTGCTGGGTGGAGGTTGTGTGAAGGAGCTGCACAGGTGCTTTGGCCTGTTCTTGTCACCTGAGAGGGCACGTAGTCCTGGTGACCTGGAGCTGAGCGGGCATGTAGCCCTGCTGACCTGGGGCACTGTTTGGAGGAGGGGACCCTGCCTGCCCCAGTGGAACAGAACAACTTCTGATGCTGCTCTGGGGCGTGGCTGAGGCCTGCTGAGCTGCTGCTCAATGGCCTTGAAGGAGAACGAAGGTCTCCTGGTTGAAGCTGAGGGGGTCTCCTGCTCTGAAGCCACCTAGCTGGATGCTGGGAAGCATGTTCGACCTGAAGGCACAAAAATGGGAACGGCTTCTCATTTAGAGACCCCAAACCTCAATTTTCATGGTTGCTCCTGTAACCAAGAACAAAAAGTGGAAGATGAGGGCAGCTTGGTTGGTAAGGGAAGCAGCAGCTCTTCCTGACAGATGGAGGAGGAAGAAGCTTGCTCTGCAGCAGGACAGGAGGGGGAAGAGACAAAAATCATAAAAGAGCCACCTAAACTACCCACTAATAAATACCCACCATAAAACTACCCACTCGGTGCAGGTGTTGTATGCCAGCCCTCTGGCTGCAAGGGGCTGAGCAGACACCGGAACAGCAGCCGTTTATATACCAGCCGGTGCCTTCCCACATGACTTCGAAGTGTTGCACAACGCAATTGCTCGCCATCTACTGACCAATGCCCAGCCAGTTCTCTGGCCGATTCCCCAGCTTATTACTCAGCATGATTTCTTACAGTATAGCTCTGTGGTCAGTCTGGGTCAGCTGTCCTGGTTCTGTCTCCTCCCAGCTCCTTGTGCACCCCCAGCCCCTCGCTGGCAGGACAGCATGAGAAACTGAAACGTTCTTGGCCCTGTGCAGCACTGCTGCGCAAGAGCCAGAACATGGGTGTTACTGACATTGTTTCTTTCCTAAATCCAGAATATGTCACCATGCCATCTACTATGAAGAAAATTCACTCAACCCCAGACAAAACCAGGACAGCCACAAAACTTTCAACTTAAAAGGGTGCTGTATCACACGGAACACACCGAGGGACATGTCCAACTGCACACAATTTCCATAAATGACAGCATACCTTATGTGCCACTGCATTATACCACAGACATCTGAAATACTTCCCTGCCAGTGCAAACAGTAAAGAAAAGAGCAGGAGGCAAACATTTCTTTGTGAATAGGAAATATGTTTTGATCCCTAGACTGCTGAGGTCTCTGGGCACCTGCTGCTAGCAGCTGTATGAAGAGTACACAAACACTAATTTCAGATCCAAAGATTAGACTTGAAGTTGAAGTCTCCTACAACTGTACTTTTTGCTAATGGTTTGGCCCTTTAAAATTTTTTATTTTATTTTGGATTAAGGTTCATTGTGCCCATAACGGAGCAGGTAGACTTCTGTTCTACCTTCCGCTCAAAATCATCGTATCATGGCAGGACTGGCTAAGAAAGAAGACATGATAAGGAATGCAGCCCTGTACGTGGCCGAAAGTCACCAAAGTCTGGTTGTCTTTGCATGAATTTAGGTTACTTAAGAGGATAGTATGGGAATTGTCACTTACATGTAACTGTCTATCCAAAAGAGTTTGTTTTAAGAGGGTTGAGCAAGAGCTCCTTACATTGCACTGCATTAGCGGGACATGACAGCAGATGTCCTGAGCCAGCTGGAGCTGCTGTCTGCTTTTCCTGCAGAGATCCCAGATGTTGTCTTCTCTGCCTGAAGAAAAGCTGGCAGCCCCATCTTTCAAAAGTCACATTTTCATTCTGCTCAATGTTTTTTAATCTGGATAATTTCTTGTTGTGATTCCTCTGTGGATTCGGATTGTGTGCATTTTTGTCTGTGGGGAGTTTGGCTTATTGTATTTATTTGGGTTATTAATTGCAGAGGCAGGAAACTCCTCTACATCTGGCAGCTGATCTTGGCAATGTGGAGCTGGTGGAAGTGCTGCTGAAGGCAGGCTGTGACCTCAAGACCACGGACAGGGTAGGTTACCTTCCTCATGCATGCATAGATTATGTGGTTTTGTTTTGTTTTGTTTTATGACCTCTTTCCCAGAGATACAGGAAGCACATGTTTCCAGCCCTCCTTCATGAAATGACTGACGCCAAATATTAGTTGCTACAAAGGAAGCTTACTTTTAATACTGCCTCACCTGCAGCTTCCAAAGGTCTGGAACGGCTTTAGCTAAAGCAGCTTTTGAGTTCATATGTGATGAAACTAACAAGAACAAAATCTAGTTATTTGATCATACATAAAAAAAGTAATTTCCATGTGCAAAACTGCCCTAAACGACGAGCAAAGCTTAATCCAATGTCACCTTTCTTTTTTTGCTAGCCTGATGCGAAGCCTGGGGCTGCGCCAGCAGCATCTGCACCAGCAGAGGGAGCAGGACCACCCCCTTACATGCGCACCTCCAGGGGAACACAGAGGTGGCTCCAAGCAGTTCCCCTAGTCTCTGCTCTCCTCCCAATGCCTTTTCTAGAAAGATTTTAAGAAATGTAAATTCCTTAGCTTCTAGTGTGATGCATTGCTGAAAATGGGCTAATTATAATGATCCTGAGCAGATTTAGGAGATAGAACTCAAAAGGTGTCAATCAGGGAATTTTATAACAGCTGGGGGGTTGAAACGCTTCATTATTTAATGGCTGAGCCTTCTAATGAAAGTGTTGGCGTCTTTGCAGTCTAACTTTCTAGAATGCCTAGCACGGGATATGTGGAACACAGCCTAAATGCCCTTGTCTAAGGTATCTCCGCTCAGTGTAAACCCACTGAAAAGGGACAGTTACGGAGAGAATCCTGGAGTCATCTGGGCTGGAATTAATGCCAACAAAGGATGGGCTTCTGTCAACAAAGGTCCTCATACATACGAGATTTCCTCCCAATTTCCTCTCTCTGCTTTCAGCATGGAAAAACTGCACTAGCTGTGGCATCAAGGAGCAATCACGCCCTCATTGTAGATATGATAATCAAAGCAGAAAGGTACTACACCACAGAGCAGGTAAGAGACATCCTTCTGATGCTCGGAGGAGAAATGTGAGGGAAAAGTTGATTCTGATATTAAAGTGCCTTTTGCCTGAAGGGTTTCCATTTGGCAGATTATAAATCTGGCTTTGATAAATTGAGGTTAGGACTGGGGCAGTCTTTACCCTGTCGACATTTTACCCCTGAACAGCAGGATAACTGAGCAGGTTTTTGTCATTTTCCTGCTTTGTACTGTACACACAGAGAAAAGTGGTGGAGAGACATTCTGACCCAAATTCAAATTAGGCCGTCGGCATCAGGTTGGTGTTCTCTGGTGCAGCAAAATCCGTGACTGGGGAATGGAGAAGCACGGGCATCTCTCTTCCCCTCCCTGGGAGGAGCTCTGCGCTGCAGTGGGAGCTCCCTCTACTGTTTCTCTTGTGGTAACTGCTAGAATGAAGAAAGATGGGGAAGAGACAGGCAACAGTGTGAAAGAAAGACACAGCTTAGAGTAACCTCAGATTGTTTCAATTTCTAAATTTCTTTCCCAAGATGTCATACTTGCTTAGGCTCAGCCTGCTTAATGATGGCCCTCAAGAAATGGCTAAGTGTCAGTGGCGATAACGCAGAGCAGTAACTTCTTGGCCTGTGTTGGCTGTCCCATGCAGAGCTGAACTTCGCACCTCAAATCGAAGGAGATGGGCTGCTGTTGAGACACCTGCCTTGAAATTCAGACACATCCTGAACAGATCTTGAAAATTCAGGTCTCCACATATAGCGGAGTCTTAACTGGGACCATAGAATCTCAGAATGGTTCGGGTTGGAAAGGACCTTAAAGATCATGCAGTTCCAACCCCCTGCCATGGGCAGGGACACCTCCCACTTGACCAGGTTGCTCTGAGCCCATCCAGCCTGGCCTTGAACACTGCCAGGGAGGGGGCATCCACAGCCTCTCTGGGCAGCCTGTGCCAGTGTCTCACCACTCTCACAGGAAAGAATTTCTTCCTAATACCTTGTGTAAATCTCCCCTCTTCCAGTTCATGGCCATTACCCCTTGTCCTGTTGCTACACACCCTTCTAAAGAGTCCCTCCCCAGCTCTCCTATAGGTGAGCTAGGAAGGACAATCTAGAGCTCCGATAATGGTTCCATAATTCATTAACAACAGTCATAGCAATGAGCTACAAAGCACCTGCTATACCTATGCACCTGCTGAAACACAGATATTTCATAGATGATGAACATTACTTTTAGGGCATATTAATGCTCCGTAAATAATTCTGTTTTGTGCTGGGTTGCTCTGGTTTTATTTGGAGCCGCAGGTTTATGTGGGCTCTCTGAGAGGCGATTGAATTTGTTGGGTTTTGACACCCCCCAAGTTATCTCTATTTGAGTCTGTCTGCAGACTGACCCTAGTGAGGCAGAAGAAGATGCTGATTGTAATACCCGCTGTGGAAGAAAGAAGGTGCTAACACTGTCTGTTTATGTAAAGCAGGCGGCTCCATGAGCACCAGTGGAGCAGTGGAGCCTGCTCGATCCTCATTCCTGTCTCCTGCTAGGCAGTTCTTCCCTTACCATGCTGGGCATGGGTCTCCCGGGGGTGTGTGTAAGTGTCCCCAATCCTGCCTGAGCACAGGCACGTGGCCAAGCTTGTCTGTTACCGCCGCTACCTGTGACACTTAGTGTGGCAAGGAGTTCTGCAGGTAAAGCCCAGAGGGGGGTTAATTATAATGAAAAACACATCTGTGAAGTCCATGTGTGGTGCATACCTGGTTTGTCAGTTCAGAGGGGTTGGCAGGTACTTTGTTTTCTTTGGCTTAAAGGAAACTTAGAAGCAAGGTCACTTGTTGCTCCAGACTTTTGGCCTTGTTTACTGACCTGCCTGAGGGGAAGAAATGATGTTAAAGCAGCAGGTTTTTGTGCAAGAGCTCAGCAGATGTCACAAAATAGAAAGCTGAGTGTTTGGTCCCATGGCCTATGGCTAAGAGCACAGCCTGTGGGAGCAGCTCAGAGGTTAGGGTTACGGAATACAAAATTGCTGTTAGTGTTACTTGTACAAAACCACAGGGCTTTGTGCCATTATTGTAGGAATTGCCATTTTATTACATTAAACTGACTTTTCATCTGTGACAAAGCATTAGTTACAAAAGGAAATGTCATGTTGCTGTGAGGAAGTGCACATGACTCGAATGTGTGTGAAAGGCTACCTTGTTCTCTCTTTCTTTTCTTTTTTTTTTTTTTTTTTTTTTTTTTTTTTTTTTTTGGAACTGTCTGTGGCAACAACCCAGCCCTTCCCAGGCTGTTTTTTACCAGATTTGAGGGCTGCTTTTACTGCCCTACACTGCCACTGCCTAGATACACACTTTACAGCAAAGAGAAACCATGCTGCTGCAAAGGGAGGAGAAAAATGTGTTTATTTGTTTGATTCCTAGTGTGTGTGCTTATTACAGTAGTGGTGGTGTGTGTGTGTGGGGGGGGGTGTTGTTTGCTTGTGTTTTTTCTTTTTATTTTCAAATCTCACAAGAGAAACACTGTACTGGAGAGAACCTGAAGCTGTCCCGTAGTATCTTGTAAACCTCACTCTGCATGTGTCAGGAAGCACAAAATACAGACTGCACCTGGAGAAATGGAATCAAACGTACATGATGATGATGATTAGTTACTGAACTAAGACTTTTTTTTTTTTTTTTTTTTTTTGGAAGGCTCTTAAAGTGTTAGGAAATAACTCTTATTTTCCCAAATTTTATCTGGAAATGGGTATCTTATGCTTACCACTTTCAGAATGTGGCTTGTTGCCATTTCCTTTGTCATCCTGTACCAGCTTCTTGGTGAGATTTTTCAGTTTGGACATTGATGTGGAATAAGACTAGCATGTAAACAAGATGAACTATCAACATAGTTTGAGCTTACCTACACTGGGAACCAGGCTTTTCCCTCATCACCCCTCAGCTGGGGCTGAAGTCGCTGCTAGACATGGTTCTTGCAGAGATGCTCAGAAAAACAGCAACCCCCTCACTCCTGTTTTGGGCAACCAATGCATATGTGGCAACAAAACTTTTAATCTGGAGGGCAAGATGCTTGTGGCTGTATTTTTGGTTTGGTGAGCTATCTGCTTTTGTTATGCAGGGAATAAAGGTAGATCCAGATTCCAGGCGCATGCTGGTGCTCAGGCACTGCAGACAGGCACGCTTACATGCACGCCCCAGTGTTTCGCACTGCCATCAGGTGACCCGGTGGTGCCCACTGCAGTCAAGCTAGTGACAGTGCAGAGGCAGTGAATGGTTTGAGCAAGTGTGGTGCTGATGGTGCACAGCAAGAGAAATGAGCACAAGCTGTGGCTGAACCCCAGCCGTGTTCATAATGTGGCTTGCAAACCAGACCTAGGCAAGTGGCTCAGGTACTCCTTGCTGTTACTTGCTATTGTGTGTCAAGTGCCAGAGATAATTTTATCTTGCTCTTAATGACATGCAGTAATAAATGAAGGAGGTCTTAATTTCTGTCATTTCTAATATCAAAACTATAATAATGTCATTCATGCTAAGGAACCTTCTAGATAGCTGTACTGTTAGCCAAACACAGCTCCTTTATCTGCTCTGAGCGTATCACCTGCCAGTAGTCACATAAGGCTGTACAGGACACCATGTTCACTGCTCACTGAGTGAAAAATGTTCCCAGCTTCATCACAAAATTTGTCATCTGCTTTTCTTTTTAGGCACATCTAGCTCATAGTGATGATTGGTCAGACTCTGATTTGTCCTTCAAACAAGATCATAGCACACAGACCAAGCAAATCCGTTCCTCCCTTTGGAATCTGGCATACCATCAGTTAAAACCCCAGGAATGGAAAAAACTGGCCCTGTTCTGGAAGTTCACAGATGAACAGATTAAAGCTATTGAGGAACAATGGACAGGTAACTAACGGGAGGGGCAGGCGCAGGTTACACACAAACCATGCTAAGGTGTACAGCTGCTCTTTCAGCTAGGCCAGCATCAGCCGTTGGCCATCGTGCTCTCAGGTGGTTTATGACAATGAGCAGTGGATGGGCAGCACAGAAGTCCCCCCAGCACTGGGGAAGCAGTGCAAGCCAGCTCTGTTCTCTCTTTTGGGATGAAGAAATCCTTCTCTTTGTAAAGCAGAAATGGAAGGAAAGCAGCACAGAAGGGTGTTGCAGGATTTATGTCCCTGCAAGTGAGGAACTGGGGAGCAGCCTGATCCAGGAGGGACTTGTTTGTGCTCTGGCTTCATAGCTGCCATGAAACTGCAATTTCTGTTTTCAGCACTGGAGGTGCTGGGAAATCAATACCTCTACAGCACACTTGCACTTATTTATTACTATTCCAGAGTGTATGTCCAGAAGTTAAGGAAAATTGAAAGTTAAAAATTAGTTTTAAGATGTATGAGTACTGGATTTTTTCTTAATCAGGATAAAATGCTTTGTGTGTTGTGTAGGGAAAAAAAGTTATAAGGAACATGGACACAGAATGTTGCTGATCTGGTTACACGGAGTTTTGCTGGCTCATCAGAATCCTGCCAAGCATATATTCGAAGATCTGGTGGAAGCAGGATTTCCAGATTTAGCTGGTAAGTTGTTTTGTGGTGTACAGAGCCTATCATACTGTTCTCAGCAAAAGTGCGGTGCGGTGCTGAGCTCCCTGCGTGTGCTGGGGAAGATGTGTCTGCGGCAGAGGTGGAGGACACTCTCTTCTCTGGGAAGCTGCCCTTGCAAAGGGCTGAGGCTGGTCAGGGAAGAGAGTCTAAATGAGATGAGATTTCTGAAGGAAGAGAAAAATACACACACTTCACTCCCCTTCTTTGTCCCACAAACATGGTTAAAATGTGGTTGCCCATCCTTCAGCTAAATTAGTGCTGAACATGGCATGTAAAAATTTTCTCCTCTTTACTTCACAGAGAAAATCAGAGCTGAAAGTAGCACTGACATGGGGTCCAGAAAATGTGAGATTTCATGAGTTCATTGATAGAACATGGCATATATGATGGAATTACATGCCAGATGGAAAGAGACTTTCATAAACATCTTTTCTGGACACTAAAACATATTTTGAAGCTGCATGACTTTTTCAAATCTAGAAGAACTTGCCCTCCTGAAATCTTTGTCAGTTCTTTTTCATATGCTTTGCTACACAATGATTTTAAGTGATAAGCTGGTAATTCAGGGCTATACTGTTAAGCAAGAACCACCTCCTACAATTCCCACATCTGCCTTAACATTGTTACAGAAATTCCATATCGGAACTCTGCAATTAAACTATTTTGTATTTGACCTGAACTGTAAATGAAATGTTTTTTAGCTGAAATAAATGTAGTAAGTGAAAATTGTGTGCAAAAATCAACACTTCCAAAAATATGTTGGCATTGGGCTACACGCTCCTTCACCCAGGATTGAGGTTTTTGTGAAGTCTTGCTAAGATTATAGTTTTCCTGGCTGAAGCGAGTTCTTGTTTAATTAGTGCTTGGATTAGGACAAGTTTTTCAGCATTTGATTTATATACACAAAAATAGCATCTCTAAAACTGCCTGTGCCTAGCTGCAGAATCTTCTGTCATGGCATACTCCAAAAGAAAAGTTGATATTTTAAAACTTAACACATTAAGCTTTTTGTTTGTTTGTTTGTTTTTACTTATTTTCTGTTCTTGTCTTGCATTAGTATTTGGTAGTGTCCTGCTTAATGTTTACAGGTTTTCTGCTCATTGAATGTATTCCACATCTGAAAAATTATGTAAAATGTCTATCTTCATACTCCTGAACAGCTTTAGCATACAATCGAAGCACTGAAGTATTGCCGTGTCTACCTATGTATAGCTAGCGTTATTTTGTACCAAACTTTACTGTTGGTATTAAAAAGCTGATTATCCGATATCTGAGTCTTGAGCCTATGTGCCTTCTCATGCTCAACCCGTTTTGACAAGGCTACAGAACAACACAGAAGATGAAGGCTGGTAAATCCCCAGGTTTTGGAAATACAGACCTAAGTTAAAATACAAACGCTTAGATCCTGACAGGTATGCATCAATTTTTGCAACATTCTGCAACATGCCTGAAAAATGAAAATGCGTAACAGTTTCATGGACTTTAGGTACCTTGCCTGACTCAAGCCGCACCCTGGTTGTGAAGGCCACTGCCCAGTGTTCCTCATCTAAGTATGCTATTGTAGGGCATTGTATACCCAAAATGCACGTCAACTACATTTAGCAAAAGCACACAGAACAAAAATAAAATTGATTTCAACTTGAAAGTAAATATTACTATCAGTGGAAGTAAAAAAACACTTTAGACAAATTATATTTTATCCTTTATTTAAAAGTGTGCAAAAGATCTTTTAAATAGAAAGTGTTTATCTTAATAAAATAAGTTCTTAAATTGTTGGGAGGTAGAATAACATTTCAAGGTCATTTTCCTCTCCAGATGCTGACTATAAACACTTATTTTAAAAAAATGTTAAAAACATGATACATACTTTACGCCTTGCTACGTCAAATCTGAAAAGACTGGGAAGAGGTTTAAACCACACCAGTTACAAAGATATTCACTCAGTCAACAACTTTTATTGACTGAACACTGGTATGAGCTTGACTTTGAAACGTTCGCCCAACTTGTCCTGCAGGTCTCACAGTCATAGAACCGGAAGAAAGGAGCACAGTTCGAGGATATTTAGCAGCAGTGGCTTGGGATATGGTCTGCTGAAAAGTAATCAGACACCACAAAACATTAAGAGTGCAAAAAATCCCACAAAAAACATTCCATTTGCTTTAAGTGAACTGTTGTTTAAATAGAAAGACCCCTAATCCAAACCGAAATATGCTTAAAAATAAATAAATAAATATGGTGTTAGTCAGAATGAATTATTTTTTCTTCCTTATCTGTAATAAGTACTTTTAGGAATATAAAGAAAAGTGCTAAACATCTGATCAACTAGATACCCTGGCCACAACCTGGAGCACAGGAGGCTCCCTCTGAGCACCAGGCAGCACTGCTGTGCTGTGCAAGTGCCCGAGCGCTGGCACAGGCTGCCCCAAGGCTGTGGGGTCTCCTCCCTGGAGATCTTCAGAAGCCGCCTGGGCGTGGACCTGGGCACCCTGCTTGGAGCTGGAGTTGGACCAGGTGACCTCCAGAGGTCCCTACCAACCTCAGGCATTCTGTGATTTTGTGACTGAATTTGTAAAAGACAGTTTTTTTGTACAGTAGTCACACTAGTCACAGAACCTGAATTCTTAAAAGAGGTCTCAAACCAAACCCCTAACACCCTAAGGCACATGCAATTTAAATATGTATTTCTGCTTAGAAATCCAAATTTTCAAAAGCTGTGTGGAACCTGCCACCAAGATTTGATTCACTGAAGAAAACAAGCAAAAGCAGAACATCCCTCACATAGGGGGCTATGATCTTAAACTAGGACACCTGATGTAGCTCTGTTTGCTCTGGCAGTACCACTGAAGAAAAGCTGGACTTTCAGACAGCGCAGAGCAAAGTGATACTAATTACAGGTTAAAACATCTTCAACATGCACCTCAAGTTAAAAAAACTATTTTTGCTCAGATTGGTTTAAACATGTAGTGATCGCATAGGTGATTTAGGCTACTGTTTACAGTCATCTTTTATGTTGCTTTCATACCCTATTAATGCACTTGTCTCAGCATTTCTTCAGGATAAATGGAGGGGGTAAAACCCAAAGTACAATAAGCAGCAGGCCAGATGAATTTTGTTGCCCCTTGACAAATATTCTGCTTTTTTCTCCAATAATTTGCTATACTCAGCTTGCCAGTATAACCTGTATCTCTACTATCCTTGCTTCAGTCGCACCACTGTGAAGCTTGTCTGTAAATGGCAGTTCGTGATGATGACATCTAATATTGTTGTATCATATGACCATCTTCTATGAACAGGAAGACTTGCAGAAGAGTTGGCCAAGAGACAGCAAAGACTACTGTGTCTATGAGAGATGGGGAGCAGAATAAACCCCCAGCAATTCAGGAGGACTGCCACAAGTCCATGGGGCCAGATGGGATCCACCCAAGGGTACTGAGGGAGCTGGTGGAAGTGCTTGCCAAGCCACTCACCATCATTTCTCAGCAGTCCTGGTTAACCAGGGAGGTCCCAGATGACTGGAGGCTTGCCAATGGGGCACCCATCTACAGGAAGGGTTGGAAGGATGATCTGGGAAACTACAGGCCTGTCAGCCTGACCTCGGTATTGGGGAGGGTTATGGAGCAGACCATCTTGAGTGTAATCACATGGCATGTGAGGGACAGCCAGGGGATCAGGCCTAGCCAGCATGGGTTCATGAAAGGCAGGTCCTGCCTGACCAAAGTCATCTCCTCCTATGACCAGGTGACCCACCTGGTGGATGAGGGAAAGGCTGTGGATGTAGCCTACCTAGACTTCAGCAAAGCCTTTGACTGTCTCCCACAGCATTCTCCTGGAGAAGCTGGCAGCCCATGGCTTGGACAGGTGCACTCTTCGGTGGGTAAAGAACTGGCTGGATGGCCGGGCCCAGAGAGTGGGGGTGGATGGAGCTGAATCCAGCTGGCGATCGGTCATGAGTGGTGTTCCCCTGCGGTCAGTGCTGGAGCTGGTCCTGTTTGACACCTTTATTATGATCTGGATGAAGGACTGAGTGCACCCTCAGTAAGTTTGCAGACAACACCAAGTAGGGAGGAAGTGTTGATCTGCCT
This sequence comes from Alectura lathami, assembly GCA_013399715.1. Taxonomy (NCBI): domain Eukaryota; kingdom Metazoa; phylum Chordata; class Aves; order Galliformes; family Megapodiidae; genus Alectura; species Alectura lathami. The sequence continues at coordinate 47,995 of VXAV01004868.1, read as the reverse complement.
GAGGGAAGGAAGGCTCTGCAGAGGAATCTGGACAGGCTGCATTGATGGGCTGAGGCCATCTGCATGAGATTCAACAAGACCAAGTGTCAGTTCCTGCACTTTGGTCACAAGCCCAAGCAACGCTACAGGCTTGGGGCACAAGCGGCTGTGCAGAGGAAAAGTTCATGGGGGTGTTGGTCAACAGGCAGCTGAACATGAGCCAGCAGTGTGCCCAGGTGGCCAAGAAGGCCAATGGCATCCTGGCCTGCATTAGGAATAGTGCAGCCAGCAGGAACAGGGAGGAGGTCGTCCCCCTGTACTTGGCAGTGGTGAGGCCGCACCTCGAGTGCTGTGTTTAGTTTTGGGCCCCTCATTACAAGAAGGACATCGAGGCCCTGAAGTGTGTCCAAAGAAGGGCAACGAAGCTGGTGAAGGGCCTGGAGCACAAGGCTTGTGGGGAGTGGCTGAAGGAACTGGGGCTGTTCAGCCTGGAGAAGAGGAGAGAGGAGGTCTCCCCTCTCTCAGGGGAGACCTTAGTGCTCTCTACAACTCCCTGAAAGGAGGCTGTAGGGAGGTGGGCATCAGCCTCTTCTCCCAGGTGACTGTGATAGGACGAGAGGTAACAGCCTGAAGCTGTGGCAGGGGAGGTTCAAGTCAGATGTTAGGAAAAACTTCTTCTGTGAGAGTGGTCAGACATTGGAACAGGCTGCCCAGGGAGGTGGTGGAGTCTCCTTCCCTGGAGGTGTTCAAGAACCGTGTAGATGTGGCAGCTGGGGACATGGTTTAGTGGGCATGGTGGTGATGGGCTGACGGCTGGACTAGATGATCTCAGAGGTCTTTTTCAACCTGAATGATTCCATGATATAATTACTACGGAAATGAGACAGACAGATTAATGTGGCAATATTCTTCTCGTCACCTCACTCTCTCATTCCATCTAGCCCAAAGACAGTACTGCATGTTATTTTAAACAGAACTCAAGTCCAAGTGTTGTATTAAGAATACTGTTACAAGCATAATTATTACTTACCTGAGTGACTGGATGATGTTTTTCAATGACGACTGAGCTCATGGGTGGAGCAACTCTCATCATTGCTAAACTGCCACAAATTCTGTGTTTTTGTCCCATATCAGATCGGCCCGTGATTCGAGCAGTGATTGTCCTTCCTGCCTTCTGCTGAGCAGATGTTATTACTTTTGCCATGGGCTACAAATAAATTAAATATTAGGAAAATTTCTAAACATAATATTTACAATTCTTCAGTATGTCATCTTAGCTTATTAGCCACCTGCCTAACAAAACATAGGAAACTGCACTTAATACAGCTGTACTATATGGGACTGAGTTTGCTCCATCTAGCTGCAACTTAGTTAATTCTATCTTTTTCCATGGAGACATTGCTCAGTGCAAGTGACTACTATCCTGAAGGGATAAAAATCAAGCGGCATGGGTAGTTTAGCTTTGCTTGGTGGCCTCATGCTCCAGTGATAGCTGCTGGCCCTTCCATCACCCTAGCAAGCATGAGGGGGACTGACTTTTTACACAGGTGGACATGAGGGAATGGACAAAAACTGAAAGAGGGGAGGTTTAGGTTGGACATCAGGAAGAAATTCTTCCCTGAGAGAGTGGTGAGGCGCTGGAACAGGCTGCCCAGAGAAGCTGTGGATGCCGCATCCCTGGCTGTGTTCAAGGCCAGGCTGGATGGATTCCTGGACAGTTTGACCTAGTGAGCTAGTGGCTGGCAGCCCTGTCCACGGCAGGGGGGTTGGAACTTGATCTCTGAGGACCCTTCCAACCCAAGCCATTCTATGATTCTGTGATAGCAGATTAAAAAAAAACTTCCATGCAAAAAAATATTGCACCTTACTGATTGCTAGCAGCAAATTGTATCTGATGGGATAAGGAAAGGAAAGCAATGCAGAGGGCCCTGGAGAAAAAAGGACTATTCAGTAACAAGTATAGAAAAGGGAACAAGACAGACATTTCAAACAGCAGAATGCAAAAGCAAAGCATATTTTTTTCCAGAACAAACTAGTATCATGTGAAACACCAATTGTTCTTGTTGCACTACATGGAAGCGCACATGCATTTTCTTCATTTTATCATACATTTTTCTCACTCCAAAAAATCAGTTAAAGCTTTCCTAAGATGATTCTTCTGTAGCATTAACGAGTGTTTACAAGCTAGTGTCTTCACATATCTAAGTGAACTCCATAACAGTTTCTTTGTGTTGCTCTGAAAAAAAGTGGAAGTAAAATGCTAACCGAACTATAATTTGTTATAATTGTCTTAAAACTTTTTCAAAACAGTAGTATTAACATGTTACCAGTTTTTGAGTTGATGCCAGCCCAGATCCTGCAGCTGTGCCAGTGATGATTACTGGAGAATCAGAATCTAGTCTGGTCTGAGAAGTGCTTGCATGATCCAGGTGGGTAGAAAACTGTGAACAAAATCAGAGTTTAAGGAATGAGTATAACGTTCCAGAAAATGCAGTTTCACTTTTTAGTTAGACAAGCCTTTTGACTATTCCATCTACCCTTCTAAATTTAACTTTTTTTGGCAGATGTTTTATTCCTATTTTTACTGTTTTCGGCTGATGTAAAAATAGTGGTCTAAATATTGCTGGATACAGAGTGAATAACATTTGGTACTGTTAGAATGGAAAATTTGGAATAGAGGTAAGCACATCTTCTCCATTCTAAACTGTACCTTTAGTGTGGAATTGTTTTACAGTGGTACTGTCTTCAGCATAACTCCAGGGCAGGTCTAGAACTTCTAGGCTACTGGATAATCATCAGGATAAACTGACGTGACAGGACAGTAAGACTAATTTCGTCAGTCTATACACGTTGCATTTTTAAAAATGAAACTTCATGCCAGCTTCTATTGTTTTCTTCCCCAGATAACAGTAAGCTTAGTTGTTTTTTTTTCGGCAAACTGTAATAATGCTTTTTTTTTTTCCAAGAAAAAAACCTTGGGAAACAAGTTCTGCTTATGACAGTGACTTTGTCTTCATTAGCTGAATGCATCTTCACTAAAATAAAGAACGGAACTAAGTGAAAGTGTACTAAGTCATACCAACCATGACCTCTTCACGACATTTACACCATGCAGTCCTTACGCACTTGTTGGCTTATTTTGATGCTTAGATTGAGTTCAAATTCCTTCAATTCATGGACTATTGTATTTACCTTTAAAAAGCCCCAATGTAAGAAGTTCGTTTTCACCACTAGTAAATACAGTTATATTCCAAGTACTCACTTACCACATCCTCCGTTTGAAAAGTAGTTGCTGGTGGAGGTGGTGGTGAAGGGGGACTATATTGTGAAGGTAGCCTTCCCACAACTATGGCACCATTATCTTCTCTCCTGCTTCCCACATCTATTATTAGAAACACAAGATAATGGGATCAGCACATAATCTAGCAAACTCTAGGGAAAATGAGGTAAGTCAGTAACTTTTACTATGCCTTTGGCTTTTCTGTATTTATTATTTACCCGTTATTATACAGATTAGTGTGTTCTTTTCCTGTATTTGACCCTTCTTTTCAAAAGTTTGGAAACAAATTTCAGTGAGCTTGTTTCTGTGTTATGCTTCAACACTTCTGCGCTCTTGTCGCATTTCAGCATAAAGAACTGAGATACTAAATACTGCTTGCAAATAACTAAACTAATCATGCAAGAGCTGCCCTTACACTAAAGGCCAAAAACTACTTCAGGTACACAGCAATGAAGTACTGAAAAGCTGTACTGAACTTCTGAGAGGGTGTAAGATCCTTAAGAGGACTCACTGTCAGGAAAAAAACGTGCTATTTTAAGCTTCCTGAGAATGTACTGCAATTTCAAGGATCATGCCCAGCAGCATCCCATCTGCACAGGCAATGGCTGCACACTGGCTGTGCCACGCTGTAGGGCTGGAACACTCTGTGGGTGCCTTACAGTCCTCATCTCCTCCCATGACCTGAGTCAGTCCAGATGTGTATAAAATCTGTTTGGGATGGGGAACTGAGCTGGGACAGCAGCGTTCTTTGGTCTCAGTGCAGATATCCCAGGGACGTCTGACCTAAGCACAGAATCTTTTCAAGTGGTTTCAGACTTTACCCTTAGAATACAAGTTTCCTTAAGGGAAGTAGAGAGAAGTATTCTTATTTATTCTTCCATTTCTAAAGCAAATTATGCTAATAGGAGATCCAGGACAAGGGAATTTTTCTCATTCCAGGGACTACAGTGATACCATATGGCAATTTTTTTTTTTTTTGTTGTTGTTGTTGTTCTCTTGAAGTGAACAGGAAAAATACGATAAAATAAAGTGGTTCAACTAGTACAACATTCAAAGATTTCAAGAGTGCAAAATATGCAGAATATACATTTTGTGTACAAACACATACACACACACGTTAAGATTAAGCACCAGCAGGACTAATGGCCAGTTGCAAACCAGTCAGATCTGATCTATGTTACTTAAGAAAGCTGTAGTATTTTTGCTACAACAGAACATGAATTTTTGTGGATCCAAGCCAAAAAAAAAAAAAAGAAAAACTTATAACAAAAAAAACACCCATCAGTAAATCAGCCACAGATTGCAGACCATCTGTATTGAGTCCAAATGCTACAGACACCTGTAAAATTGCAATACTTGCAAACTAGACTTAACTATAAGTTTTTTAAGTGACCAAATTCTGCTTTTACTTGCAGTGACAGGAGGTGGCACTGCAGTGTTTGTATAAATGCATCACTGATTGGCACATAGAAGTTTTAAGGTCCACAGATCACAAAACTACAACAAACCAGAATAATCACCTATCTCATGTTTTGATTTCTCTGATCTTCTTATCAGTGTGAAATTATACCTGAGCAGGAATGAAGACAAGTGGTTGTACAAACATGTTAAATCATTTTGGAACTGAATTCAGTAAAGGGCTATCTAGCTGCAGCATAGAAAAAACTAGAGTGGCTAGGACAGGAGAGAGGGGGATATGGGAGGCACCAGAGACTATGAGGCATTATGAAGCCTCCTGGGTACTACTCTAGAGCTCAGTTTTCTTGAGTCCCTTCCTACTTACTCCCTTCTTTGCAGGTTTACAGATAAATGCTCTCCTATCTCACATCATTTAGTTAACACATAACTATCTCCTGAGACTCACTATCTGCTGCATGGTTTTGGAAAACAATAAATACACAAATTTAAGATACAACTGGAGAGAGTAGTTCTTTCTAAAACACTGAAAAGTAAAGTACTTGGGCAATCACCTGTAACTTTTTTCATGAATTCATTATCTTCAAGAAATCATTCATTTTGTTCCCCAAACACTGATTCTAAGTTTGCCAAGGCACACAATTACCACACTTGGCCAACGCTACATTCTAATTCCCTAAGCAACGGAACAAAGACTGTGAATGTTCAACAGGACCAGACCACAGCTGCTGAGGTAAGTGCCCACTTACATCTTCTTCAGATTTTTACTTCTTCTTCACAGCTACACTCAGACCTCAACATTTGTTGGAGGAATATCTCTGAAGCACTTCAGAAAATTCCGGTACAAGATTGCTAAGGGTTTAGCACCTGTAGTTACCTATTAACCGCTGACAGTATAGCTGGTTGCTAATCCACACATACAGGTGTGGAACTTCTGCTAGCACAGACATTTGTCTACTGCTGCACCAGCTAGACAATGCTTCTACTGCTGTACATTGTCTAACTCTGAGGCAGTCAGTTTACTACATCAGTTAGGGTGTGCAAGTCTTTCCTGCATAGCTGTGGAAGTTTTCCAAGTGTGCTGCTGCAATTACACAGGTCTTCCCTGTGAGATTTACTTTCTCTTTTTGCATTAACAGATTAAAGATTGCAAGACTAAAAATGAAGGGCAGTCTGAGATAAGCAGATTTGTTGCACACTAAGATTCCAGAGAACAGAGTTTTCCAGCATTTTTCCCCCCTTAACCTGGGTGGTGACACAATTCTGGGCAACCTAAATGGTTTGCCAACCTCAACTTGTTCTGCCTTCAGTTGCCGGTTACCACTCTCAACTGGACTTTTTAAATGAACAGAAATTTGACAAAGTTTGCATTGCCATTAAGTCCTCATACTGGAAAAAAAAAAAAAAAGAAAGAAAAAGGAAGAATCCTTTTTAAAAAACAAAACCAACAACAGAGACCACAATAACAAAACCCACAGACTATCAAATGAGAGACACTCTTTATGCTGACCAGGATCTGTCCTATTGTCCTTGTTCTGAAACATGGTCATTGCTTCCAGGTTCAAAGCACACACACCACGCATAAAGGCTTTCTTCATGGTGTCTTCATACTGATCTCTTTCACTGTGTAGGCGTAGAATTTCAGATTTTGTTTGTTCCAAAGTAGCAGTTAGCTACAAAACAGGATACAAAAACAGCTGGTAAAAAAAAGTCACAACCATAAAGCAACCACCCACAGGAGAGGCCCTACATCTCCTCACATCTTTTTCTGTACTTGGGAGCTCTGTTCTGTTGGAAAGTCCTCATCCTGAGGAAGATAAACATTGGGGAGAATGATGTAGGAGGGAATGAGTAACAGAATGAAAAAAAGAAACCTTAATTTTACCTCTGCAATTTTGGCTTCATAATCATTGGTAAGCTGAACACAGATATCTTCTGCCCTTAGCTGACAGGCTTTTTCAACTTTTTCTTTCCATCTCTCTTCACTGAAAGAGCGCCATGCTGTCCATACCCTCTTCTTCAAAGCTGTCTGGAATTGTTTATCTGCTATTCTGTTCGCATATTCCTTAAGAAACAAATAAAACCACATTACAAGCAAGTGCAAGTTAAGAACTTCAGTGCTTAAGGGACTGTGGATGACTGTTTAGCCACATATCGCTTACACCATAGTAGGAATGTCTAAACTGAGTTTACACATTTGGGTATTGCTTCACTGTGGCACACCATGCCAGCAGCTCAGTGTTTCTGCCTGCATACACGTTAAGGAGCGTTACTCCCTTCAGTATTAGAAAACACACTGGAGAGCTCCTAGGTAACAGACATGTTTTTACCCATAGCTTAATGACGTTTAAACAACAGCCTCACATATACGGTGTAAACCTACAGTCACAAAGATAGCTTATGATTAGCATATATTTCTAATTTATAGAGTCCAAGAAGCTTTACTTAGTTTTTTAATGTAACAATATTATTCCACTCCAATAATAGATCTATCCTATTTCAAAATATTCACCAGAAAATATATCTTAGCAATAAAACTATTTTTTCAGAAATTAATCAGCAGGAATACAAAGAGCTGAGTAAATTCCCAAAACAAAGTCCAAATTATCAGTAAATTTTCAGATGGGAGAGAAGGAAAAGAGAGCAGGCTACTTCTTTCTGTGAATCAGCAGGGTTTTGGCCAGTGTCAGTAAACTTGATTCTAGCCAGAAATCTGTACCTCTGAACAAAGGTCTTGAATATCAGCTTCTCCTGTTTACCAGCTTGGACTGGGAAAGGTCTGCAGTCTTGACACAGGATCCTCCTTTTCTGTCAAGCTTCATTTAGTAGGCTGTTTACAACATCTGACACAATGCCGCACATTTTGTATGTGACTAGCTCTTAGCTAATTCAACTTTTGGTAAGAGAAGTTTTCACTGTGAAATTGGGTTCCCAAAAACGTAAGATGTGATATTTTATCATTTCATTGTTCAAAAGTAATTTCTTTAAAAATAAGATAGAGATGCTCATGTCACTTTCCTCAAAATGCAGATACTGCACACTACAGTGATTTCCTGTAGACTCACCACAGCAGCTGGGGCAATCCAATATCCAAAACAAGTATAGTTTCATTTTTTCACAATCCCAGATAATATTCAGGCAGCAGCATTTTTTTTTTAGAACGGAAGTTTTCAAACTGTTATTTGGCATTGTCTAGCACATCAAAACAGAAACACTACCATTTCTTCCAACTCTAACAAGAGCTGTACCAACTCTGACTCGAGTTCACAGGTTTCATTTTCATCACATTTTTATTTTGCACACATACCTCTTGTTTGGCTTTAATTTGCTGAACCCGCCAAAATGTAAACTTCCTCATTAACTCTATTCTCTCCTTCTTCTTCTCTAATGCTTGTGTCAAGTTATTAATCACCTGCAAAAATATTTATTAATGTTACTTCAATAGTAAGAGCTTTGTAAGAATGTACATTCTGCATCAGTTATTTTCACTTAAAGCATTTACCTTTAGCTTTTTAATAAATCTTCCCCTTAGTCTGATTAAGTAGGGAACAATAATCAGAGTTCAAATCAGGAGTAAATTCCTCTGACTTCAACACTTACTAACTACCAATACATAAGACACTTTCACTCTATAATTTTAAGAAAAGTTCATATGAATTATTATTTCACCCTACATCTGTGGGCTTCTGTTCTGTCTCCTTAGAATCATATATTACTGTAGTATAAGGTCAGAAGAAAGATTTATTTGCAAAGACAGTTTTGATGCATCAGTGGACAAGGGAAGAGCCACTGATGTCATCTATCTGGACTTCAGGAAGGCCTCTGACATGGTCCCCCATAACATCCTCCTCTCTAAACTGGAAAAATATGGATTTGATGGGTGGACTCTTCAATGGATGAGGAACTGGTTGCTAGATGGCAACCAGAGAGTGGTGGTCAATGGCTCCATGTCCAGATGGAGATCAGTGGTGAGTGGTGTCCCTCAGGGGTCTACACTGGGACAGATGCTCTTCAATGTCTTCATCAATGACATCAACAGTGGGATCGAGTGCACCCTCAGCAAGTCTGCAGATGACACCTAGCTGTGTGGTGCAGTCAACACACCTGAGGGATGGGATGCCATCCAGAGAGACCTAGACAGGCTCCAGCTGTGGGCCCAGGAGAACCTCATGAGCTTCAGCAAAGCCAAGTGCAAGGTCTTGCACCTGGGTCACAGCAACCCCCACTACCAATACAAGATGGGGGATGAAAGGATTGAGCAGAGCCCTGCCAAAAGGGACCTGGGGGTACTGGTGGGTGACAAGCTGGACATGAGCCAGCAGTGTGCCCTCGCAGCCCACAAAGCCAACCGCATCCTGGGCTGCATCCAAAGAAGCGTGGCCAGCAGGGCAAGGGAGGCGATCCTGCCCCTCTGCTCTGTGCTGGTGAGACCCCACCTGGAGTGCTGTGTCCAGATGGGGAGTCCTCAGCACAGGAGGGACATGGACCTGCTGGAGTGTGTCCAGAGGAGGGCCACAAAAATGATCCAAGGGATGGAACACCTCCCCTGTGAGGACAGGCTGAGAGAGTTGGGGCTGTTCAGTCTGGAGAAGAGAAGGCTCCGGGGAGACCTGAGAGCAACCTTTCAGTATCTAAAGGGGGGCTACAAGAAAGAAGGGGACAGACTCTTTTGCAGGGCTTGTTGTGATGTGACATGGGGAAACAGTTTCAAATTGAGAGAGAGGAGATTCAGCCTGAATATAAGAAAAAGTTTTTTACAATAAGAGTGGTGAAGCACTGGCATAGGTTGCCCAGAGAAGTGGTGGATGCCCCGTCCCTGAAGACCTTCAAGGTCAGGCTGGACAGGGCTCTGAGCAACCTGATCCAGTTGCAGGTGTCCCTGTTCACTGCAGGGGAGCTGCACTAGATGGCCTTTAAAGGTCCCTTCCAACTCAGATGATTCTGTTACATTGATATTATTAAATGTGTGCTTTAATGCATTGTTAACTTAAGTGTAAAGAAATGACAGTTATCTGCAGAAAGTTTATTAAATTTTCTGAACAGTAAGTAAGCTAAGAGGTTGCTAGGAACTTGAAAAATCAGATTAACACCTGTTAAATTTAACAGAAGTTAACAGTTAAACTGCTAAACCTTCCTGCTTAAAAGATACCATATAGGATGAAATGAACTGAAAAATGTGAGAGGCAAGATGATCTACTGGACAGAAAATCCAGCTGGGGACCTTCTGCCACCAATCTGTAAATATATTTTAATTAGTATAAACAGAAGCAGCTGAGGTTCTCTGATTAAAAATTAGGCCAGGCATGATGCAAATTGGGTATATCAAATCACCGATCACTTCTGCACATTTTTGCCTAACCTCCTAAACTAGGTTTTGCCAACAGACACATCTGAGCAACTCCAGTGCATAACAGCGAGAAGTTTGTGGAACTCTCAAAGTAACTTGCACTTAAATTTATTCTAACTACTGCACAAAGATTATGAAGAACAATATTTAAAATGTTACATGCTATTATTTAATACATATTGATGAAATGAATGATACTCAATAATTACTCTTAAATCAACACAGTTATATAGCTACTAGTACAAAATTCCTAAGTTTCAATACCAAATTTCACAAATTATTTCTGTCAATCTCCACTATATTTAGTTAAATATTACCAGATGTTCAAAATAATCTAAAACAAACACAGGTCAATTTGATATATTTTAAACTGATTCTTCTCCAGATTTTAAGAATGAGTTCTTCATAGTACTGTATTTCGATGAATTTAATATAAGCTACTTTGCTTAAATATGACTAGTTGTAACCACTTTTACTTTCTGAAAAACTGTGTTGTTTCAGCTATATTTAGCAAATTTATCTAAAATTAGAAGTAAATTTGCATAAATTGTCATAAATAAATATAATCTGTTGAAAAAGTGGCCCATACTAACATAAAACATCAACTTTTAGTACTGCATACCTTCAGATATACACTAGAAGCCTTAGACTAAGTCATATGTTTGTTAACTAGTATATTTTTGTAATTATAAGTACTTACAAAAAAAAAAGAACAAGAATCTAAATCATTCATAGTATTTGTGATGTTGGTTGACTTTGGATCATGGCCATCTCAGAACACAGTAGTTAGGACAGACATGGTATACAAGGGAATACTGCCACCTACTGTTTCATCAAATCATTTCTCTATGAATTTTTTTTGTTTGTTTTTCAGAAACAGAATGAAAAAATTGGCTAGAAAAATATTTTGGTAGCAGAAAAAGAAAAGCAAACACTGCTTTCAAAGTACCATCAGGAATTATGACACATTAAACATGAATCACATATAATGATATCCAACAGAATTAGACATATTTGAATGGTATGCACTGCAATAACCGACAAATGTGGTACCTAAATGATAGTATACTAATCCTGTTCTTTTAAATTTACATTTATACTTGCTTGGTCTGTAAGAATTGACTGTATTCCAAATGGACACGTAAGGTGACCTTTCACCCTTTCTCCAAATTTTAAGTCCATCAGCAGGCTTTCTAGAATACGGACCAATTTTTTTTAGTTGTAAGGAAGAATTAGAAGTCTAAACTCCATGAAGTGTTTTCAAAGTGTTAAAAATTAAGTTAAAATAATAGGATTCAACTACATTATGTGATTGCAGGACTACCATAATTTTAACTAGAATTGTGGAAATTGACCTAATCTCAATGTGGTTGATAGCATTCGCACAAGAACAGCATAACTGGAAGACCACAGATGTACAATCCTAAGAAACTGTCAAAATAGAGACTCCCTCTAAACATACAGGAGACTGCTGCCCAGCTGAAACACAATAAAACCAATCCAAACATGAAAAAATGAAATGGCTTTTGAAGCATAAGCGCTGAGAGACTCTCATGGTCTTCATGAAACAGCAAAATACACTAGATTTAAAAAGAAAACAATGTAAAATATGTACATACAACATGTAAAATTTCCATTGTTAGTAGGTTACTAGCAACTATCATTCTTTTTTCAGCCATACAGCCTAAACATACTATTTCTTTATGTTAAAGGAGAGGACAATTGAACTATGAAATCGAAATACTACCTCATCTTTTCTGCCAATAGAGATTTCATAAGTATGCAGCAACTCTTTCAGGTTTGCCATCTGACTGTTCAGTTGTTTCACATGCACAGCATGTTTCTCTTTTTCTTGTTTCATTTGATGCTTGTGATGCTCGATAAGACTTAGCCTCCATTTTTTCAATTCAGTCAGAACATTTGTCTAAAAAGTTAAAGCGATGACAGTAGTGAAATCAGTAAAACTATTTCCTCCACCCCAATCTTTTAATCTTAAAGCATTTCGCAATTAAGGAAACATGAATATTTACAGTGATGCCTCCAGGCTGTTTGCACCCATAAAATATTACCAAACATTACCAGACAATGACAATAAACACCCCTGATGTAGAAAGTTACTCTGGAGTTTTGTCCAGTGCTTACATGTAATATGCAACAACAACAAGCAGAAAACCACCATTCTGCAATGCAACCACAACACAATTTTACCTACACTCTCACTTATTCGACAACAGCACAGTGACATCTGTTTTCTATTTTTAAGCATTTCATACAAAATAAATACCTTAAGACTTCCACTCCAGAGATCAAGTATGTTTTCTATATGAGTTACTTTTTCATCAGGTACAGTTAATTCAGTTGCTATGGTTTCATCAATTTCTCTTGGAACGTGTGCAGACTCTTGTGAAGAAGTCTCTTCTGAAACAGGGCAAGGTTGCTCCATATTGCCCTCAGAAGGCTCCTTCACTGACATTAAGTCTGAAAATGAACAGAGAATAAGGATTGATACTTTGGAAAGGCTAACTTGTCTGTATTCTGAATGTAAGTCAGAAGTCAGGCACAAAAGTGGAAAAAAAAAAAAAAAAGAAAAGATTGAAGCTATCCGAAACCTCCTTTCTCCACATACACTAAACAGAATGTAATTCAAACATGTGCCTCAGAGATGCAGGTATATCTAAGCCAACAGTCGTGCTGTAACAGTAATCAAATTAAAACTACTGCTCACTTAAACAGAATCTTTGAAGGCCTTCATGTTAAAGAGGATGGCTACAGCAAGTAGCAAGACTAATGAAGATGGTGTTGCCAAAACCAAAAAGCATCCCTCTCACTATGGACTCCTTTTTGGTTAACATCTAAAGGTCAGAAATCCAGAATGTTTTGCCATTTTTCAGTCTCATGAGACTAAACTCTTCAAGAGTTTACAGCTTACAGGGATGAGATCTGAACCAGGATTTACTCCATAATACAACTCCAAACAGCTCAGACTGGTATCTTCTGCTCCCCCTCTAAGTGCAAGTTCTCACATCCTGAAATATTTCCAGCAACTTTTCTGGAACAGGAGTTTTGTGACTGTGTTTGAATCCTAGCAGCCTCCTAGAGTCACTCATCAGCATCCATCAACAAATGAGAAATGGTTCAGAGGAGATGGCCAGGGCTCATGAAACTCAGGGAAGAATATAGGGAGTGCCTACAGCTGTTGTAAAGAAAGCTGCATCTATCACAGCACTCAGGTGGCCTTTGTTTTTTTTAATTTTTGATAAATGACTAAGTCAGTTGAGTAGGTCAATTGGTTGTAAGTGGCCTGACTTTATCAAGAAGTGGAAATGTATTTCTGTGCTAGCTAGATGAGTACACATAGAGGAAGCCCAACCCAACTCAGACTATAAACGATCAGCAACCCACAAAACAACTCTGAAGAGCTTGAGCTCTTCACATATTCCCACATATTCCCTCCCAGTGACTTGGGGATGCCTGGTGTCATGATAGAGTGTACAGCTACTGGTAACAGGAATCACATTTGTATTTTGATCTAACTGTACACTACAATTACTATACTGTGTTTGTGCTATGAT
>VXAV01004868.1:12926-26518 GCA_013399715.1 Alectura lathami | reverse complement strand
AGCAGCCCCGCAGAGGCGCCCCGCCGCCCCCCGCCGCCCCGCTCACCTGCAGGCAACGGCCGCACCCGGCCGCCGAGCGAGACGGTTTCAAACCGCCACAGCGGCAGAAGAAGCGCCTCTCCGATAGGTTCAGCCGGCTTTTACAAAGCGCTCTCTGATTGGGCATCCTGGCGCGAAAATAGCCAATCAGAGACCCCGCCGTGAGAGGAACGGGGGCGCGCAGCCGCCCCTCGGCGGTTGCCGCGTGCTGATTGGCCNNNCGGGCGCGGCCCCGCGGCGGGCGCGGGGTGAGGTTGCTGCCCGGGGGGTGCGGCGTTGCCCCGGTAGCTCTGAGGCGTTGCTTGGTGCCGGAGCGGTGGCTAGAGGTCCTGATGGCCCTGAGGGGCTAGGGGAACGTGCCAGCCCGAACGCTTAGACTAACCGCGGTGAGGGGAGCTCAGAGAGCGGGCACGGTTTTCTCCAGGTTGGGGAATTACTGCTAAAAGGTGGTTTTTTTTTTTGTTGTTGTTGTTTGTTTGTTTTGTGCAAAGCAAAGTTTAAATAAAATAAAATGAAAGGGAATTTTTGTTGAACCTCTTTCACTCTGAAACATTTCTAGTTATGGTAGTTAACGAAGATAGGGGAGATTCCGGGAACAGCTGCTTTACATGTTCTGTGCGGTGGCCTTACAAAAGAGGAGCTCTGTGCTCATCGTGGCTTCCCACATTTCCCTCCAGCCCAGTCTTCCTATAAAACATTTTACAGATGGCTGTGCTAAATTAACTCAGGCATCGAATTTGTTTTACCCTGTGGCAGAAAGGCATCTAGTTGTTAGTGTCAGCACACCCCATCTCGGGTGACATTCCTGTGTCTGCAGCTGGAACTATGGTTTTGTGTGTGGTCCTGGGGAGAATGACACTCATCGTTGTCACCTCTGGGCAATAGTAAGTAGAAATTCAACACCAAGTTTTAAAGATTTTCTCTCAGGCACCAGAGAGCAGAGAGCCTCTCTGTTTGCTAGTCTCCATTTATCGTGATACCATCTTAATTGTTCCCTTTGTAATGCGCGCAGTGACACAGAAAATCCTTTCACAATGATCTGTGGCTACAGCCGCACCATCTGGTATACCAGAGACACAAACCTCTTGGTCTAGCTCTATAATGTATGAATGTACTTCATATGACGCCAAAATGTTGCCTGGTAACATGAGACAGATAGATTTATAATTTGTACTATATAAAATTTTACAGCAACGTAACATAACTTGTTCTTGAACCTTTTGCACCTGTGAAACTGTTAACTCGAAATTAGAGCAAAATGTCACCTCTCTCAGAGGCATTAAGTTCTTCCAGCCTAAGACATTTTGTGTAATAAAGGACTCCTTCTACCTCTTTTTCCAAAACCTGTTGGCTGTTGCAGCATCCTCTTAAATTGCCAATTTTACCTGAAGTAAAGCTTCACAGAGATGAAGTGGGTAATGTGGGGTGCTTCTGCTTTTGCTGCTTCCCACTCAGGCCTGAGCCACGCAGAACCTGATCAAATGCAAGATTTCAGTTCCTCTTTCTAGGGTACTGTTCAAATTGAAGTGGATGACAATGTCTAATTTAAGCAATGATTGGAAAGTCTTCTTTTCCAGAAACTTCCTTCAGCTCATTAGAAAAGATTAAAGCTTTTTCTTTCAAAGAAACCTGAAAGGAAATGTGTAAACAGTAAAGCCAATATTCTTTTCTCACAGTGTTAGATATACTAATACTAAAATATACACTTTTTAGGTCACGTCTTAAAAACAAACAAACAAAAACCTGGCATCTAAATAAATGAATCATTTTAAAATCACCAAAGGATGGTTTACTAATGTTAGTGGGCTGGTACAGACATGATTTTTCTTAACAGTTTATGTATTTATTTATTTATTTTTTCCTCCAGAGATTTCACAGTAAGTCTTTTATCATTATATCTATTGGGTATATTTTTCACTTTTTTATATCTTGCCTATTTTTATATATGTTATAGTGTTCCCTGTTGTATTTCCATTTTGTTTATGCATATTTGGTGCAAAAACTTCAAGCTTAGCATTCATCACAAGGTGGCTGATGTGTGTAGAGATCAGCATAAGACATTTTCTTACCCCAGCCGTATCCTTTTGTACAATCAATTTGTCATTCATTTCCAGTTTCTGAAAGCTTATCTTTAATCCCAGTCATAATTTCAGTCCACAGTAAGTGACCAACAGCTATCAGAACTAGCAGAAAGCATTGTCCCTTATGAGCCTCAAGTTTCTGTTCTAGCAATGTACACATTAAACATCTGTTGACTGAGGTATTCAGTCTTTCTTTTCTGAAGACTTCATGAGAGGTGCTCGTTTTGTTAGCATTAAATGCATTAGCAATGGGCACTTTCCAATATTAGACATCCCCTTAGGCCTAGGAGCTCAAGGAGCAAGGCAGATTTCTCATATATATATATATTCTAAATTTCTAGCCCTAATTGCACTTAGAATCTTTCTAAAGTTATTTAAAAAATGATAAACATTTTAAAACTAAATTGAAATAATTACCTACCTAGTCATACCGCTTTGGATGCAGAGGTGAAGTCTGTTGAGGACACTGCAATGAACCCAAACCCTCAGCTGTTTATTAACAAATAATAACACAGCCCAAACATTAAACTTTGTCTTGGCCTTTGCTAGGTGCACCTGTACTTGTTCCAAAGCCAGACACAGCATATTCCTCCGTGCCTGCAATAACTTCCATCTTAGTACGTGTTCAGAATTGAGTGGTGAACAGACGTCTGCTCAGTAATTCCTTTCACAGAAACTGGCCCTAAGAACACCCCTGCTTTTAGCCTTGGCCATAGCCAAATTAGCAATGTCTCCACCAGAAATGAAATGCAAACAGTTAATGGGTTGCACAGTTGTAAGCTACAGTTACAGTCTGAGACCTAGGGCAAGGCCTTCCACTGATAGAAGTGACCAGTGCGTGGCTGGATTTGCTGCACAAGGGCTTTACTGGACTCCATGGGGTCTGTGAGAAGGAGATGAAACCTGGTATCTGTAGAAACACCAGTTTAAATATGGTTTGGAGACTATTTGGAGCTGGGATTTAGAGAAAGCAGTATCAGGGTGCTGCTTGTAACTAAAACATTCATGATTGTGATAAGCAAAAATTCAGAAAGCCGGAATGACTCCTCATTATTGTGCAGTCAGTATATTTCATTATGGCTCATGATGATGCTTGTTAAGGTTCGTTTCCAGGAAAGCAGAATGAAAGGACTGCGTTTGCTGATGGATTTTTATAAGCATGTGTCGTGATCCGATGTCACGTGAGGTTTCTTAACAATCCCAAGAGATGAAATTGAGACACAAACGAGGTCAAATACCATAAACTAAACTCAATTTTATTACTAAAAATAGAGAGAGAATATCGATAGGAGAGAATAGAAAAGGAGTAAGGGAGAAGAGACAGACGGACAGAGAGAGAGAGATCTAGACAGCAGAGCAAAGAGATTTCACCACTCCTCAGGTCCAGCGAAGTCTGAGTGTCAGGGGGTGCCGTTCTTTGGTCGTGGTGGGTCATCCAAGGTGTGATGGTGAGTTGATGTTGACCTCCCACATCTGAACGTACAAGCTCCCTTAGTTATAGTCCAGTGGTCCCAGACCACTCTTGGAGTGACAGTTTCTGGCATCCAAGTTCTCAGCAGGGATCAACTTTATTCCTGTCTTCCAGGCCTTGCAAATTATAATCAGCAGTGATAAGAGGAAGCAGGTAGCTACCAGACTGTGTCTTGCCTTCAGAGAACACAATGCTATCACCTCCTAGCTTCCCTTACCAAG
This sequence comes from Alectura lathami, assembly GCA_013399715.1. Classification (NCBI taxonomy): domain Eukaryota; kingdom Metazoa; phylum Chordata; class Aves; order Galliformes; family Megapodiidae; genus Alectura; species Alectura lathami. The sequence goes on along the minus strand of VXAV01004868.1, from coordinate 22,706 downwards.
CTAAAAATATTTGCTCTCAGGCCAGGGTCTTCAGGAGCCAACTATCTCCTGCCTTGGGCCTTTTCATTTGAAAGCAAACACCTCCTGGTTTTGTCCAAGACATGCTTTCAAATGTAAAACTCTCACGGGTGTTGCTGATTGTTCTCAGGTTGATTTGCGGCTATGTTGTAGCAGTCCCAGACAGCATGCAGGATAGAATGGCTTCAGAGAAATATCTCGTTTGTTTGTTTGGTTAGTTGGAGGTACAGCTACAGCTAGGGTTAAATTTGAGATACAGAAGTTTTGTAACTGAATAGGAAGAGTGCTGGTCTTAGGGCTTTTCCTGACACTGTTCATTGTTTTTGAAATACTAAATTGAAGCTGACAGCCAACTGTAATCATACCTAGGTGAGCAATACCTGCACAAAAGCAAAACATAATCTGTTTTCCCTTGCCACAGCTGGCTTTACTGCAATGTTGCAGCTCAGGCAGGATTTTGTAATGAAAGTATTCAGCCTCCTAATTTACGTATTTGATAGTTGAAATCAAGTCACATGAACAAAGTTTTGAAATTATTGTTATTGTCTAACTTTTCAACAAGGCTTGTATTTGTCCGGTATGTGTCAGTAAAATGGAGCACATGTTCCCTGCCTCTGACCCAGCAATGTAATTGCTTTACACAAAACAGAGATGACATACGCTTTTTCACACTGTTGATGCTAATTTGTATTGCACAGTGCTGCTGTAAAAAAGTATGAGTATGCATGAGAGTTCTCGAAATAAGACGTAAGATGTAGCCTTTAAGTATGTGCTTAGTCTTCAGTCTTAGGCCTTTGGGAAAATGCAGACATTTGAAAATTGAAGGAGATTGCAATGGGTACTCAAACCGATCTTTGTGATGCAAACATCTACTGCTACTTTGTAATTAGATGGATAAAAAGCAAAGGAGATCAAATGGTATAAAGCTGATTACTAGTACAAAGAGATAATTGTAGATAGAGAGAGTGCAATGAAATGACAGTAATTACCCTACTCCCACACTTCGGATTTTATAGAGTATCTGATAAAACCTTCTGTTGAAACTTTCTGATTCTTAATTGTATATCAGAAATACTAATCATCTTTAATGTTGGGTTCTATAATAAAAGACAAAGTACAATTATTTTCATGGAAGGAGGGAGATTTTTTCCACGCTTCTATGACCACTTACGTTCATATGCTGCTCTAGCCAAGCAAAAGCCACAGCAGCATTTGGAGCCAAGAAAAATACAGACACATGTGCAGACTAAGAACTAGTTTTGGATCTGCTGTTTTTGAGGGAAATGGGGAGAAGAGTGGTGGGAAAAAAGAGGGTGAATTGATTTAGTAGCATTAGCACATCTACAAATGCACATCCCTTGTTTTTTTCAAGGATTTGAAGTGCATAGTAAACATAGTTTACATGAAATGTTCATGAATTTTCAGTGTTGTCCATAAATTTATAGCTTGTTGAAATCTCTCAGGTGCTTGTTTGTTCGTTTTTGTTTGTTTGTTATTTTTCTCCACATATCTGTCATAATTACTATAATGGAAAAGTAGATGCTTTGTAATAAGTCAAGTGAGATACGGGAGTTTGACTCTTCCAGATCAAGTATTTGGCTGTGTACCAGGTGAACACAAGATCTATCTTGTCTCACATGTGATGTTAGATAGAGCTTTGGGTCTGTAGGTGGACTTAATATCATTCACGAAGATATTAAACAGCATGGGGCCAAATGTCAGTCCCTGGGGAACGCCACTGGTGACAGGCTGCCATCCTGAGTGAAACACATTGATCACCACCATCGAAATGTGATCTGTTGGCTAATTTATTATGAGACCACCCATCCATTCTGTATCTTACTCCTTTTAACAATCATATCCTGTAAACCTGCAACAAGTCTGTGTTAAAGGGTTCTTCCCACTGTCCCACTAACTCCTTGTAGAAACTCTGTTCTGAATGTTTAATCTATGATACCATAGTCAGTGTGTAACGTGCAACAAATGGAAACAAATGCTGCTATTAAAATGCAGTGAGTAAGTGAGTTAACAATACATCCACCTGCTTTTCAAACCTCTAACTTCTCCCCACTGTGTCATGTATGAAACCAAATATGTAGGCTCTAGGTAAGCGTAAGGAAATGATTTCCTCAAGTTTGTTGGATCTTCCTTTGGCAGATTTTTTTTCTCCTTCAGACTAGAGAAATACCAGCAGCTTCTGCTGTGTTTAGTTTTTGGTGGGAGTAATAGGAGACCAGATGATTAAAGGGAAGGCATTTCAATTTATTTTTTATTTATTTTTTATTTTTTTCCCCTGGGGTTCTGAATAATGAAAATACTTGAAATGGACAAAGTTTGAATATCCTTAATTATATTCTAACTTCCTTTCTGTGGCTGTATATGACTTTAGCAGTCAGCTCTTGCTCTGTGGCAAATAATGGTAGCACTGCAGTTACTGAAATACACTCAGTTAAGTAATAGAATATTTAATAGCAATGCATTCTGTTTGTATTTATAATAGTTAAATGAATAATTCCTATTGCAAACTTTTGAACTGACAAAAACTGTAATAAACTTGATAAAATTTTAGAATGCAATGGATATTCTGGATAAAACAGAACAGCACAGTAAGCCACAGGTATATTCCTGCTATGAGAAAAGCTCTTCTATGGATCCAAAACAAATCTGTCAATAGTTTTGCCAAAAAGCACATTGAATATTTCTACGGTTGCAGTACTTTTCATCTTTTAAGCTCTAGAGAGCAGGATATCAGTTAACTTTCTTCTGATAGGAAATCAAAAGATCAACATTCTTAGAAATCTTTTAGTGGCGGGGTGCACATGTACAACATATTTATGGTGTCAAAATCTGCTGCAGGGGCAGTGAAATACCACCATGCTAGAGAGAATTGAATGACCATAAGATGAGCTGTATCAGCATCTTTCAAGACTGCCATTAAGACTGTCCATAAATCTGCTATTGAAGATCATATTTGAAGAAAGAATACTGGTTTTGGTTTTGTAACTGTTCCTCACAAAGCTTAGAGGGTTTTAAAGACAGGTTAAAATGTACTTCATACAGATATCTATAGAAAGCAGTAGGCAGCAATTACACTGTTTTCTGTGAAAACAAGTAAAAGGCTTTCAGAGATCATTAATTCTATTAATGATCTATTCCTAAGGAAAACAATGTCTCTATATATAACAATTGTTGCATTTATTGCTGTCTTTTAGAAATCTGAGCATTGTTCTCGCTTTACCACCTTTTAGAGCTCCTTTTGCACAGAGGACTATGAGGCAGGTTCTTTTGAGTGCAGTTCCCTTTATTAAGCACAGGTCTGTTTGGCAAATCACATGCAAGAAAAACTTGGCACGCTTAACGTGAAGCGGGCTTTCATCCTTCCTCCAAGAATCCCATTGTGTAGCAGTCACAGCACTGCAGCATCTCCGCAGCACCTAATGGCGGGATCAGGACTTCAGCTGCGGACAGCTGTAAACACGTACAGTTGTCTCCCAGTTTGAATGCTTCCTGTTCCTTTAGGTGTGTGATAACCTGTAGCTATCACACTCTCTCTTCGCATTCCCAGGCAAGTTCTGTAGTCCCTGTGCTTGTCTGCTGCGCGTCATCACAGGCAGAAGGGCGGTGTCTTCCCTCGGAGCCCATTTCTTCCAAAGGCGTGAGTCAGCACACAGCGAGCCTGACGAGACGTGCCACGCAGAGATGAGCCTCTGCAGTGACGCAGCCTTTGCTCATACTGAAGTCAGCAAGGATTTTTACACCACCTCTACGCCAGGTGGCAACACATCATGCTGCTCTGCTAGTGAGCTGGACTTAAAGTAACACACACTTCTGATACACAGCAGTCTGTAAAATTCAGTCAGCACCGAACGGAAAAATCAGCTTTAGCTGTTGAATCCTTACCTATTCACATTCTCTCTACTCCCCGGGCTCCTTTATTAAGTCTTAAAGAGCTTTGCCATTTTAAGGGGCTATGGAAACTCTGCAATTGTCTTGAGAAGGTTTTCCGCAAGAGGTATCATAACAGTCAGTTATAGAATAGCTCTCTAGACGTGTTCTGGAATAAGTATGTTCTACGATGAAAAGGCAAGAGGCTGAAACTTGAGCTTGTGTATTCCTGTAATTTATATTGTAAAAATGCTGACAAAGACTGATGGAAAGACATTAATTGAAAGTAGAAAGCAATTTAATTAGATGTTGTACTAGCGTACACCGATTACACCTTTTCAATTTTTAAAGAGGATCACAGGCATTTATTTTAAGATCCAAAATACTATACATTATGCTAGTTTTTTCTCTCAAAATTTCTGTCATAAATACAAAAGTTCTCTCTGCTAATACAGAAAGATTCCTTGTCTCTGAAGGACTAGCCTCTCCAAGTAATAAGAACCTGGGCTGCTACAAAAATGCCTCTCAGATAGGTGTCTGTACAGGCTGCCTACTTGTATATGTCTGTGACACTCAGTCAGGTGTTTTGGGTGGTGCCATCATAACGACTTTTTGGATAGACACCTACTTCTGGGTTGTTCATAATGGATTTCTCGTTTGTTGCTTAAGGGACTCACGAAATGTAAATACCCTTATCTAAAAAGTCATTTAGTCCTTTACAGTCCTGGCAGAGAAATAAGTGCCTGCAAGATTCACTTGATCTCAGACATTTCTAAATGATCAGATGAATCATACCACAAAAGTGCCTATCTCACTGTTGTGACTACAAAAAGTCTAGACAACTAGTTCAGATGTCTGCATTTTAGACACTTGCATTTTTCAGATGATTCTTATATTTTGAATTTAATTTTACTTCAATAGGACTAGAGATTTTCAGAGAATTTAGACAAAACCACAATTTTGTCAGCTTAACACCATATTTTGCAAGTATGGTTTTAATATTGATCTAAATAATTCTAATTTATTTTTTGGGTGTAAGTAGATGTATTTCCTCTTACATCAGCTAAGGGATGAATCTGGTAGGGCTTGTCTGAGTGCTGCTCTGTGATAGTAAAATAAAAACACAAGAAAAGCAACCTATGAGAAGAATCCTTTTTAAAAGTTTAAATGATATATTCTGTGAGATTTATACAACAACTGTGAGAAGAAAAATGTAACCATGGTTAAACAGAAGTTTGTGAAATATTTAAAATGCAAATGAGTAAATTGATGATCAAGACATTTATGGAAGACAATACTGTGAAACAGTGGAAAAATAATGATGTGTAAAATAAATGATATGGAGAAAATCTAATCCATGAGAGTAAGCTGAAATTAAGGGAATAGAAGTCCTTACAGAATTTTTTGCTTCCGTAAATGAAAGGGGAAAGAGGAGGTGGTGGAAGATAAGACATTTGTGTGATGATGGGTGATAACATTTATGGCAGCATGTCAAATGCTTTGACACAGGGGTAAAGTCAAACAATCGGTGACAGGGTGGAGTGTAAGCCTGTATGAGACTCCTTTGCAAAGAACTGAGTGATTAGCAAAGTCAGAGGCTACTGTTGTGTAAATTCTGCAAGACTAGCTGGGTTTAGTTATTGATCTTTTTGACAGTGATACAGCAAAGTTTTCTTATTTCAAAGAGACTAGCGGTGCAGAGTAAACTAAACACTGCCTAGCATTCCCAGACTGTCTCTAGTTATCATTACAGGAATACTTCGAGACAGGTTGAGATGCCCAATATAGATAAACGCAGCATTGTAATGAACATAAGAACACCCCCAACTTTACACATGGTATGCTGGATTTTGAGCTACTTATCTTCACTCAGGAACAAGGTCTTCCATTTTGTTCTTCTTACCTCAAAAGAAGGATATTGTCAAGGTGCAAAAAGTTCAAAAATAAAAAGCAACAAGGATCATCCAAATTATGAGGTAGCTACAACATGAAGAGCAATTAAGCAAACCAGTGTTCTTCAGCCCAGAGAAAAGACTGTTCCGTGGAAATACAGTAGAGGGTTAAAAAAACAACAAGAGGCATGATAGTGGTGCATTAGAGATTTCTTATTTGCTCTTTCTTCCAATAAAAACACTGGACATCATCCTTGAAGCGAATGGAAGTCTCATTCAAAGCAAAAAAAAAAAAAAAGAAAAAAGACTTGGCTCTTCATTTTCTTTTAGGATCTGTAACTTTTTTTCAAGAAGCGCCACAGATTCACATTACAAAATATACGTGCATTCAGAACAGCAAACATGTTAACAGAAGGAAAATCTGCCAATACCAATTTGAATATGAAGACGTTGCCTCTGGCTGAGGAGCTCACAGTGTCACGTATTTTAGGAGAGATCATTGTGGAAAAGTGAGATATGAAAGATCATATATTCAGGTTGAGAGATCATTCTGGGGAGGTGCCACTAGATGCCATATTGTTCCATTCTCACTTGTGTTGGCTTTTGGAGACAGTCTACCTAGCTGAATGAGCTGCTAGGCCTTGCTCTGACCTCTAATCACAGATTTATTAGGAACAGTACTGATTTTAAATAATAATCGATAAGAACTTGTTGTTTTAAAACAGATTTACAACAAAAAGCTTGTCATTTATATTGGGACGTTTTTCAGGTAAATATTCTAAATTTTTCAGATTTCTTTAAGGTGAGTGACTGCTTTTAACTGTATATGTGAACTACAGTTATAAATAGGAGCATAAGATGTGAAAGGACAAGTTGCCTTTAATCCTCCAGTTGGCCGATTTTCTTCCTAATAAATAATGCAGTTTACTTCTCTAGTTTAAGTTTTGTTTAATTTTGTTATTTCCCACTTGCTTTAGATCATCGTGAGTGTAGTTGTGCCAAAACCAAGAATGTTTTCTTCGCATTTTTATCCACGTGTTTCTTCCCCATTTATGAGAGAGCGTATCTACTCAGTAGTACCGAATCCATGTTAAGTGCTGCAATCACTCATATTTTCCTGCTTCCCTTTTCTGAGATTACAGGTTATACACTTTCCAGCATGCTATATGAATATAGATGGCTCCTCAATTTCTGGGTAAATAACAGCACACCAATGAGAAATTTGACCTAGAAGAAGAAAACAAAAGGAAACAAACAGCTATTTACTTTGATAGTATTGTGGCAGCATATGGAAGATTTGAGAGGGAAAAGACAACTCTTCAATGTGATACTGATTTTAACAGATTTTTGGATCTGTGAGCATGAAGCAGTAGTTAGCATTACCAGCCCTACAATCTCATATCCTTTATAATACAGAAAAGCAGAAGTGACAAGCTGAGTGGTGCAGTTGATACCCCTGAAGGAAGGGATGCCATCCAGAGGGACGTGGACAGGCTGGAAAAGTGGGCCCACGAGAACCTGATGAGGTTCAACAAGGCCAAGGGCAAGGTGTTGCACTTGGGTCGGGGCAATCCCAGGTGTGTGCACACACTGGGAGAAGAACTCCCTGAGAGCAGCCCTGCGGAGAAGGACTTGGGCGTTGTGATTGACGAAAAGCTGGCCATGAGCCAGCAGTGCGCTCTTGCAGCCAGGAAGGCCAATGGCATCCTGGGCTGCATCAAGAGAGGGGTGGCCAGCAGGGAGAGGGAGGTGATCGTCCCCCTCTGCTCTGCCCCTGGAAGGCCTCACCTGGAGTGCTGTGTCCAGGCCTGGGGCCCCCAGTACAGAAGGGATGTGGAGTTGTTGGAGCAGGTCCAGAGGAGGGCCACCAAAATGATCAGAGGGCTGGAGCACCTCTCCTATGAGGAAAGGTTGAGGGAGTTGGGATTGTTCAGCTTGGAAAAAAGAAGGCTCCGGGGAGACCTCATTGCGGCCTTCCAATACTTAAAAGGAGCTTACAGGCAGGAGGGGGACCGACTTTTTACACGGGTGGATAATGGTAGGACAAGGGGGAATGGGCTAAAAGTGAAAGAGGGGAGGTTTAGGTTGGACATCAGGAAGAAATTCTTCCCTGAGAGAGTGGTGAGGCGCTGGCACAGGCTGCCCAGAGAAGCTGTGGCTGCCCCATCCCTGGCTGTGTTCAAGGCCAGGCTGGACGGGTTCCTGGGCAGTTGGATCTAGTGAGCTAGTGGCTGGCAGCCCTGTCCACGGCAGGGGGTTGGAACTAGATGATCTCTGAGTTCCCTTCCAACCCAAGCCATTCTATGATTCTGCGATTCTATGGCATATGGAAATTAACTTTCAGCTGAAGGTCAACTGCTTATATTCAATTACATATATCTATTAATATAAAGACAGTAATTTAGAACACCTGTAACAATAATAAATTTCTTTGCCCTCAAGCTCATACTCAGTAAAGCCTACTGGGATTTTAACAAGCGGAAATTTCTTTTTTATTGTATGTGAATGGAAGATGCCATCCATTTTTACACAGACACTGAATTCTCCTAGCTTTTTTTTCCATTAGATAATTGATCAATACTTGAAGTTAAGACAAAAAAGACTTTTTCAGTAGGCAAACCTGTAGAAAACAGCATATCAAAGGTCTTTGTCAAAAGATCCCTATTCTTCAGTGGTTTAAAGACTATAATATCAATGGACCTTTAAAGAATGCCTCAAATAGGCAAGCTCTTGTCAACAAAAGACAAGTAACTCTTGAAACAGAGAAATCACTTTCAGCAATGTTTCTGACTGATATAGTATTGGTACAGGTCAGTGCCAGTTTATTTTGGGGGTATAAGTTGCCTTTCATTCATGGTAGCTAGGGGCAGAAGAGGAAATAGTGGAGATGGAGGTATAGTGGAGGACAAGGAAACCTTAAAAAATTGTGACTGTTTTGTTTTGGATAAAGACAGAAGTCAATGCAAAAACAACAAAACAACCTTTACCTTTAATAAATAAATAAAAGGGGCAGAGGGGAGGATGGGTGCTCTTATTCATGGTGAGATCTTGCTAGTATAAAAAATGCCTACACGTGAAACTTCAATTTCTGTCTGTAGATATAAAGAAAAAAAAATAAATAAAGTTAACTTCTCATCAGTTAACTTACAGTAGTTCTTGATGGATTCCAAGGAGAATCCTTCTAAAACTAGGAGTTTTATTAAAAAACATAATTAAGGAAAGAACAGTCATAGTTCATTCATTGAGGTTCTTCAGTGAAGCAGAGTAGGCATTACTGATGGTAATTAATAATGCACCAAGAACATTTCCTGTGAGATTCTATCCAGAGTGCCACATTCTAGAGTTTTGTGATGAACGGTTTCTTCAAAGACAAAGTCTTGATTAGGACATTGGAAATAAAAGAGCTAATTGGAATCAATTTTGATTTAATTAGATGACATAGCTTAGGTATGTTTCAGCTTCAAGATGTAACATAATTTCTAACCATTTTGAGACTTTGTATCAATTTCATAAGCTTTAGTTTTTAAAATGTTCTGAAAAGTTTAACTTGACATAAATCTTCGCACTTCCTCATATAAGACTCTTCATCTGAATTAATTTTGATTTTAAAGAGCTTTATTAAAAGGTGCTGAAGTGTACACTAAGCCAAAACTGTGATCCATATTGAGTTTTTTAACATCCTTTGAGGATATAAGACAAAATGTCAGGCAGAGTTGTGAAATGCGTTTGTGCAATTCTTTAATGGTTTATTTTTAGTCATTAAGAATTATTATTTGCAAGATTATTTCTATTTTTTTTTTTTTTCTTCATGTTGACTCATGGCATGCTTTTATCACCTCTGTGCTAGCTCTGTGTGTCTTGATAAGAGCATTTTTCTTCACTTCTGAAGGGAGCAACTGGGACGTGATATTTAAGTAGACTGGATGAAGACATTAAGTTGCCAAGGGTGGCCTTGGCAACTCTGTAAGAAAACTTCCATTGCTAT
>VXAV01004867.1:236479-262501 GCA_013399715.1 Alectura lathami | reverse complement strand
ATGATCTTTAAGGTCCCTGCCAACCCAAACCATTCTGTGATCCTATGGTTCTCGTTCCATAGTGGTAAACAGGCTATGATTACATTACGCCACACTCAACTCACTTGGTGCCCTACTGTGAGAGCACATAGTACCAAGTGTGAGAGCATCTAGCAATTACTGTGATGCGCTGACACACAGGACATTGGAATCCAAGCAGAGAAGCAAGCAGGAAAGCAAACAAACCAAAGGAAACAGCACATAGGTGTCCAAATAAGGGAACTTCTAGAACAAAACATGATTTAGCTGGGGCTTTGTTTTCTGATTTGTCTGAGATGCCTATTCTTCTGGCGTACTTTTGTACAGCTAAAAAAAGAAGCAAAACTGCCTCTTCTTAGCAGTTAAATTGCATAAACTACACCAAGGCTTAAGAATGAAACAAGAACAAAATCTGCAAGTACTTCAAGAATAGTCACATTTTCTTTGATTAAAAACAAAGAAGTTATTTTTAAAATAACTTCTAAAATGTTTAATGAAAGTAGTTACTGGTTCTTTACTTAATTCAGTTGAAAAGTATTTGGCAATGATGTACAAAGACGACCGATAAAATCGCTTATCGGGGATTATGTGGTTCTCAATGTTCATGGCAAACTAAAACCAAAGCGACAAGCTTGTACTACCTTTGGCATTCCCCTGTAAAGGACTACATACAGTACAAAGGTGAGGGAGAAAGGAAGGCCAGGATGATTCAGTGCATGTATGTGCACATTCCCTGAAGGTTCTGAATCTCTTCCTTCTTTACATTTTACTTCATAACAATAATTAAATGTCTACTTTGTACAGAAAAAGTTCTTTAAAAGATCAGGATAGTAAGTTATTTGGTAGATTTTCTGGGATGTGGTGGGGTTTTTTTTAGGTGTAAGCACTAGGTGCTGCAATTGAATTGATTTGGTATAATTGCTTTTTATCTCATTTTAATTAAATTTCATCTAGTACTAGTAAAAAAAAAAGTATTTTTACTAGTAAAAATACTAGTAAATTAGTAAAAGTAAATTTCATCTAGTAAATTTCATCTAGTAAATTCATCTATATGTCATTTGCAGTTACTTATAAGTGCAATGATAATTTACCTTAGCCACTCAAAAGCTTGGAAATCTCAAAATTTAGGGCTTCATTCAGAATGTGCTTCTGCTTTGTTACAACAACACACAGTTTTTTTAGATTTGGATATGCTTCCCAGTACAATGGTATTCACCTGGTTTTGTCACTGAGATGTAAAATGACAACATCTTGTAGTTCTCAAGTAGTTTTTCAAAATGGAGTTCATTTCACTTAAACATCGTCTAGGAAGCAAGATGTGCACACATGGGTCAGTCGCTGCAGGCTTCCCTTTACCACTGGAGGTGAACTGCACTTTTAGGATGTAAGTCATCCTGACTTCTCCTTTGGGACAAGAAAGGTCATGTCCCAGAAATGCTCAATAGTCCAGGGACTAAAAAAGAAACTTGAGCACTAGCAACATTGTAGACGCCTAAATTCAGTCAACAGCATGCCATGATAGTTGTGCATTATTTGTGTAGCCAGTGCATATTAACTGCCAGGACAGCACCCAGCTCCGTATCTAATCAAAAATCACTGGTGTTTCAGCAATACAATGCTGCTTTTATGAAAGACCAACATAAACTTTTCTACTTTGTATGGTCATTTCACAGCAATTTTCATTAAAATATACAAATAAAATGTTGTTGGTCCTGGCTCCTGAAGAAGATTTAAACTGTGACCTAAGTCCACACTACAAACTAAAACTGACATGTAGATTTAAAAGATTTTACTGTTAATCTTTTTTATTATTTTTATTTTTTAAAGGATTAACTTGGATATGCAGCTGCTTAAAAGACAGGAAACAAAAAGCAGGATTTCATCACAGTGACCAGTGGAATCTCTCAGGGATCTGGACCAAGGCTCTTACTCTCCATGTGCTCACAGATGATGCAGAAAAGGGGAAAAAATCAGAAATTGAATTTGGACAAAAGTAAAATTACACATTTGGAGGAAAGCCGCTATCTATAGATAGAAATGATGGGCTTTGAACACATAGTTGTTAACACTTTGAAAATGAAAAAAAAAATTGCAGTCTGTGCTATCAAAACAAACACCCCAGTGTGCGATTCTCATCTCCTGCCCTTGCGCGCATAACTCTCCTCATTCCCTAAAGGAACTGGAAAACATAGAAAGCAAACAAGAATGATTAAACCTATGGAACAGATCCCTAATCCTTTCCCTAAAGATAAACATGGCTGATTTAAGAAAGGTCAATAAAAATCAGGAGGGGCGTTGAGAAGGCGGTTAGGGAAAACACGCTCATTATCCCTTCCAGTAACTGTAATTAGGGGTTATCAGATGAAATCAGCAGGTACCACACTCAAAACAAAGGGAGGTACTCCCTCCCACGTCAGCTAAGCAAGCTGAGTGGCACTCTTACACAGGAAGTTACAGAGACTAAACCTTTATGTGTGATGAATGTGTGATGAGGAAAAAAAATCCATTAAGGTTATTAAACACAAAGTTAAAAATCGCTGGAGGCTGTGCACACCCACCACAGGAGTTTCCCTCTAAGCTCTCATACACGTCCCCAGGCTTTCCAGTGCTGAGCTGTTCAGAGGTACAATATGAGTCTAGGCATAATTCTGATCTGAACTACAGATGCCTCAAGATCTTTTAATATCCTGGAAACCTCATTCTTGGAACATATGGAAACGGAATACTGAGTAGGGTACACTTCAGAAAGTGAATCTAAATAAAGCAAGGTGACATAAACATGAAGTGACAACACAAGGGAAACTTCAAAGGCTTACTCCAACTCTTCCCTCAAACATTACCAAACTACCTAACTTTTTCAGTCAAAAACAAAACACAGCCACAGGGAGAACAAAGATATATGGAGAGAATAATTAGAAAACTCTTGAAAATTACAAAGGAACGACTCTTACAGGCTAATTTAAATCCTCTGCTTTGTGGGCCACTACAAAATTTTCAATGGAGAAATTTCAGAGCTAAAAAGTGATTTATGGCATATGTAAACTTGCTTCCCTGATCCCTCTTTTGTAGGTTCCATGGTCCAGAAACCTACTATAATCTAAAAGATTATAAAAAGCAAACACTTACCACACCTACTGTAATGAAAAAGACAGACTCACAGAACCGTAATATATAATCACAATCCCTCTTTAGACATCGCAAACTTTTTGTGACCTGTAAGGTGAAGTACACCACAACCACCACAACACTCTCAGTGAAGTGTGTACAAGTTACCTCCCTCCTGAACAAACCAGACTCCGTCAGGCAGCCTGAAAATACTTTAACTGCCTCTGATTTTCTCTGATATAGCGCTACAGCCTTCAGGTGTCTTCAGACGCACAATATTTCAGTATTTCCCTGGACAAATTCACACTGCTCCCTCAGTGATGATACCGATGTTTATGCTGAGCTGTAACTGTTTATATCCTCCACGTCTGTGAAATTTATGTTTCTGCATTAAAAGGAGAGTCTCAAACCTCCATAGTGCGGAAGACATCTAATTAGAGAGACTGTCTCACAGATTCCTACCTTCCCATTTACAAATACAAAACAGCTCTTCAGCGATTTCAGAACTGCTTAAATGGAAAATTACTGTAGTTCTTGCTTCCAGCTGTTGAACTCCATTACAAATGACCTGAGCCAGCACCAAATGTCCCGTCCAGCTATCTATGCGCTAAAACTAGCAGGTGTTTAGCAGACCACCAGCAGTCTACAAAACACAGATGAAGAATGTCTTCATTAGCCGTATGCAAGTCACCAGAGAAATATGTGCTATTTCAAGTAACATTGAAATAAATAAGTAGGTAAAACATGAGATGCAAAATTTTTGTTTTAACTTCTTGGCTAGAAACACGGTGTAGGAACTAAAACTTCAGTGAATATGAACAATGAAATGTCATTTTCATTAAAGCTCTGGGTAGCTCGGAAAGCAGGACAGTGCACATTTTGCTTTTCCCATCATTATTATCCACTGTGTACCTGTTCCACCAGCAGATGAGTTCACACTCCAAAGCTGTTTTAACTTGGTATCTTGACAAACTCTTAAAATTTCAAATTAAGGGCAAGGAAGGGAGGGGACAGGCTGTTTTCTCCTCATACGCTTGACGTGACAGGAGAGAAGCCTGTACATCTTAACTCGCACACTTGGTAAGGTTCCTATTTCTGTGAAATTTGGACTTGTGACATTAGATGCTGTTAGACTGCCAGTTTCAAACAGCTAATGAACCCAAAATCTGCCTTCCTAAAAGGCTAATGGTGAGAAAGGGAATGCAAGAGCTTAGATTGTGTAGATGCTGCTGAAACAAATGGAGCAAGACATATTAGAATCACTGAGGAGTAAAAACACTTCAGCAAATAAAAAAAAAAAAAAAAGCAAAATCACAACAAAAACCACACCGTATACTCCCAAATGCCTCATCTCAAAGTACAGAAAGCATGCACAAAGCATGCACATGGAAATGAGGACTACGAGCAAGCTCTCCTTCTTCCTCAAGATGCAGATTTGCAATGGTAGAAGCCAGTTTTGCAAAGTAAGTAAGTATTTTCTGCAGCAGATAAGTCTTCTTTCTTCTGTGCTTTATTTATTTTTCATTTTCCCCTTTTACTGACTGGTTTACACAAATGTAAAGGATCCTGTCCCCTGGCACTCTTTGTCAGGAATTTTACCATTTGCAGGTTGCAAATCACAATTAATTTCTGTCTCCACCGGGAAGGATCCTGCAGTCAGGCTGCACTTAGTGAATTAAATCCCTTCCGGCTCTCCCAGGAGAACCATGCCTGTCTTGATTGCAGCTGATAACCAGCATGATCCAGATTGTACCATCAGCACAGAAACTGCTGTTACGAAACCTTCTCTTTTACAAAAATTAATGAACCTTACAACTGCTACACAGACCTACACTTCCTCTTGCAGCAGTGAGGAAAGCGGTTCAGCTACTTGCATCTCCCAAAAAAAATCTAAGAAAACAAAAACCAGGGAAAGGACCTTCTTTAGTATCTTTCTTTTAAAAGTAGCAACAATATTACCTTGCTTTTTTTGTGAAAGTTACAACACTAACAACAAATTGCCAAGCAGCTGTTCAATTGTATTTTTCAAATTTAATGATTCAAAAAAAAAGTCTAAACCCATACTGTCATGCAGACTTTGTGCTGACAGCAAATACTTCTCCCATTTTGACACTACATTTCTTCTTCTCTCCTCAGATTACTGTTTCTTTCTCTCTTTTTTTTTTTTTTTCTTCCCACATTGTATCGGGTGGGACAGAAGTTCAGGCTGGACAGAAGTTCTGTCAGGGACAGAAGTTACCCAGGCTAAGCAGGGATACACTACTATTTTAATTCTTGCAGGGAAAATACAGAGCACCAAGTGACAAAGCAAAATGCATGAGCATCTCCATTCACTTCTCTTTCAACAGACTGTATTTTATTTTATTTTTTTCCTTTGAATGAAGCTCAGAAACTTGAAACATAAATGGAAAATGACTAGTATCATGTGTTTTAGATTTTCTTTTCAGCAAGTGCTTTAGGTAGAGACTGCTTCAAAAGCAGCTGTCAGCTGGACACGCAGAGGTCTCCGGCTCTTTGGGTGGCCAGTGCGTGGCAAACGGCCCCAGCACCCAGCAAAAGCCGGGCAGCAGTGGGCTGCTCTTGGCTGCAAGGCGTTGCCTCAGTGGGACTTTCCCCACAGGAGCTGAGTCCAATCTGCCCCCCCGCCCCCGATTTTTACTGAGAAATTTTTAGGAAGCACTTAGTCAACTCACTTTGATAATATAAGCTCATATTTGTAGTATTTGAGAACTATTTTATAGAGATCAAATGTCACTGACTTACTATAGAAACATGCAAAAAGGAGTTTAAAAGGCAATTTAGAAATGGGATGGGCCTGCAGACTTTTAACCCCACAGAGTGTCTGGCTGCTCTGTGACCCTTCTGCACTCATCTTTTCCTCCTTCTTCTTGTTTTTTTTTTTTTTTTTTTAAGGCAGAATAAAGAAAAACACTTGGCACATTGTAAGAGAAACAACTCAGAAAGCCTGTAGCTTCATTCCTTCACAATATTTACTGAATTCTGGTGTTAAATGCAGAAGTTGAGACAAATTTTTCATGTTTCTACTGACAGTCCCCAAAGTATCTGCAAATAATTGAGCAGTTTACTTGGTGCATCTCCCTTCAGCTTTCTATAAAATTTTACAAGCATCAGCTGACTCCAGTTTTCACTGAAGGAAGGGATAAATTTCCAGTTAGATTTTATTATCCCAGTAAGATTTTCTCCAGAATCATTTGTATAAGTTTTTCTCATTCATACGAAAGAACCCAAATGTCTCTCATACAGAAGAGGAATTAGTAAAGCTCCACCTCTTTCCTTCTGCCAAAAAGAAGAAGTGCAGTTTTATTAGAACACTTGGGAAGGAAAAGAAAAACCAGAGGGGGGATAATTTTTGTTTAGTAAGCAAATATTTGAAAGAGCAACACATCCTAAAGACTATGCAACTATTCTTGCTTAACTGCAAAGTTACATTATTCTTTAGAGTAAGAAAATTGAAGCCAAATCATATAGAAATAAAAAACATCTGTGTAAACTTAACAGCCAAACAGTCCGAAAGGAAAAAACTTAAGCTAAACAGAGCCAGGACAGAATACATTTTCACACAAAAGTAACCCTCTATTTTAATACCTTCCTCTATAGCAGAAATGGACTTCAGGATCCCCAGTACTCTTTTTCTTTCCTTTGTTTTCAGCTACTCATCATCTACAAACTGTGCAGAACAACCAAGGAGTTGAATTCTGTGCTTTGCAGAATATATATATTATGAAAGAGTTTTAAACAGTGACAGGAAAAAAACCCCAACTAATTGTAAAAGCAATACCTCCTCTCCCATTGTGAAGCCCAGCTGCTTTTCAGCAGCTCAGAGTGTCCAAGAAGAGCACTGGAGTCCTGCCCCTTCCTCGCATGAGCTCAGCCCAGCAAGGGTAGGAGCCCAGCCCTAGCACTGACTCACACTTTGAGCCATCCCAGGGAAACAAAGGTTCCACTTGTTTATTCCACAGGAAATCTGGAGCTTTTCCTACCTCTGCTCATGCTTAAGTTAGAAGTTTCCTCTCCTTTCCCAAGCCAGTCGTCCCTCCTGGCTTCGTGAGAGTGATGGCTGGGAGAGGCATTGTAAGGGAGGATGTATGTACTTCACGTGAACAGCCTAGACAAGAAGCCTTGCAAATAACTCTACAGGAAAATGACATTTTGACAATTTCTGCATGCTCTGGTCTCTCTGTTTTGGGTGCAAAAAAAAAGTTGAAATTTCATTTAGGCTTTTGCTTTGGGTTTTTGTCTTTTAAAGGAAGATGACTCAGAAACTGAAACATCATTAAGATGATGCTTTGCTCCACAGAAGTCTTATAAATCTTTAATACTTCCTCCTCACACACACTCACATTTAAAATGAATGTGAATGGTCAGGGGAGGAGGTGGGCTTCTCAAGAAATATTTATATTTAAGCAAGCCACAACATACTACATGCTCTCACTTCCATTGACCTCAAATACCATTCAGTAATCTTGAGAGAAACACTGACGTGTTAACACACAGACACGTCTGCAATGTACATACGCAGGTACACTCGACACATTCTCTGGTCTCACACACACACATCCTCTAAAAAACATCATAGGAGTGCCAAAATAACTCTGAGACAAGAAAAAAGTCACCGACCTCTTACACTGAAAAGATAAAACAAACAAAGATGGTTCCCTCATTTGGAGAAACAGCACAGGAGGGACATGACAAACAGCATGGAGATTGTAAAGGTGAGGGCATTAAACTGTTCAATGTGGTGCTAGTAATAAAGAAAAAGAGAAAGCTTAACTTGTAGAGCTGGAATATATATAATATATTCTGTTATTACAGTGAAATATAAGAACTTAAGGAAGATACATAATTTCTCTACTAGATGCCTTTAAAAAAAAGCGAACCTCCTCTGGGGATTGTTTACATGTATTTGGTTCTAACCTGGTTGGAGGCTTGGATTAGATGATCTCTGCGATCCCCTTTGGTCTTACATGGAAAGCAAGTTAAAACTGATCTGGAGAAGTTAAAACTGTTAGTTAACTGCACGTTAAAACTGATCTGTTTGACACTGTGAACACCCACCTCTGGAAAAAATGGCAGGATATTTTAAGGACTGGAAAAGACCAAGATGATGGGTCACAGAAAAGGTAATACCTCTTGCAGTGCACTCCCTGCGCCAGCACCATGCTGCAGGACAGGTTCTGTAATGACTCAGAGAAAAGTCTGAACGCCTCTTGAGTCAGCCAACCCACCTCCTGAAGATTTCTCTTTTCCAATCACAAATTATTTTGAAGTCATATTACAATACATCATTATCAGTTCCAGAAAACAAAAGAACATTGTTATTTATTGTTAAAGAAAAGAATAATCTGTAACACATTTATAACATATATATATTTCATAAAATGTAAGTATAAATGCTACAATCAGGTATGACCTTTCAAAAATAATCCTTGATTAGGGAAAATTCTAAAAAGGAAACAATTCAAGAAAAAAACCCACAAACTAATGAATCTAAATAGATGGCAAAAGATGAGTGCATATATTTTACTCTCAGTGATTTACAGTTCAAGGCAGTCTGGTACAAATTTATAAATCTTTTCAATTCCTGAGTGAGCATGAAAGTCACTTAGGTAATTTCCAAACTCATATCAGTTATTTCATTTTTTTGCAGTATTTGTTCTTCAACTTTCAACATTCATGTGTGCTAAGATTAAATATCATCTCATTAAATTTTTATAATATTTTCAAACTTTGAAAATTTAACAACTCAGATGTAGCAATTAAAAATCAGTTATATTATCAGACAAAATTCAAGTGAAGCAAGAAAAAAAAAATCATTTGACCTAGAAACACAAAGACACTGTTTATAAAATTATTTGTTCCTAAAGCCTTGATTACACTAATTGAAATACGTTGTATCCATCTGTATCAGTTAGATTTTACTTGGGTAGATTTTACTGCTACTATTGGATCTGTGAATTGAAGCCCAATGGCTGCACATCAGTACCGTTACTTCCTCTGTACTGAAGTTTTTTTTTTTTTTTTTAATGGTTCTTCTGAAATGTTTGTGGGGGTATAAGGCTTTGAATGGTATAGACTTAACTGAAAATGAGACCTTTCCTGGGATTTAGCAAACTACTGGTCATCAACATACAATGCAACAGCACTGTGTATCACAGCAACGTAGAACGTGCATACTTTTACACTGTCTCAATTGTGAAATAAAATTGCATTAGTTTAAACCTACACATCCTGTTTCTCAGACTGCAGCATCCTCAGATTTCCTAATCAAAACCATTCCTGAAAAAACAGGAGTGCTCCTGCCAGCTCCTCCAAGGGAGCTCCCTCTGGCAGAAGCCCAAGGCTCTCCCCAGGAGAACAGAGCAGATTCTCCACGTCACTTTTTGGAGCAACTTCTAGTACCAGCAAGACTTTTACACTATTCTGCTTCTGTTTTCAGTTGCTACTCAAGTCAGGACCATAAGTTCAAAATGGCTTTCATGCACATGCTGGGTATATTTCACATGGACAAATCCTTTCTGAATAAAGGCCATCGAGGTTTTGTGGCACAGACAACAGCTATCTTGCATTTATTTAGAGTCCAAAAGCTGCTTTATTGAAAACTGAAGTCTAAAAAAGTCACAAGCAGCACAAAATGTTGTGTGGCTAACTTCCTCTGGTAAAAACCGCTGTTGCAAGCTGATGGGAAAGCTGAACTATGTCACCAGTACCCGGACAACTCTGTCCGGGCAGCCTGAGCTTTTTTACAAACCAAAGAGTGAAACAAAGCCAGCTCATGAGCTAGCCCAGAAACGCCAGGAGACACTATTCACCCAAGTTTGGTGACTCAGCAGAGACTCACTGCCAGCCAGGGTTATCAGATTTGTTCCTCTCTTTAAATGTAATTTTCCATTTCCTGTTCCATTCCCTCGGTACTGAGAGCTGTTTTGAGTCAGCTTCCCTAGAAGAGGCATGCTGCTTTCTGACTGCCCCTCAATTCAGGAAGTAGCCACATTCCCCCTTTCCTTCCTTCTTACTGCTGTGAATTGTTTACTCCAGAAAGGCTAACAATGTCCTAAAGAACTTATGTATAGCGTCTACAGTGCTCCACGGACACCAGCCCCCCTTAAAAGCAAAAGTGTGCTTTTTCTGCATAATGAAAGAAATATAAATCCTGCTTCCACCCTGAGCTCTGGGAATGAAAGGTCACACCAGGGAAGAAACAAGGCCTGGCTGCGGGCAGCCTTGCCCTCAGGACAGCTACAGGAGGAGCCGGGTCCTTCTCTCCTCATAGCTTTGCTCACAAGACGACGCTAAAGCAAGTGGTTAGGGCAGGGATGCCAAACTACACAGACAGCAACTTCAAAGCAAAATACAAATGCTGCTTGAATGGCTGAATGCTTCCCCTGTTCCTACACACGGTCTGACACGCTGCTGATGCTCGCTGCGACCGCTACTGTCTCCGATGGCTGTTTTGGAATAAACAAACACCAGAAACCTGTGCTTTCAAGTGCAAACCGCTATACGCACTTGGTATTCACACTGCAAGCTCTTTGACTTCAGCAGGCATTTTTACCAGTGTTCGTATTCAGTACCAGATGCTATCTCTCACATCCATTTTTTAATTTTCTCAGGATTTTGACCACTGGCTTCCACGTCTTTGTGTCAGGGCAGCAAGCACCCCCAAGGATGCGCAGCGTGCACAGTGAGCGCAGGCCTCACACCCCTGAGCTCAGGCACAACATAGGACAGCTTTGAAATGCCGAGGAAGGCCTCCGACTTGCATCTCCCAAAGATTTCTTTTTAAATGACAATTAAAAAATAAGGAGGAAAGTGTTCAGAACCAGCAGCAAGGCAGGAATTGACATAGCAGGTAAGGATGAGGTGCGAGTGTCAAAAAAACCTCGCCATCACAGTTTCTGAGACCCTAGGTCACGGCCTCAAAATAGAAACCCAGATCTTACAGGCAACCCTGAATTTGCAACTTCCAGTCTTATTACAGAGGACAGGTAGATTCAATAATTGGCATCAGCTTCCAGCCCTCCTAGCTGTTGTGTCTACTTTCATTATTTCTTCTCCATTTCCCCTCTCCAATATACTAAATACACGCAGAAATAAGAATTTCTATGTAGTGCCTTACAGTGAGAAGAATCCCTAAAAACAGCAGCTAATTAGTTGCTGGATCTACAGCCATGACAGCCTCCCTTTATATTAAGTCATGACGGTGGCTGCAATATTGCCTAGTTTGCTGGTTGGATATAGTTTACATTAAGTTCTGGCAAACACTGATGTGTCCTCACTGAGGTCTGCTAATGAAATCCAGCTCTGCTCAAATTCACCAGTGCTAGCTAACTATGGAGGTCTTGCCTGAAGAAAAGGCAATATGAATATGAATATGACACGACTATATCTCAAACAGAAAATGCAAGAGATACTCTCAATAGTCTCTTCATAAGTAAGGACAGATTTCAGAGAAAGACCAAAATGACTTTTTAGGACTTCTTACTTTATATTCACCTATTATGGCCTCTAGCACTTTCAGCTGAAATTTCAGCTCACTAGCTAACCCAATACAGTTAACTCAGACTAAGGAACGTATCTGCTGAATTAATTTTCCTATACTTTTAGAGGTTTATTTTTAGATACAGGAGAGGAAAATCTGATAGCATATTTGAACAATGGAATCACATATAGAACATATTGGAACGAAGTGCAACCTAGAAACACAAGTTTTGGACAAGCTACTACAAAATGAAGAAGGGAAAAAAAAACCATAAACACCTGCATAAATGTCTTGAAGCTGCACAAGCAGAAGGAGGAAATGTGAAATGGGCGGTGGTATTTGACTGGAAAACTTTAACAGTGCTACACAAGGTTTTCTAAGGAGATACAGCATGCCTATACGAATGCTGTATTCCTTCTAAAAATTCAGGTCAGGAAGCTAAAGTTTCAGTCACATGTAGCACAGTCAATGAGCTCACTTACACCTATCATTAATGGGAATTTGACAGAGCCAAGCCTCAGGAATCTGATTCTGTTTTGTTTAGAAAACAAATACAACCAGCAGCTGATTCATGACAACGCAAACAGGAAAAGAAAATACCTACAAAGCAGAAGTATTTGATTCTGTTATTTTAAAACACAAAGGAACAGCTCTGATGGCACAACCGCATCATAAATTTCCCTAGGACAACCTGCTTTTGTGCTTTTTAGAACAAAGAACAGCTAAGCAATGAATTCTGCACACCAATAAAATCAATGGGCCTTCACACAATTCCTGTATTTTGCCTTTAGTTAGAGAGTTTAGTGATCACCCTAAAAGACAAGGGTCACTATATTCTATGTTGTTAGCACTGGGCTAACACTCGGAGCAGAACAACCAGATGGGTGATTTACAGCAGAGCGTAATGGGATCTGTTACTGCTCCACTGGCAGCAATCCTTCCTGTCCTGATAATCCTGCCAATATTTGTGTAAAAGCCTTCCTAACATAACAATAATTCATATCACCTTCAAGTGAAATATGATTTAAACTTATGGTTCATAACGTAGAAACACATGATAGAGCAGAAGGCAATAATGTCAACAAAATGAGCCCAAGTTGATTCTTCTGCAAGTGGAACCAACATCTCCCATGCGAATTAGCTTGTTATAAATATTACCACATTATACAACCCTCACAATAATTTACTGATACTTTAGACAATACAACAGTTGTTAGGAAATATTTAAAATCAAAAAGGCAAGAGTATCATTACAGACATACATAAAATGTTTCATGAATAATAATATAAAGAAGAACGACTAGGAAGAGTTTGATTGTCTCTAAACTTCAGAAAGATTAAAAATTTTAAAAAATGAAGAAATTGAGGAAAGTGTAGTTTCTGCTTCTTAAAGATTACAAGTTATTGAAAAACTAAGGCTAATTCTTGTAAATGAGCAAGACACACACCAGGGCAAAAATCCCTTCAGAAACTACATTGACAGAATTCGTACTGATTTGAAACTCTGCATCATAAAATGCAACCCTTTTGATCCCCATATGCAGAGCTGTTGAGCCCAATAAGACCTTTCTTGGAACTACAAACAATGTGGAATTATCCCCCTCAACCAGCACTAAACAGCAAAGAACACTGCAATTACAAGGGAGGAATTTCTTGCAGCCAGGAGAAAAGTATTTGAGGAGGTTAATGTTTTACAGTTGCAATCTAGTATTTTGCCAGTGAATCAGGTGTTGGTGCTCCGCGTTGGCAATACCACAGTCCTGAAGCCTCTAAATAGCACTGTTCAAAGGTTAACCAACCTGACCCTACCCAGGGAAAAAAAAAAAAAAAAACAATGAGAGCAAAGTGTTGCTTTTACTTATCTACACACTTGAAGCATGAGTAACAAGTTGTGCTCACAAAGATGGAGATACTATTTTCTACTAGCCATGACAACTTTAGGAGAAATCTGAAGACATAAGAAGGAGGGTCTATGGGTAGGATGAGAAATTTTAGAAATTTCCTGAATATTCTAGATTCAGTTTTTTAGCTGGGCAACAAACCTGTAAACGTATGCTGCACAAATATCTGCCTCTGTGAGAAACAGAGGTAAGACTTCTCATTACTATAAACCAGAGTAATTTCCCTTCAGTGAACAAAGACTACTTGATAAGTATTTTGTGAGCACTTCATATTAAAACAATAGACTCCAGAGGTTCAAGGGGCATATAACTTCTTTTGAACAGTTCCCATTTACAATTACTACCATGTAGATGGTAGTGCAGGCACAAGAAATCATTCATGTTGCATTGACAGAGCCTTATCATTTGAAAATTCTATACCTGACTTGAGAGAATTCCATTTTCTACAACACTTGATTTCTGGTTCGTGTCTACAGTCACCTTCCAAGTGAGTATTTCTGTTGCATACCAATTATATATGCTATTAACATGTACATTCAAAGTGTGTTTATCTTAGAAGATTGTCTGCATTATTTCCTTTACATACCTACATGCAGGAAATTAATAATTTAAAACTCACTTCTTGCAGAACTGCCTTACTAAAATATGCACTCCCTGATGCTACAGAACTTTTTGTCCCAAGTCCAGAAAAAAAAGGAATTATAATGCCAATTCTCACTTTTACTACTGGCAGATTGGCAGGGTCACAAGTAAACAAACACACTGAAGAAAGACACCACGATGGCTCCACGCAGAGCTGTCCTCACTGCCTTTCTGCCCACTTCCCTGAATGCGGTAGCAGGAGGTTCATTAGCTGGCACTCTGTGAGCACTGCCAGGCCTGGCCTGTTGCTGTCGTGTCCCGGGCAGATGTCTTTGATGAGGTGCCATTTGAATTCAGCTCAGATGCTTCTGCTTGTTCACATTTACAGAGCCGTGTGCATGAGTTAATAAGTCCATCCAGAAACAGAAAGCAAGCAGGGTACTGTGCAGGCTCTGAAGAAGTCAGCAGTCAAGGAGGAATACAATCTAGGTTATTCCATTACTTAGATTATCCCAGCTCTTCACTACCCTCCTCATACAGAATCCAAATTGCAGTCTATTATAAAATATTGAACAGTTATCCTGTAATGTATTTAATTTAAGAAGTTTCTGCTATGCTTCTGCTGAGTCTCTTCTTCTGCTGTAAGGATGGATGCAGGGCTAGGTGCTTTGCTATAAAACAGGTTACTGCAATTATCTAGCTTAAAAAACAAAAGCTTTGAAGACCAAAAGATGTAATTCCTGAAGCGCCTGGTTCTACTGACATCTGAACAAGCAAGCCCAGAAGGTGAGAGGCTGCAGCACCAGGGAACAAGAGCAGCTGCCCTGGAGCTTCTCAAAATCACCATGGAGCCAAAGAAAATGCATCACGTAACTATTCCCTATAGCAGAATTCTAGGCTGCCCAAGTCTCCTAACACTTCCCAGAATATCAGTAACTTTATGTAAATCTAGCTGTTCACTTAAAGGATTTGGTAAGTTTTTTTCTTTTCTGTTACTTCATTAGAAAAGCATGTGCTTTTGTTGTTGTTGTTCTTTCTTTTTTTCCCTAATAAACATACTCTGAAATGATCAATTCCTTTGTTTTGAAAAAAAAAAAAAAAAGTTACCTCCTCCAGTTGTTAGAAACATCTCATTCTGATTTCTAGTCTCTTGTTATTTCTAGTTTACTTAGCAATAGTTTTGGAAGCTAGAGAACAAAGAATGCTCTCTATAAATATGGTCTGTTTCAATCTGTCAGAAACTAAAAACAAGCGTTAATCTCAGGACTTCCTTTTTATAGAACAAATCCTCAAGAAAATATGCTTTCCCTTTTACTAGACCCTTTAAACAAAGATAGGAGATTAGTCAAAGCACCTTTTAAAATAACAAATCCGGTTCTAAGTTGAAGTATTTAGCTATTCTTCAAAACTTCCTTTTTAGCAAGCCAATGACACAATGACTGTATCTGCCTCTTAGTTTATGTAAGAGCTGGCAATTATTTTTCGTTATAGCATGGTAACTGCAAACCCGAAAACACCTCTCCAGTCTTGTTCTCTAATTAATATTTTCTTAGTAAAAAAAGGCAATTAATAGAGAGAGGTACAAACAGAGGAGTAAATCTTTAAGCAATGTAACAGTTCTTTCAGGCTTTTAACATCACTGGAATTCACTTTCTGGTGTTTGGCTAAAGTAAAAGAGCAGAGAGTTGTCCACAGAAACATTAAGAAATAATGACCACAGAGCTTTAAGTTCTTGCCCATGATAGAGTTTAGAACTTTAGGATGAAAGCTTCTTTAAACCAACACCAAAGGGAGAATTAAGAAATGGTACATACCTTATCTACTTGAATAAAGTCATTTTCAACTTCTATTGACCTTGGCCGTAGCTTTATAGGTTTGTCTTTGAAGATATCTCCAAAGCCAACACCCTTGACCTTTTTGGGTTGGATTGTCGTGCCTCCATTGGCTCCTTCTGACTTTGTGCTGCCAGAGTCACCACCATCACTCTCAGAGCCTGCAGTATCTTTTAGGCCTAGGAAATGGAGGAATAAAAGAAGGAATCTTAGGTGTGAAGATCCTTATTTCCAAAACAGACTGTGACCGGAGTGTGATCCCTCCCACCAAGCTCTAAAGGAAAACAAAACCATGAGAAACTGGTAGAGAAGAACTTCTCTGTGCCATGTGCCTATTTTGGAGTATTGAGAAGCACTTCAATTCATCACATTGGTGTACGAGCTCTAACTGAGCATACACCAATCCACAAAACATTCACAAAGTTCATTCATGAAGACAAACATGCCTTCAGTACCAAGACAATCCTTCTTCCCTAGACACAAACCATTTGCAAGAGAATTCAATAGATAAAGAGTTAAAATCAGTCCTAGGGCAGCAAGTGTATAATGCCACTTAAAGCTAAGACAGCCAGACCAGGCGTACTATACCTTAAATCTGTATGACTCACATCAGGCCAATTATGCAATTAGTACCTAAAGTTACACTACTTAACTGGGAAATATAAAGCTGAAAGCTGTTTAAACAAATTTGCAATCAAATAAGCTGCATAATACATTCCCTGCTGAACATTAAATCTTTCTACAGCGTAGACAGCCTCATAAGAAAAGCACCCATGCACACAATCCCATAGGAATATAATAAATCAAAAGTGGCACGCTGATTTGCATTACTTCTCCCACTGAATAGGAAAATTTATCTGTGCCTATGTGAAAATTTCCGCTGTTTGAATAGCAGAGGCCACAGCTCCAATATGGTGACGTCTCAGCCCTTTACAGGATGGTGCAGAGTCATGCCAAGCAGTCACCGGCAGCAGAAGTGACCCTCTGAAGCTTCCTCCAATTGAAAAGTCCCCAGAATCACTTAAACCTTCCTTCCTACGTTGCAGATTGACTTGACCATGTTTCCAGGAAAAACATAGCAGTTCATGCTGCTACATCGCTAACCGTACCTTGTAATAACAACTGCAAATTCTCACGTTCCTTAAAGCATTCATGGTGCCACACTCATAGATTGTATGAGTCAAAAAAAAAGAAAAAAATCAAGTAAGCTTATCTTCATAGTTTTTCTTATACAAAGGTCCACATAACAATTGCAATGGATTTCCATCATAAGAGGCTGCCAGTAAAGAAGAAAGAATCATCCTTAATTTCTAGACACCCCAGATCAAGTAGAGATTATACACAAATCTCTTTCCCTCTTCTCACAGGCAAGCATGTCATCTTACCCAAAAATCATCTATATTTCTGCCAAAAGGAGAGAAATGACAGTAAGATTGGTCAGAGCCTACCAGATTCCTACAAATGGCCTGTAAGTTGTGTAGCATGTGGGAAGCTTTACAATATCTTAGTAATGCCTCAGTTTCTACAATTTTCTGACATGTGTAAGTAGCAGGAACAGGATGCAACTGCGTTCTGAGCTGAAAGCATCTGAATATTATTTCCAGTTTAAACTAGAAAAACCCTTCAAAGCCAAATAGAGCAATTACCTAAGGAAAGAATATTTTGATGATTACTGAAAATCTTTATGATTAGAATTTTTAATGCTAATAATTGAATCCTTTCCTTTTGCCCCTCAGACTCCAGTGAGCTTTGGTTTTAACAGACAAAAAATCTACAGAATGAGAAACATTTTAAGGAGAGCAGAAAACAAAAGACAAGGTATAGCTTCACATACAATTACGTCCAGGTTCACTTCACGATTGCTCATTAAGAACAAAGACAGAAAACGATGACTTTCTGGGGCTTGGGGCATGACTTTTAATTTTGCTGTTTTTTCAAGGTCTCCATGCAACAACTTTCTGTCATTCTGGTGAGCAGTGACTTGCTTTCAGGAACACTTCCTGTCTTCCCGGCAATTTGCTCTTAAGGAACGCAACTACCCAGTAAAACACTTCTTCAAAGTCTGCTTTAAGCTTCCCTGATGAAGCACAGGAACCACTGCAAGTCCTGAAGCCTGCAGGCACAACTTCGCAATCAAGGAAGCAAGGGGCTCACCTGTTAAAATTGGTTTTAACAGCAGGGTCCTGGGAGGAGAGGAATTCAAGAACTGTGTGTTGGGATAGGCATTTTAGCAAGAACGTTAAGCAGAAAAATTATCACACACTGCTCTGTTCCGAGATTCTCTGCATCCAAAACATGCATGCAGAATTAGAGAAAGCTCACATTTAGATCAAACAAAAAGGCTAAACAGTAAGCAAAATGCTTTGGCTCTCTGGCCTCCTGTGTAGCTGCTACATTTACCTGTTGAATATATGTACATCTAAAACATTTCTTTTTCTGCAAGGGTTTGATTGAGATACCACTGTACACATCATTTGTTCCATAAACCGCTCAGGACTGGAATTAACAAGAATTCTTAATAGCAATAATACTGCAGCTCTCTTTTTTCAAATATGCTGAAGTCTCAACTTCTTTGCTCAGACCTTTTCATCTTCCCAAGACAGGCACAGGTAAACACTTCAAAGCTGGTTTCACTGGTTTATCACACTAGTTAAATAGCAGTATTCATGCCATCAGTAAAGTAAATTCTGTCTACTTTTTTCTCTTCATGCCTCATTAAGACAATAACCAGTGAATTCAAGCATTCACTGCAATCCTGCCCTGCGCTGTGCTGGCTGTGGTGACGGGGCCCTACTTGTAGCAGGGCCATTCCACGATGCACAGGCACTCGGAGATACAAGGCTACACTAATTAAGCCTGATAGATGTACGTCTCTTCAGGCAACATGGCCAAGTCTCACTGCCTTTTTATTTCTTCTAACTCTTGTTGTAACTTGGGCAGTAGCAGAAGCAGAAAAATGAATAATATTTCTGAGAGTAAAACCTCCACAACTCAGAATTCTATACTAATCAAAGTGATCATCCTTTCTTTGCTGAACAAAAGAACTTCTTCAAACTGGGATATGAAAAATATCCCCAAGCACAAGTCCCCTCTTTCATCCTTGCCACGATCTCCTAAAACTACTCTGTGATGGACAAATGCAGCAGTGCAGACACCTCCTTACATAAGTAACTGGGTTTTAACTGATAGGACATGTGACCTCTCTTAGCCACTCCCTGAATGGAAAACCTGTCTTCAAAATAAATTATTAGAATAGATTTTCTGCATCACTAATTGCGGGAGAAGAGGTCATACACCTAGATCTGGACCTCAGCCAGCAGATGGAAATAAAATATGGAAGTAATTTTGGGAATTGCTTACCAGGCATCATATGGACTTTCAGATCTCCGAAGCCTGCGTGCAAGTGAAATCAGAAACCACAAGAGGCTCAGAAAGAATTAGGTGTTTGTTTACGGGTCATCACTTGTTTTTCATTATGGCATGTTCTGTTAGGAAAAAGTTTTTTTTACACTGAGTGGTGAAGCACTGGCACAGGTTGCCCAGAGAGGTGGCAGATGCCCCGTCCCTGGAGACCTTCAAGGCCAGGCGGGACAGGGCTCTGAGCAACTTGATCCAGCTGTAGGTGTCCCTGTGCACTGCAGGGGAGTTGGACTAGACGGCCTTTAAAGGTCCCTTCTGACTCCGATGATTCTGTGATTCTATGTTTCTGTGATGAGACAGCACACCTTGAATCAGGAGCCTCACCTCAGTCTTACAAGGGGCTTCCCTAGCATCACCCATCTGCGCTCAATGATAACCCATGAGTCACTTTATTCTCAATGTTGCCATTGAGCTTTTTCTCGGAATACAGTCCTGATAGTAAAAGTTACACAGGAAAAAATAGGTGTTTTTTTTTTTTTTTTTTTTTTTAATGGGGGAGCAGATTAAGTTGGGGTTTTTCCTACNNNCAAGAAAAAATAGGGTTTTTTTTTTTTTTTTTTTTTTTAAATGAGGACAGAATCGACTGAGGTGATATCTCCAATGTCCAAGCTACATTATATTTGACTGGCCAGATACAGCCCAACCAGAAAAAGCTTATTCAAAGTTAAAATAATTCTTCCTGATGAACTGGGCAAATGACATCATTTATTGTTTTTTGACTCATGTAATTGGAGGAGCACTCTGGACTTAAACAAATGAGTAAGTAAATGGAGAATAAAGGCCCTGGCTTTTCCAAGAACTAGTCTGCTTTTGCCCTTATCACTTTGTGGCTGAGGGAAGGAAGCAGAGGTGACAGCAAAGAAGGGCTATATGCAGTAGAAATTGAAAATAAATTAGCTAAAATGCTAACATGTAGAAATAGTAACATGAAGAAATAATAACGCTGCAAATAACCTAACATGCTCTTACTCTTAAAGACATGCTGAAGGGACCCTTTCTTTATATTAGTTCCTCCCAAGGCTGCCCCCACTCTTCCAGCTTGGAGAGAAGAGCAAAATTGAAGTCAGGGCCTTTCTTATCTTCTAAAGGTGATGCTATTTGTTTTTCTTCCACAATACAGTCCCCTTCCAATCTTTCAAAAAGAAAATAAAAATAATAATAATGAAAAAAAAAATTGGGACCCAAGAGACTCTAGGACTATCTCTCACCTGAGGCTGGTAGAAGCAGCTACTCGAACCAGTTCTTCTATAATCCTGCTAGCCTCTTTTCCTACTATGAGCGATGCAATCCTGGCCTCCCTAAC
This sequence comes from Alectura lathami, assembly GCA_013399715.1. Classification (NCBI taxonomy): domain Eukaryota; kingdom Metazoa; phylum Chordata; class Aves; order Galliformes; family Megapodiidae; genus Alectura; species Alectura lathami. Next base: position 241,840 of record VXAV01004867.1, on the reverse strand, counting down.
CCTGCCTACATAGGGAAGGGATGTCTGAGGTTCTCTCTCCTCCCCAAATCAGAAAAATGCCCCTCTTCCCCCTGACACCAACACCCTCCTTTTTTCCTTCAGCTTTCCATGGCCCTTTTCACCACTACTGCAAACAGCTCAGTAGAACAGAGCTGGGCTGTTTCCCCAAAAGACAAATGCAGCCAATGCATATGGCAGAGAACTAAGTAGGAACCTGAGAGGCATGGACCAACAGACTATGAATTTCAAATATGGAATTTTCTGCAAGAAAAGGAATTTTCTGCAGCTAGCAGGGAGGTGAGGCTGCTAAAGGGGCATTAAAACCTGGACCATGTTTCATCGCACACAGTCACCTGCTGCTGATGCCCAGTACGGCCACAGCAGCTGCAGCAGAGCCATCAACGTAAGCACAAAGGTAAGGCCAGCAGCTCAGTCTACAGAAACACTACAGCTCTATTGTCAGAAACACTGAACACATTTTTTGGTTCTAAGCCTAGCTACTAAATACTTTAAATATATCCAGGGCAGGATAAAAGCTACGTTAGTCAGACCTCTCACTAATTTTTTTTTTTTTTTGAATAGCAAATTTTCTAGAAATCTGTCAGCATTTGGATAACTGATAAGCTAAGAATTTGGTGCTTACAAACATGTTTACTATCCCACCAGTTCTAAGAGTATGAGACTTTTCCACATCCCTGTAATTTCGCAGGAAGGAGGTAAGGCTTTTTTGGATGTCACTTCCCTTTTCTGTCTCTATAAGCAATGATGCTTTGATTTATTGTTGCCAAATCAATGTAGCACCACAAGGCAAAGCTCAAACCTGAGTAAGCTCCCTAAAACCTGAACAAGGGCAACATCATCAGCAAGGAGTTAAAACTCCCAGGAGTCAACCGCTCCCAACAGTTGGCTGGGACTAGACATGGGACTCCCAGCGTAAGGCTATTTAAAAACACCCAGAGCTCTAAGATTCTCTGTTGCTTTACGCTGCTCACAAATGTGAGATAATTTAGTATTCATGAGGATTAAATTCTCACAACACTGTCTGGAGGAATTTCACACTTCACACACATTTTTCCTCTATGGCATATAAGAGATATTAGTTTTCTCAAGACATTTCAAACATGCCACACTTCTGCTATGCCAGTTACAGGTCTTTTGAGAGCAACGTTCTGAAATGTACCAAAACAGAGTAGCTCAAACAGGGATTAAAAAGAGACCACAACATCAGGCTTAATTCACCAACGTCCACAGAGCTGCGCTGGCATCAGACCAAGACTCTAAACCAGAAAGATATTTAGGGATGATAAAGGGCTGTATAAACTAAAGCTGTTAAAACAAAAATAAACAGTTGTGATAAAATTAACTCCATTCAAAGCAGGAAAAGAATTGTTTCTAAATAGCTTAAAATGCCAGGAAAAAAAAAAACAACGCAATACATTTTGAGCTTTACAGAGTTTCTATTTTAAGGTATTATTTATCAATTTAATTTTTGTTCTGTATGCTGGACTGTTCTCTCTACGGACATTTTATGGCCAGATGACTGCTGAGTGTGAGCCAATGATGCTCTGGCTCTCTGAGCTCTTCTCAGACCAGCTCTGTTAAGCCACATAAAGGTCAGCCATTCAGAGGCACACACCTGAGACAAAGCAAAGAATCTCCTGATTTGGTCTGGCAGCCAGAGAGAAATGCTGTCAGCTGCATTTAATAGAATAAAGAAGTGTGTAAATGAAGCTTATTGGGATTTTTGCCTTTTATGGAAGGGAAGGAAGGCAGGGGGAAATGTGTTCTTTCCTTCTATTTAGAGAATGATGGTGTGGAGCTCCTGACTGACCGATCTGACCGATAAAATAGTGAAGCTATACATGGTAACTGCAGTAGATGAGACAGGAAGCATCTTCTTCCTCTTCCTCACACAGAAGCAAAGACAGAAAGTATAGACACAGCCTATAAGGTATTTATCTTGAGCTTGCTTTCCATAAAAGTTCTATAATTCATCAAAACCATCCCTAACAACATTCCGCAGTGTCAATTAGGAAAAGCAAAACCAGAAAAGGGAGTTTGATTTTAAAAATGACTGCAGAACAAAGCTGCACTGCTTTCATAATTAAAGGTTAATATACTCACACTTGCAAAAAACAAATTTATGCTTCTTAACTGAGAGCGATTACACATGTACCAATGGCTGACGCAGACTATCTCAATATTAGTCACTATTTGTTTTTCGTGTTATACTCCTTGAAGAAATGTAACCTTGTAATCTAAACATTTTGTCATTTCCTTTCAGCATGTTCATTTTCCTCAGCCACATAACAAACAGCCCCAAGTTCTTTATGCTTTCACAAGAAATCATGCAGGGACAAGGAGAGCAGTGTCCTGTACCACGTAGCAGCATGCATTACAGGCAATGCAGTGCAAGCACCTTCTGCAGCACAAACACAGAGCCATCACTATGGAAATTGGTAGCTACACCTCATCCCCAGCCATTTCCCCAAGTACCATAACAGCAAACAGAAACAACCATTCATTCAGGAGTTCTACAGCTGTACTATTGCATTCTTCATTTTGGAACTGTTTTTTCATCACCCTCATTCTCACCCCATATAGGAACGCATTATTGCACATGAACATATTATTGCATAAGCAAACACAGCCAAAAGGATTATCTCCCTGACACTCACCAAAAAATGGTCTTTTGTGAGAATCATGGAAAACCTCTTGCTGATGGGAGTCCAAATCTTTGGAAGGACTTAATGTCTTTCACCCCAATCAACACAATCCTTCTACCCGCAAACCACAATCCCTTGCCATACACACATTTGTTCTCCAGAAAATAGGATGCTCTTTCTTAATCTCACCCTTTTTTTAACATTGTTCTTTCTCAGATGTTATTTTTCACTGTAGCTGTGTATTTAATACATGTTCTTCTTTGTCATCAAGTTGAAATAAAATTTCTAACTGTCCTCTCTTCAGATCCGTTCAAATCCACATTCTAGTCCCTTGTTCAACTTTGCTCACATTCAGACACTTTTAAGCGGAGTTAATAATGTCATAAATATGTCAACCATATCGATTTCTTTGAACTCTAACCATCCACTGTTCCTTAGGAATTAGGAAAAATAAAATAAATAGTGGAGCAATAGAAAACACAATTAAGGTTTACTCACGAATAATTCTGTTTCAACGATCCTGTCTCATCTTCTTCCGTTATATCTAATATCTATTACTGACAGCATTGTGGGTCCATGTATAAGGAAAGAGAGGCAAATATTTGTCAAATCAGGCACTGAATCTGCCCAGTTCCTTAGTTGTAGCATTTTCAAAGGAAAAGAAAGTGAAGGAAGAAAGAGAAATTAAACCAGTAAAAATAAAAAACCCTTAGAAATCTAAGAAGATTTTTTCATGAGGATGCAGAAAATTCCTGGATGAGAAAAGAAGGGCTGTGATCAACAAAATGACACACAAGTAATTTGTTGTTGGTGTGTGTTCACCCAGCGTAAGCAGCAGCAAACATTTTCTGACAGCAGGTTAATGAGCAGAATGCCAAAGGAGTTAGAGCTATTGCTGAGTGGAATTTGGCATCCTAATGACCAGAAAAGCCATGTCAGCTTATGAAGGCAATGCCAGCTGCTTATGCAGGAGACAGTCTTGCGTATTTCAGGGAAAAGTATCTACAGAAGCAGCTACAAACTAATTCAACGGCATTTAGCTATTCCAGGCCTTGGTTAAGTAAGAAAATTTCTTTTCAACATAGCAGTTGCAAAATGGCTTTCAAAACAAAATTATTTTAGCACTTGGCACATGTTTGTAAAGTAAAAGCTCTAAGCTTGCTTCAGAAGTTGAGCAATGCTTCATGCAATGCAATACAGCGAATCAAAGCACCCTTTGGGCCTAAGTCATCTAAAGCTACAAACTGACTTAAGCTTAACTTACAGAGCAGTTAGAAGCCTGAAAGTAGAGAAGCTGTGGGTTGTTTTAAACTGACACTTGAAATGTCTCCAAATGATTTTCACCAGAGACATAAGCACATGGGCATTTCCCAGAAAAAATAAGGGCCACAGATAAGATCCAAAATGGAACAAGCTGGCCACACCTTCAGCAGGCCTGCTCTGGAAGAAAATTGGTATGCAGGAAGAGAGCTGCCGACAGATGCAACAGGAAGAACAATGAAACCCTTTTCTCATGTTAGCTTAGGAGATAACATCTCTGAAAGTAGAGATGCCAACACTCACTTTGTTTAAAACTGTCCCTGATGATTTGCTTTTGTCTACCACCCATTTCAGTCCCAGTTCTAACCCAGTAAGCAACAATCAGGCCACAAATGTAGCTGGACATCTGGCCTTCTTAGACGCTGTTGTACAGAAGAAGTAAGATACCTTGATAACATGAAAAACCATGGACCTCTTAATCAAGTGTCAAGGGAAGTAGCATTAAACACGACATCTTTGGTCAGCTTGGAGAACAAAGTTCATTCGGGTGTTTGCCCAGGGCAATGTGAGACAATCTGCTGTGGGTTAAGCTGTCTTTTTGTAGCTAGCTAGCGAGAATACCTGCAGATATCTATCCAACCATGCAAACATGAAATTTTTGATGAAATTTATTTTATGAAATTTGACATTACCTTGGGCCAGTACTGTTGTCAAGAACCAAATGCAGACCTGCAGCACAACAGGAAAGGTGACTGAATTCTTCCTGACTTTGCTTAGGCTCACCCTACATAACTGGAGAAAAGAGGGAAGGCCATTTCACTGTTAATGAAGAATGGGTAGGGCATGGAGAGCAGGTTTCCAGAAAACTTTAAAAGGCAAGGTTAGGGCAACACTGCCCAGAAAAATTAATGTTGTAAAATTAAGGCTCCGAAGTCAAAACTTACATCTGATTAAGAGCTAGATTTTGATGTCAGAAGTCAAATACACTGGAAATTCTCTTTGTAATTCCTTATTATCCTCATCAGATAGGTGGATGCATCACCAAAAACAGAGGGAATTTGAGAACATGAAAGTCTAAGAACTCTGCAAGATGCATGCACTTTTGAGTGAGGCAGTTAAGAAAAATGTAAGGTGAGATACAGCAGAAAAATGTGAGTCATCAGCCACATGGTCTGCTCTAGTCAGAGCAGGAGCTTAGTTAGAAGCTTGAGAAGAGCCACAGACAAGAGGTGAAGTCTGGTAGACAGGGAGAACGTTTTCCAAGGGGAAATACTCAGAGCTGCACACATCTACGTAGATGAGACTTCAGTTTTTGTTCAAACAACAAGTGCAAGCCACCAGCACAGAAGACTACCACTTCAAATGCTTTATCCTTTGCTGTGAATCTGCACAAGACAGAATTCCACAGAGGTAGGAGAGCAAAAAAAAAAAAAAA
>VXAV01004867.1:207184-230015 GCA_013399715.1 Alectura lathami | reverse complement strand
TTTTTTTTTTTTTTCCCTAAGGTGATGCATGCACCTATCTGTAAATGTCAACAGTGCTGGTTCAGTCAGAAGCATGGACAAACATTAAATAAAAGGATAAAAGGACAACTGGAAAGCCCAAGGTGTCTCCACATAGCAATTTTTATGGATATCAGTTCAATCACTAAATTTCCAGAGCACACTATTCTCTTACTCCTGACTGTCTTAATTTATGTGATTAACACTTTATAAGAGTTTCAATTCCTTAAGTAGTCAATGGAGTAAGAGAAATGCCTGAAAAGGTTGTTTAGAGAATTTAAGTTAGGTATCTTCATCTAAATCACGTGAATATTCCTGCCTTCTCCATCAAACCCAGAAATTCTCCATTTTAAAAATTATGAAGGTTGCCACATCATTAATTTGTAAATGTAGGAAATCTACAGAAAATAAATGGTATTTGTGCATATTCAACTTTAAAAGAGTTACAAGGAGCTACTGAAATATATAATAATATGGTCAGAAAGAAGAAACTGAATCCCAAGAGGAAGCATGACTTAAAGATCAACTCCCTCCTGCATAACCCATTCAGGATGGAGTGGCAGTGTCACACAATTAAATGACAGCCCTTAGAAACCAGATGCCTTTAGGTTATAATGGGACAGAACGAAATGACTTAATAGATGAATCAGCTGAAACACACCCTTGACAGATACATATTTTTCATCTGTCAGACACTGTTCATTCATCATGATAATGACAGGGGAGGACAGTGTCAGTCTGTGAAACATCAGTCTCCAGTACTGCTTGACCCACCTCTTCCCTGTGCCCCTGCCAAAGAAGAGTTATGAAAACAGAAAGCTGTGTTACAAGTTGAGGGTGTTCACATCTACTGCCAAAAAACAAGCCCACTCTTAAATGGTACCAGCTTACTTATATTGAAAAAAAAACAGTTGTTTCATATCACTTATCTGTGAAAGTATCAAGTTCTTATAAAATAAATTATTTACCATTATATATAGTAAGTAAAATTTTCCTCAAACTACAGAGGAATGGTTGCATCCTTTTCAACTTACCTACAGGTACAATTCTGTTATAAAGCAAATTGTCATTATTTCAGGAATACTCCTGAAATAATAATGATAATCATCCTGTCCTGGCTTTTTTTTTTTTTTTTTTCCCCAATTTTCATCCTTTTTAGCACATTTATCAACCCATGTCCTCCTGGCTTGATTTTTTATTTTAATTTGAAAGCAGTTCAGACTAGCATAGCTATTTTATTTAATTGCAGTATCTGCCTATGACAAATTTTCTCTTTCTATTTCCAAACGCATCAGTAATATCAGTGAGGTCAAGCACAACTTTGGGAACAATGGCTATTATCTTGCTGATACTTCAGACAGTACAGTACACATAAATCACTCAACTACTTGAATGGGGTGAAGTTTTTTACATGATAGTCTCAGGCTCTAAATAATCCACAACACTTAGCAGTCTCTATAAATTATATCTTTAAGTACCTATATATTTACTTATCTTTATAAAATACACAGCATTGCAGAGACTCTTTGAGCGATAAAATATTCCATTTTTTTTTGTGCTCTGTTCCCAGATGGCTCTATTGATTTGAACGACACATTAAAGCGTAAATGCATTAGCTGATTGACCAGAAGATTAAGCATAGTGGAATGACACAGTTCCTGAGACCCCTGCTTTGCAAGCTGTTGAGATTACTTAACAGAAATAAGGTGACCTATACTCAGTTCCATCTTTTCCCTCATTAATTTTCTCCTGCTTACTTCTCCTAGGGTAGCACTTCACAGCTTTCTTGGAATCTAACATTAGCACTCTTCACGTGGTGCATTTATCTGTAGAGCCGTATGTACATGTACAGAAATACACACACACACACAAATCTACAGATATTTAAACTGGATGTAAATATACTCACAGCATGCAGTAGCTGATGAGATTTCCAGCTGATACAAGAATGAATTATCTGAGAATACCACGCCATATTCAATAATTTTACAAATTCAGAAAAAATCTGAAGCCAGGACCAGATTCTTTCCAAAAGAAAATGCAGAATGTTAGCAAGGTATCACAGGTATCACAGATCAAACTGTACCTCCAAAAGATTTATCAGGAAATTTTCATTAAAAGCATCAAAAGTTGTAAGTATTTTTAAATGCTATAGGTGCATGGTAGATGCTTTTGTCAGCCTCAAAACGCACCAGCTAGAGATTAATCCATACAATAAAAAAACCAAACCAAACCAAAACAAACAAACAAACAAAAAACACTAAAATACCCCCAGGATTTACTTCTCCCAAATTGGGGCAATCCATTGCCATACGGTTTGAAATGTCACAATAACTCCTAGCCAATAAAACGTTACAAATGAGAATTCATTATTCATGGGGGTAATCCATCTGGAGGCACAAGCACTCAATAAAATTTGTTACTATACTATTATAACCTAGTGCTCTCAGGATTTATGTGTTTAAGTTCTAATTCATGCTCAGCATTCATGTGCTGAACCAAATTAACTAAAGAGGAATATTTCAGTACTCAGTGTCACTAAACTGGAAGTTTTACTATTCATAACATCACACAAATCAAATACAAGCTCAGTCTGAATATAAAGTTTTTGCTTTAAAGTCAGAAAAACACTCCTTCCAACCTGCCCAATGTAAGTGGCTACGCCTAGAGGTCTTTTCAAGATGGGTATTCAGCGTGTTATATCTGCTTACTGCCTTTTGGGAAGGCATGGCATGTCCTTGTCTTGCCAAGCCCCAAGGCTGCCAGCGGGGCTGTCACATCACATGTGAAGGGCAACAACATTCGGGAAGCTGTCTGAGGACATTTCTTTAGCCAGCTTCATATATTGAGGGAGCTAACATGCACACCTCACTGCAACACAGTCAATGCCAAATGTGAGGCAGGGACAGATCCAGCAGCAGGCAGCTACACGCAGCCCAGTGACCGGACGTGACTGAATGAGACACAGGCTGCACATACACAGAGTGGTGTGCCACCGCTCCAGAAACGCTTTCCATTAAGAAGCCTCACCATTGGGATTGAAAGGGAAAGTTAAACTACGTAATAATTATGCAACACTCAAATGTTCTTCCATTATCTTCTGGATTTCTTTTTTCTTTCCTTGCAAGAAAGACTACTTGCACTACATTTTAGTGCAAGTATTTACATATAGTAGACCTTGTTTGATGTAAGCACCTTTTTTTGGAAACTATAAAATAAAAATACACTTGAAAATCTTTCAAATTTTACTGATGTACTTTATTAGAAACTGAGTGTTTAATCAAATCGTGGTTGTTACTGTTAATTTTACTTATAGGTAATACTACTAATGTAAGTAACAAATAATAATGAAATGCTCAAAATAGATACAGTGGGAGTGGAAAATACCACAGAGAACTACGGGTGACACATTCAGTCACACAACAAGAAGTACCCAAAAGGGTATACATATGCCAGCACAGTCAACTTCTTGAAATCAGTCTATTTCCACATTTAAAGTACAAAAAAGAAAGAAAATACGACAGCAGTTCAAGCCTTCAGGCAAACATAATAGTTGCATTTCAAACGGTGAATAGAGTTTTATTCTACAGCTGTAATGTAACCAAAGAAAACAAAGCACTTCAGTGAGTCACCAGGACTCCAAGATTGAGCTATTCCAAAAGTAAGGAAATGTTACTTCTTCAGGTTTTCTCTTCATGGCCAATAATTATGTCAAACACCTCTCCTTAAAGAAAGGAATGCCAGAGGGCCCATCAGCCTAACCTGCAGTGCCACAAATTTTCTTGTTACAAGCCTAGTAGCATCTTCCCTTCAGGGAACCCAGCATCCATGCAGGATGTGATAGCCAGCAAGAGATGGAAATGCTGGAACAATCAGCATTTGCTTGCCAGAATATCTAGGACTGGTACGACTGCTTGCTTACACCTGTCTATATAATTAATAGGCCACAGATGTTAAATTACTAAAATGTTCAGCTCTTTGGAACTACCAACTTTAAGCATGTTTCCAATAAACTTCTGTATATGCCTGTTCCACAAGCTTTTCTACAACCTTCAACTTTGCCTATTAGGGTTTAGCACAGCTAATAGACAACATGGCTCAGCTGGGGCAAGCAAGGACAGAGGCTTTGACTCAGGAAAACTTACATGGGGAAGATAAAGTCTCCCTGGATATGAACAGAGTCTTTCTGTGCTTCCAAAACGAAAATACAGTCCCAGGAATAAAAGCAATGCCAGAGGCAGGCAACAGGAAGGAACAGAAGCCCAACATCAACAAAATTTGTTCTGCTTAGAGAGCAGAATACAAAAAGCAAAGAAAAAATCTTCCCTCATTTCCTAAGTTATGAAGGAAGAGCTTGAGCACACAAGTAAACCTACGTTGAAAAGAAATCTAAAAAAGATTTCCAAGAGGTGAAATAAACACACCAGTCAATGGCAAAGACATTTTGGAAACTAGACCTCAGCTGAACACGGTGCTTACAGTGCCACTTGATGGCTTGTTTGGAGACTGCATTCAGGGACAGTCATAGCCAGGAGAGATGCCAATCAGCTCCGGGGGTTCTGCTACAGCACAGCACGAAGCTGTTAGACAGCTCTGGTGCAGAAGAGAGGAACTGAAAACTACACAAGTACTTCGTATGATGAGTTTGAAATCTGAGTTCTGTGTTTTACAATGTCAAAATGTTTTGTGGGTTTTGTTGCTGTTTGTTTGCTTGTTTGATTGATTGTTTAACATTGTTTTCTAAGTAAGAAGCTGAGAGACAGAGAAAGCAATCACGCAGAACTGGAATGACCCAATACAGAGTCATAGGTATTTGCACCCTTAGATCCGCAGAAGAGCTGCCATATGAACTGCCTAAACAAGCAGTAGTCATAGAAGCCTTTGTGAACGACCTGTTGGCAGAGGATCACGAAAAACACCTTACCACAAGATTTTGCAGAAAAGTAACCAAGAGACTTGGAACCTCAGCCTTCACTCCCAGCTGCTTTCTTGCAGTATTATGCAGTTTTGAAACCGTGGCACAGACTGTCTCTTGTCACCATTAACAATTCCCCCTTCAACTCTACAGCTGTCAAAATATGATAACTGTAGGGAGAGTCCAGCTCAATCCCCGGTGTTCACCTTGCTCTTGGAAATGGGTCAAACCACTTTATCTCATTTAAATGAAAAAAAACAAAAAAAACAAAACAAAAAAAAAAACCAGCAACCTTGCCCAAAAAGAGCATCAGATCTGTAAAATATGAACCTGCATTTTTATAATTTCAAATGAGCTTTTTAAAGGATTTTATCATATAATATACTGCAATGTTAATTAAAAGTTAAACAATAAACTCTGTGCTAATACAGCACATCTCAGTGACAGACTTATTTTTGAGTTTAACTTTGTGCACTACACATTGCCAAAAACTTTGCTTCTCAGTGAGATGAGGCCGCATGTTTACAGCGGCACCACAACAGAATAACCCCACATGAAAGCAGCCTCAGCACTGGTGAATGACATGCCAAATGTCCTTACTCCAATGCTACAGGTTAATTGCCTGGCATCCCGGGGAAGTCTGAGGGTGAAAGAAAATGGGAATTCAGATATCTGCTTTTAATGAGACAATTAGTTACAGCTGTATTTTGGGACAACTGTAATTAGTTATAACTAATGAACTAGGAAAATGAGTAACAAGCAAAAAGCTATCAATCACACATTAAACGTGAACATAAACAATAAAGAAGTTCTCTTATTAATTTCAAATGTATTTGTAATTTGGATCAGTTCATTAATGTCTCATGGGTATCAGTCTCTGTAGTAACGGAAACCTCTCATTTAACAACAAAAATTTTTATCTATTGTTACGAATGTTTGATCTTTTTATAATTACTTTCTATCTGTTTAGAATAAATTAGAAGGAACTGTGAATATACAGTCTCCAAGGGTATCTATCTGGTGACACTGTAAACCCTAAAAGGGAAATTTATGTTGTTTTTCAGCAATTCAAATACTCTCAAAGAATAACAAAAAGAATTATCCAAACCAATTTTTACATGTATACAAAACACAAGCCTAGCATCTCAAAACTTACACTTGCTGTTGGTTCAATCCACTCTACAGCCCCAAACCACTCCTACCACAACAGGAATTTCCAATAGAATCTACCACTACCACAGACATAAAAGCCCTTTCAAAAAGTATCTTATCCAACCTGCCGGCACCAGGAGGAATGACCTGCAGCAGCTTTAGATGTTACCACACCTCAGGTGCTTCACAGCACCCTGAAGCAAAGCTGGGAGAAAGGAAGACATCCTCAGCACATCACCATGTGCTACTAGTGTAACCACTAGGAGTCTGGGGAAACATGCTTGGGCACTGATGGAGCCAGCTGGGAAGAAGGCTTGTATTCCCTTCTGCCAGCCCTCTTCTGCCAGCAGTAACCTTCAAGAGGAAAAAGGGGAAAAAGAAAGTAGCTAGATCTGAACAACTTACTCTGCTAAGGAACCTCAGTTCCAAAACCTGCATCCAGAAACTGCTACCATTTCTCTCATCCCATTTGTAACAGGTGTCTGAGCACAGCCCTTTTCTTTAAAGGTGAAGCCAGATTAGCACACCACAACAGGAAACAGATTTTCTTTGCAAGAGGAAAACTCTAATGGGTTGTCAACTGTAAGTGACATTTTAAAGACATCTTTTGCTAAATAACAGCATAAAGATACATAGACACTATTTTGATCTAAACAATATTTGTTTCAGTTCACCATACGTCTGTCAGGAATTTAATTATTTCCAACTAACAGAAATCCACAGAGATTTGAAAAGGCGAAGTCAATTCAAAATCAATTAATTCAATGGACAGAACTTTCTTAGGAGAATACAGCATGGTATGGGCCATTGTAAAAAATCTTCAGACATTTTCACAACTCAGGAAGCTCTATTTTTTTGTGAAGTCTCTCACACCATATAGTTATCATTGGAAATAAGTAGCATTGGATGACAACATAAACACTGTGAATCGTATTTCAATGCAATGATTCTTTGTGCAGCTTATCTACAAGTTGAAAGGTGAACAATGAACGAAGTACACTGGTTGGTACAACTTTCTACGTCAAATAAAGTTCCTGTTTCGAGAGAAAAATTCTGTCCTTCTTTTTCAAGGAATTAACGAAATTGTGGCAAGTGTCAGAAGGAGAAGTAACAGAAAATATTCAATGTAACTGCTCAGTATGAACCACGATGGGAAATGAAGGTCACATAGTAATACTTCCTGAGGTGATGACAGTTTTTTCTCTAAATTCTTTCATTTTCCCTCTTCCGCTAGTTGATCTAGTTCTACCCAAAAGAGCTGGACAATGTTCTAGACTGTGTGAACGCAGCAGATGATGCCTAAGGCAAAGACGATGTTTCGGTAGCTCACAGAACAGGGCATTTCCTAAGGTCAGCACGGGCACAGCCTCACCTAATGTCAGCTATTCCTTCTTCAGCATTTATTTACAGCCAGCACCTCAAGCTAGCCACAAGCCCTCTTCCACACTACAGTAAAACTATTTACAGTATGATATTCTGTAGGACTGTCAAATGAAGAAGCAGCCCTCAACAATATATTTTCTTTAACCTTGGAATGAGCAAGATGTCAATGCTTTCTTCAACAGTAGCAACTCAAGGCACAATTATGAGTTTGACTGCCAAATCTATAATCAGCATTCCAAGCGGGTTTCAAAAAGCATGCCCTTAACTACAAGCACACACATGCAGGAAGGGAAATGTTCCATTTTCATAGTTCCACACCTTTCAGTTATAATGCAAACATTTGCAGCGTGATCCGGATTTAAATAAATCTGTTATTTATAGCTAAGTTGTTCAAAATTATAAGAATACTAGAGAGGTACTTCATGAGAGAAATCTAGTGTCTGACCTAAATTGTTTAACCATATGATTATCTAGAAATAATTCTTAGGCTGGATATGAGGAAGTGGTTTGTATTCCACTACTTTACTCTTAAAACATGCAGACTTAAAAGTTTTAAGTAGGGCAACTGACAGAAGATACTCTTGTGGCCATGTGAGGTCAAATGCACTTCAAACTGCATCATGAAAACAGCTCACATGCTGGCAAGAAGCTCATTATAACATTGGGTTTACATTGTCTTCAGATATGCTCTGAAGTATCTTACCATCTTGAGATGCTACATGGCATGCTCAAAGAAAGTTAGTTACAGTGACACGTCGTGTCTGGTTCCAGGAGAACAACATGCTGCGCTTGTGTGTGCAGCTAGGTTGAGGGGTAAACAGTGAGCGCCAAGCTTCTTACAGGCAGATGTGATAATTTACTCTCTCATAAGAAAATACAGGATGTCCTAAAGACTGAAGTAGAGTTTATACTCTTAGAATCGATTTCTGCAGTAACAGAGACAGGAAGAATAAAACTAATCACATATCCTTGACAAGAAAACAAATATTGACTTATCAGCTACTGAGCAACAAGAAAACAAATCCAACAAATAAATGATACAAGCTGATCTTCACCTTTCATTGGGTGCTTGAGCAGACTAAGTTCTTACATCTCTTTAAAGGTAAGCAAATAAAACTAAGTGAGTGTGGTGGTGCAGCCCCCACGGACCACTCTGTGATCTCTGAGTGAGCCCCCGTTGTGCCTTTGCCTTTGTGCAGTGCAGTGAGTTGGGGTGCTCAGGCACTCCCTGACCTTGCTCCTTCAACTCTGGCCTGATCTGAGAGGTTGTACCAGGACTGGACAATCTGGGAGTACTGGAACTGTATGGCTGGGAGAAAGTTCCAGGACTGCCTCACCTGGATTGTGGCCAGAATGGAAAGTTTTCTGACTCAGTTATCTTGCAGTCCTACAGGTGAAGAGCCCCTTGAGCTATCAGTAAGGCAGTGGGCTGTGATCCTTAACCTCCCCTGGGCCGGAGATTTCTCACAGAAGTATTAATAAATCCTACATTGCTGCTAAACCAGAGCTGACTAAAAATCTATTTGTGACAATGAGTTTGAATGCAATCTAATTAAGGGCTTCATGTCAGCATTTCTAGTTTTGGTTCTCATGCTTCTCAGGTCAACATCATATTTCTAAAATCTCTAATGGAGCAAAAACTGGAAGAATGAACACTGTCCCTTGATCTGGCAACAAAATTCACCCATGTAAAGCAACTTCCTGAATCTCTGTCCAAACCTTCGTAATTTGTTCCCAGCTCCTCTTAGAGGTATTCATTCATTTTCCATGTCCACTTTCACTCAGAGTAAGTCCTTCTTGAGTCCCTAAAGAATTTGTTTTGTTGTTATTGGTTTTTAACCAAATACATTGAACTGAAATAGTTAAAATTTGCAGGCAAAGATGACTAAAGATGAATACTATGGTTTCAGTACAGCTCTTAAACGTGCTTAACTCAGTAAAGGTAATTCTTCTCTGTGGCTGGCTTACTAAAATTGATGAGCTTTTTCTGCTATCATCTTGTTTGTCAAAGATATAAACTCAGTAGCCCTATGGCACAGAGTTTGAGCTTTTTCCCTGCTCTGAACTCAGAAGCAACAGCTGATTGAGTAAAACCACCAGAATTGCTACAGGGGAAAAAGCCTTACAAAATCTACACGCAAACAACCACATCCCCTCACCCCAAACAGTAACATGAAACAGATATGTAAGTGTGCCAGAGAAGAAAAATGTCTGGTTTAAATCATGTCTTTAAAACACATCACATCTAAGAGCTTAGCATGTATAAGATGTGCCAGAACCGCATGTGTGTATATTCCATTAGAAACCTGCTTACCTCTCCCACAACTTCAATGATGTCACCAACTTTTAATTCCAGTTCATCTTCATTTTGAGGCAGATAACTGAAAGCCACCTGACATCTTCTTCGTCTGTTTCTCTCTCCTGGTGCAAATGAAGGAAACAGGGCAACTGTAAAATGAAATTCCTTACCAAACACAAGCAATGCAAAATAATTAAAGGTGAAACATTATTCTTTGAGCACTATCACAAGAATCTGAGTATTTGCAATACTTATTCTGCCTAGAGTTAATTCATCAAAGGAGGGTGGAGGAAAGGTTTCTGGGGCATATTATTTCTTTCAACTATTTTCATAATTTCATGCAATTACTAATGCATCATCTGAGTGAAAAGAAATTGTGGTGATTTCTTTTCCTTTCTGTGATATTACTCAACAGTCAGAATTTAACCAATAGATTGTACTTCCTAGTGATGGGATGGACAAAATTCATCCAGGGGATCTTTCCAGGTGCATTTGCTAAAATTTAGCTTCTCGGCTAGTGCTCTATTACAAATGGTACAGGTAACTCCAGAAACTGTGTGACTGAGGGAGGGATGCAAAACTTTCTGCAGCTTTTGCTCTTAAGAAACATAGTCTCAACAGATTGCTTTGTCTTATATCTTTATTTTTCCAGACTTCTTTCATACGTGTACACGTATCTCATAAACCTTTTTATAACTATTATATTCTTTTTGTACATACAGATACATATGTATGTATACATATTTGTACACACATTTTTAAACTGCATATTCATGCACTAATATCAGATTAAAGAAAACACGAGGAAAGATCATCCCAAAGTTCCACTCCCCACTAAAGAAGGGTTAGTGTGGTTAAGGCAGGCTAATACTGATAATCAACCAGCCACTGGAAATGATGGTATCAGACAGCTTTCTCTCCAGCTTGGATGTCCAGGCTCCCATGAGAAGCTGGTATGGATCTTTGGATGTACGGCTGCAGAGAGACTTGAATTCATAGCTCTGAATAACAGTAAGACCCTTGATTTGACCCTTGTTCCTTCACAGTTTGAAGACAGATAAATGAAAATGTCAGTTGCATAATATTGTTTGCCAAATCCGCTGGCATATTAAGTCACAGCTGTATGATTTGTAGCAGAGCAGAGATATACTGGAAAGCATCCAACGTATGGCCATGAAGGTGTTGTAGGGACAAGAACACTTCTTTGTGGAGATGCTGAGAGGGCTGGGACTGTTCAGCCTGGAGAAGAGGAGGCTCAGGCAGATCTCACCAACCTCTATGAATACCTGAAGGGAAGGCGCAGAGAGGACAGAGCCAGGCTCTTCTCAGAAGTGCCCAGTGCCAGGACAGGAGGCCATAGGCACAGCCTGGAGCACAGGAGGTTCCCTCTGAGCACCAGGCAGCACTGCTGTGCTGTGCAGGTGCTGGAGCCCTGGCACAGGCTGCCCAGAGGCTTTGGGGTCTCCTCCTTGGAGACCTCCAAAAGCCACCTGGATGTGGGCCTGGGCACCCTGCTCTGGGCGTCCCTGCTGGAGCAGGGGCTGGGCCAGAGGGACCCAGAGGGCCCTGCCAACCTGAGCCATCCTGGGATTCTGTGATTTATGCACACGCATACACACAAACATACACATGCTCTACCCAAGTAAATGCATTGTTTTCTTATGCTACTTCTCTTAACTGTTAAATATATGTAAGATACACTCATCTAAGTTGTACAAACACTGTCCTATACTGGTCTTAATCTGACATTTAAAAAATGAATCTCATGGTTGGTCTATTATTTCCTCACAACATTTCTTAAAAATACTACTCTAAGGAGAACAGGTAGAAACAAGTTACAGAACTTTTTTTTTTTTTTTTTTTTTTTAATCTATTAATTAAAACTGGAGAAAAAAGGGAGAAGGGAAGCCATTTCCTCTGGCTTTCTAGAGCATTATGGCAATATTTTTCACAGTCACTGCAACTCTGCAGGAGTGGCAGCTTTTTGAATGATAAAATGAATAGCTTAATGCAATGTAACCAAACTTGCTCAAATTGGCTTTTTCCTCCTGATCATTCTTCTCCATCTAAACTAAAATGGTCCTAAATTTACAACTTTACACAGACACATTCAAAATATCTTGAATACAATAAATACCTTCCATACTGAGTGCTTCTTTGTACAAAGGTAAGAGGGTGGCTATTTTTCCTAGAGATAACATTCCCCCTATGATTTCTAACATCAAGCAGGGACTGTTGCCTGATGTGACAGATGTCAGTTGCCATGCTATTTAATAATCAATACTGTGTGACTCGTAGAGAATGTTTTTGAGCTGACTAAAAGTAAGAAATAAACACAGTTCTGGAGGTTAATAACAGAACTGCATTAATCCTTCACCTTCCCACCCTATACATTTTTTTTATTACTGCTACAGAGAATCTAGAGTAAGCCTGCATTTATCTGTCAGCCTCCTGGCTGTCTCACTGCTCTGCCTCTCTTCCTGAGTCCTTCTCTAAAGAAATACCTAAACAGAGATTAGTAAACCAACAGAAAACTTAAATATCAACAGTTCCTCCCTTTGTCTAGTGCAAGACACAGCAGATCCAGCAGCGAATCCCTTTGGGTTTAAGTAGAAAGTGTTGCTCAGCCCCATGTGCCTGCTGACGTTTGGGCACTGCAATGTTTGAGCATTGCAGGAAATGGATGAAGAGCTCTCCAGCAAAGAGGTTTCTATTTTTTTCTTACACTAAAGCAACACAGGTATTACAGGAGTGTGAGTTTTCTACAAAAACAGAGCTAATAGGAAAAAGAGATCAGAGTGAACAAGCAGTGCAGATACAAAAACCGTTAGAAAAGAAAACCTCCTTTTTTGAAAATACACTATTCCCACCACAGTACCACAGATTTTTTTGTTTGTTTCTTAACTAGCACAAAGCCTCCAAAGGAAATCACAGAAGACCAACAGGGACCACTAACAAGCAGTTTACACAGAAACCTGCAGTCTTGGTCTTCTCTTGGCATTTTCCCTTCTGCTAATACTGCCACTTCTTGCAGAGTACTCTTACAGTTTAAGCTGTTAATCATCTGAGATCTAATTGATGCACTGGGCCTCTATGGAATTTGACCGACATAAACATGATTTTAAACCATATAGAGCAGTAATTCTGCAATGAAACTGCAGATATTTTCTACTCTTCTTCAGTTTTTTTTCTTACTTGTAAGCTGATGAAGATTTTTGCATCTTTCTCCACACTTGAACATAAGCTGAGTTACTTGGCAGTGAAAAGTTATTGAGTGGTGAGAAGGCAGGTAATAAACCTAGTACTTTAAAAGTCAGGAAAGGTGTGTTGCAAAGTCATCACTGGGTTTTGAAAGGCTTGAAAGAAGAAGAAGAAAAATAAAGATCAGAACTTTTACTGGCCCATGAGTAACAATTTGTAGCAAGTGATCTGCTGCAGGCAACACCATACTGTGCTCTTCCTGCTGGTTGCAGTTATTGACTTTCTAATTTCCTGCAGTCGTGGCCCAACATCAAAAGTGTTTTGAAGACAAAATGCCTGTGAGCTGCAGGCTGGGAAGTCACCAAGCTATAGCATATTCAGAACAAGCTACCGTACAGAAACATCTCTCACCCTTTTGAAAAACATTGGCTCCCATTTACACTGTTATAATAAACCTTGAAGAAAAAAAAACATTCACATGCCTAGTCTGTGTGGTCTGTTCTTAAAATGCATATTGCATGTGAAGCAATGGCACCAAGAGCTCAACAGCTGCTGCTCTTGTTGAAGTGTCAAAGCCACTGAATCCTCACAAAGTGTGTGCAGGTCTACCAAGGGAGGGAAGAACCCTGAATGCGCTGCAGAAGATGCAACATGGTTGCCTGCCTTGTTTGCAGCTGCCAGTTGCCAGCTCCTGCTCACCCCACCTGTGGTTACCATTCCCTATTAGTTCCCCAAAGAGTTTCACTCTGAGCAAAACCTGGTAGCTTAGCAAACTTAGTTACACCAGCTCCTTTTTGTCGTTCTTTATTGTGAGATTCACCCGTCTCAGCACAGCTGTCCCTGAGCTGTGTGTCTCAGTCTGAGCCCATCACTCAGGAGCAGAGAAAACCTGATGCCTCCAGAGGGTACTTAGTGACACTGTAGAACAGATGGCTAAAAGACATCAGACCAGTGACTCTCTGGAGAGGCCTTTTTCTACTGGTGTGGCTAGATGAGACTTCAACTCGACCTTTAAAATGTCTAAAGCTAGGTCAAATGGAAAAAGGAATGAGCACACATTTAAAGACTTCAAAAAAACGTATTTGAGGGAACAAATCAAATTTGTTTCAAAGTGATGTTTGATTAGATTATAAAGATGGCATTTGCCTGTGATAGCAGGACACTAGGCCTTGATCCAAAGGAGTTTCTTCCAGCTGTGCACATACAAGAGACATAATGATTTACGGACATTTTAGCAACACACTGGCATCAGCGATGAAGACAAAAGAGAGACAATGACAAGGCACTGTCATTCAATACCTGCCTTCGTAAGGGTCAGTAAAAGCTGAGCCAATGCTACCCAACAAGTCTCACTGGTGCTTACACCCTGCCTTCAGACGTAGGAAGAGTCACTGACCGACAGCGTGGGATTTGATCAAATGTGCAACAGCAGCCGAATACACACGAAGTACACTGCTTACAAATAAACTGCAGATTCCGAATCCAAACTGCTTTTTTTTTTTAATTTTAAAACCTTCACCATGAAACAGATGTTTCTCTAAAAGCATGCATGTGTGAATGGTTACACAGTGGTTTGCAGAGAGCCTACTGCTCGCTGATGCCAATGTCTTTGTACCTGTGCTGTGAGCGCCAGTGAAAACCATGTGGTGACTGTCATTAGCAGAAGGTCATCAACGGTACAAGTCCCCTTTTCTTCCATCACAAGAGAACAAGTTCAGCAATCTGTTCTGTAACACTACAACAACACTACAACTGCTCTATCAAGAAGCAAAAAATTACACATGACAAAAAACCTTCCCAAACCAAAATCTGTCCCTGCTGACAAAACGTATACCCGAATGGTTTACAGTCTCCTCAAAACTAGGCCACACAGTTTTGTAATTGGGTCTGTTTTAAAAAGACACGTATGGACACCACTGTCTCTCAGACAAACAATCCAAACCAATTGCTCCTGTATTTCCTTCTGTTTTAAAGGAGTGTTGCTGCAGAAATTGCATGGGTTAGGTTGGGGACTGAGAGACTTGAGTCAAGTACTGCAGCGTGAGGAGCCTAAAGATGCTTCTCCCACATCTAAATATTCCAAACACACTAAAGCACATCACAGCCTCTGCAGATCAATGCACTCCTCTCTATCCTGGGCTTGCTGGGCAGGATTAGGGGAGCCATCGAAGGAAACAGAACCAGGAGGCCATACGTAAAGCAGATGCAAAGTGCCTGAGCTCAGTACAACTGCTTGAGAAAGAGGCCCCTTTCTGGCACGTCTGTTGTGAGTAAAATGACAAACTGGAGGAAAAGTTTCCTATCTTCTACTTAAATTTCCCCTGCATGCAGCAGAATCTGCCCATCAGCTGCACTTCCCATCCTTCCAGCTTGCAGAGCTGAATCTATAGCTGGGGGGAACTGCTTCAGGGCACAGTGTCCTCTGGTGAGACACGCTGGGCTGCAATGACTCAGCCAGAAACTAGTTCTAAATTTAATGTGCAAGAAGACAAAAGGCTACTATTGTACAACTGAGAGAAGTTTTGTATGCTTACAGCTATTTCGGACTCCTAGCCTAGATGGTTAATGGCATGATCTTTTTTATTATTATAATTTTTTAATTATAAATCCCTGAATTGTGTATATTAAAATGCAAATGTTAAGAAAAAGGTTGAGCTACAAGCTTATTTTTGGTTAAAATTCTTCTTAAAAGCACTGCCTTCAGTAGATGCTTTTGAGAAACAGAAGCTACCTAATTAAGAGCAAACAGTATAAAAATATATATAGCATTTTTGTAAAGCATATTGAAAATAGTGTTAAGAGACTTCACACTCAACGCTAACGTGGACTTTGCCACTATCTTCCACAATGCAAGGACTTCATCCTACACCCACCCACTTGCAGAAATACAATTCGGATTTTAAAAGGCACTACCAGACTTGCCAAGTTTCAATTTCAATTTTTCCTGGAGGATTTTGGCAGCATTTTTCTGACCTGGGATGTGATATGTCAATTCCAATTCTCTTGTCACTCGCATGCTGTTAAGAGTGCTTTTGGCCAGGTGACAAAAAGTCCTGACTGCAGACTGTTCCCTGTCTAGCAGAAAACAGAAGTAAGCTGGGAGGTAATATTTTAAGAGGGAAAATAAGTTTTTTGTTTTGTTTTGTTTTTATTTGTGAAACTATTATACCAGAAAACTGCAAGAAGGGGCAGAGGAGAAGGGATATTTTAGGTGCTTCCAGTACTCTACCAAACATGTTATGTAAAACTGCTGTGTTTTTCTAAAAGCAGACGAACCGGAAAGCGCCCTGTTTTGATGTGTGCAGCTGAATCATGGAGATTGCACAACTCCATTAAACACATTTAAGCTACAACACCATGTGCCATCATTGTTAGAAATATATTACTGGGAGCATGCTGTTGAGGAGTAGGTTTCCTCGTGCTGGACTCCACAGCAGTACACCCAGGTCTCAGCCATCTGATTGCTGCTGTGAAGCTTAAGACTAAGATTTGTTTGTAAGGAACCTGAAAGCCTGGAAGACTTTGTTATGCCGTCACACAAAAGAACAGTGGACTTCACGTCATTCAACAAACTCATTCGCCGGAAAACATGCGGC
This sequence comes from Alectura lathami, assembly GCA_013399715.1. Lineage (NCBI taxonomy): Eukaryota > Metazoa > Chordata > Aves > Galliformes > Megapodiidae > Alectura > Alectura lathami. Next base: position 213,451 of record VXAV01004867.1, on the reverse strand, counting down.
AATACTCAGGTCTTGCATCAGGTATGAGACTTCCACACAACAGCAGTAACTACTGGAAGTGACGCAGAGCAGCAGCCTAGCACCAGTGGTTATATGCTTTGAGGAGAAAACCAGTAACTGAGAAATGGGGCACTTCTGTATGCCACAGTAGGAGCCAGGCTTTAGTGTCTGACAGACACAACTGAAATGCCAGTGAAGCCAAGATCATGAGAGAAGCTTAACCTGAAGCAGAAGCAAATGATATAAAATGTAACTGTAAACAAACTCAAAAGATAGCTGTACAATTTAACCATAAAAAACCTACACTGTCATTTTTTTTTTTTTCTCAGTCTGAAATGTATTAAATGCATATAAAAGGCATGGAAACTTCTGTAAGTGTAACATCAGGAATGCAGTCCAACCATCATACCATCATCACCAGAAAATTGGACAAAGCGAGACCAAATTCCAGCAGGAACACTTGGCCTTCCCACACAGCCTGCAGTATTATGCTCTGTCTTTTAGGGGGAAAGGGTAAAATACTGCATTAAACTAAAAAAATAGCCTAATCACATGCAGAAATGAAAATGTGCATGTTCATTCAAGCTACTAGTCTAGAACGTGTATCTTTTAAACTTCATATTGTAAATGACCATTTTGGATCAGCATTACAGGCAAAACACCCCTTAACTAGATGAAAACTGGAACCTGGTGACAGGGTTTCAGAAAGAGTTTTGATACTGCAGCTTAAAAGCAGTTACACAGTCCTGATAAAAGCTGGACAAGCTCCTCAGCTTCTCACCGCTTCCAAAACCAACCATCGCTACAGCTGGCAAAAACAGCCCTCAGCCCCAAGTGCTGCCCTTACAGCACCTCTTGTCGAACAAGCCATTATCTCGTCCATTCTCAACAGCAAAAATGTGTTGCTTGTTTAGTGTCTTTCATGAGCCGTGCGGTCCAAGAAGCACCAAGTACTTCTCTCCTCGCTGTTATGCTGGAAGCCAAGGCATATTTCAACAGGGTGACTTGTCCCAGTCATCCGTACCTCCGTCACTTAGTCCACTGCCACAAGCACCAGGTCCCCTGCCTGGCACTAGGATTCCCCATCATCTCCTTATGCAATCAGCACCTGCTGGGCATAAGGGGACCTATTACCCAACACAAGATCTTGCACTTGTCTTCATACTTGATTTCTTGTCTCATACTCAGGAAATGTGCAAATTACAGAAAGAGACTGTTATGCTGGCCAGCATATAAATCATACAAAATGACTGTATAAGGAGCTTCAAGAAATATTGCAGATAACAGGTATCTGTATCAATAAATTAGCTTTTCTCAAGAGCAAGAGACACACAGACTGGAAATATTCTTTCTTGGATGGCTGCTGAAGTTTCAAAATGCCAGAATGGAAACACCACAAGACTTAAAATTGGCCCTTAAAAGCCCTTTCTATTGTCATTGCACAGATCTTATGTTCCTGTTGGTAATCCCACAATACTACTCCCTCAGCCGTGTTTTCAGATCCAGTTGATTACTTTGCTCTTTACTGTTGTTTTTTTTTTTTTAATTAATTTCTAGAAAAAGTTTTGAATAAACCAAAACTAAACATGAATTGCTGCTGCAACTTGCTCTCTTCTCTTGTGTTCCATTCCATAATTCAGACCATTTAAATGGCCTGTGAATGGCAGCACTTCACAAAATAAAGCAAATGAGTATAAATTGTGGAACCGCTGTGCACATTCAGCTTAATCTGTTTTTCCTCACCAGAAGCAAGTGGATTTCAACCAACCCAAATGGATTCCCACACAGTAAACTCCAAAAATACTAACTTTGTACTATCAGCTTGCTGTCTTGAAGACTGATTTCCGCCGAACTTAAAAAAAAAAAAAAAAAACAGATCAGCTTTAAAACGTGTGGCTTTTTCTTAAACAACGCCAATAACTGTGTTAGTTGATTCTTAGCTACCAGACTACCAGTGCTTTTTGACAGGTCTTCAACTTCTGTAATGATGTTACAGAACAAGTCTTACTCTAACCTCTGCTACACTAGCTTCAAGTAAGCCTCTTTCATCACAGGCTAAAAATCTGTCGGAATTTAATTTGCACTCCAGTAGGTACCAGTATGCATCAAACAAATGCCTCAGAAATGATGAAGAGATGCAACAAACACAGCAACTCATTTTCTGGTTGCTGCACTCATGAGAGCTATTACAAACTGAGCACCTGCAATAAAACACCACGTAACAAAAACCTAACATCTCTTTCATATCAGGCGCTTAGAACATCAGTCAGATTTTTAATCTAGGATCTCATTTTTCTCTAGAGCATTTATACAATGTAAGTATTTGTTTTGAAGCCATTACAGGCAATAAAGTTAAATGAAACAAACAAAAAAAAAAACCAACCATAAAACCACAGACAGAGCAGTCATCATTGCGCTGTCCAGTGATACACCTAAACTCTAGGAAACTCCATTTAATTTGCCTTGGAACACAAGCCCACAAAAATCTTAAGTTCTAGGAAGCTTACAAGTGAAACTAGGACATGCTGTAGTAAACAGGGAAAGTGCCTGGTGCAATAAAATTGGTCTGATTCTGCAACTCTTTGTGCGGACAAGCCCTCACTTGGGCAGAAAACCCTCCTGCATGTCTTCTGCGGCAATTAAGCTGTGACATCCTCAACACGTCGCAGAGAACAGTGCTGTCCCTGAGCTGGGGACACGCAGCAGCTCAGCAGGTGAGGTGATGCAGCGATCTGTCCTTCAGCTCACCAGAAAGAAGAGCACGCCACACCAGGAGGAGCCCTCGATTGCACTCCTCATGTTAAGATTTGGTATTATGTCTCAGCTAACAGTGTGAAAATGCTACACTCCAAAATAACCTGCTGTTTTAAAAGACATGGTATGCTGTGCTTTGCTCTTTGAGGGTTGCCCAGGTGCCTGGGAATACAAGTTCAGGAGACCAATAAATAAATAGGGTAAATAAATAAAGATAAATCAATTGCCCTTGCTGTTGCTGGCCAACTGAAGCCCTAGAAACGGTTAGCTCTATGAGAACTGAGCAGAAGGTGAGTTTCCCAAGATGTATGTCCATACTGAAATTGAAAAGTAACATTCAGCGTTCCCAAACACCCTCAAAAAAGAACAGTGCCATGGCATCCATGCGAGATCCTTCATTCCACAAACACAGGACAGATATTTCTGCATCAGCCAGATCAGATCCTCCAAAACTGAGCAACAGAAATGTGAAAACAGAACTGAAGCACAAGGCTCTGTTTTGGCAAGTCACCAGCCCACATACACATTGCAGGGGCAGAACAAGTCTCTCCAAGCAGTGCTGGAGAAGGGGAGGCAGGTGCTTTGTGATAGCTGCATCTAGTCAGCTCTGCAGCATCTTCAGCTTTTGGTGCTGAGAAACTCTGAATGCCACAGAAATTTTCCCAGGTTTTCTGGGTTGTTCCTATCATTCAAACAAAGCTCGGTGGTATTGATAAGCATTCATTTTTCCCAAGCTACACTGTCAGATGAACTATTATAAGCAATGGTTTGTGACAAGGCTGCTAGCAATTCGGTTCTTTAATAGTGTAATTTTCAAATGCTGCCAGACAGACCATGTCCATTCCATCTTCTTCCTCTTACCTTTCCCACAAGATTCTATCTAACATAAAGCTGCAATTTAAAAAGCGAGTGTTTAATCAAAAGACACAGAAGGTATAACGTTCAGTTCCTCCATTACTGCCTTGCACCTTAACTTCTCATAGAGAGCAGGCTTTATACCTCAAAATCTGCTACTCTGCATTCATCCAGAGGTTTATAGCCCAGAGCTAAGGGATTTGCTCAACTGCTGTCATTAATGCCAACGCAACAACACATAGCAGCAGGAACAAATCAAACTGCCAGCGGTGAGCGGCACCTTTTCTTCAAGTGCTGGAGGAAGAGAGGCATGGCACTTGGCTGGGCAAACCACAGGGCATGACTCCACTTCCAAAAGTTAATTCAAACATTGAACGTTGTTGTTATGCTGCATCCCAGTTATTTCAAGCTAAACTCCCCCGAGATTTTCTTGCTTGCTTCCAGGCACACTATACACTACAGGCAAAAAAGTTATACCATGTCTGCTGACTTATGTTCTGCATGCTCATCTGTAGCCTGCATTTTCCTCTGCTGTGCTTATGCCTTCATTTCATTTCATACACCTTTCACACGATTTACATAGTACTTCCTTGCGAAATTTGTCAGGATTGTAGGGAGAAGAGTTGAGATGATCAAAAGGTTTGTTGCCAAAACAACAAATGTATTTTTAATATACAGAACACCCAGAGCACTAAAGTAGTAGTAACAATCATCTTCCAGCAGCTCGTGAGCCACTGCTTGATCTCCCTTGCTGCATTTACCATAAATGACAAATTTGTCCCATTTGTCTGCCCCTAGAGGCCTAATTTGGCCATAATGACCAACATAATTAATTGTTACTAACACAAGGGAAATTTGCAAGTGTACTTTGATATTTGAGTATATAAAATGTTAAGTTCTCTCTAAAGGTGAACTTCTATATCTTACAAACACTTTGTAAAATCTCTTCCACAGTTATGCTTTTACTGTAAGTTGAGCATCCAAGGCATGGGCACAAACTACATGATGCAATATGTCATAATCCTGAGCTGCATAAAAAGAGACAGAAAAAAGAGGAATAACTCAAGTTCAAGGAAGAGATGAGAAGGGCCTCCAAGTACTTGCATTCCTAGAAGCAAAAAGGGAAAGTCACCCCAGATGTTAAGGCAGATTTAGTCGGAAGAGCAGGGAAAAGGAGCTGCTCCAGCATAAACGGGAAACAGAAGACCTGGAGGATCTTACAACCTCAAGAAAAGATATCAATATGAGTGATACAGTAACTGGCACCTATGCACTACACCTGAACACTGTTGCTCACAGCTATGCAATACCCTACTTTCCCAGCTTTTTCCCAGTGTTTCCCTATTACTGTGTTTCCTTACATGACCAGTAAAAACTGAAATCCCGTAGGGATGCGATTTTGTCTTCACAAGAATGAAATAAAATAAAAAAGTAACATTACCAAGAACACTTGGATACTTTCTGTAGACACCCTCTGTCTTTATGAAGGCAGAAAAATTATCAGAATTAGTATGTGTAATAAATGTAACAACCATGCTCCTCAAAATGCCAGTGCAATAAACCATTTGGAGAAGCACACAAGCAGCCCTGGCAGGGCTCAGGAATCCCAGTGGGCTGCGCCGGCTGCAGCCTCCCCCTCCTGCCTTGCGTGGACACCCACCCCACAGTACTGCTGCAGCCACTCAGAACTTCCAGTTCCAGGCTAATGCCCTTATTTGTCCTCAGGGCTCAAATTATTTCATCTGTTACAAAGAGCAGTAGTATGTTTGCTTACAGAGCTGCACCATATCCTGACAAAGTTCTCTGCAAATATTAAATCACCAACTAGCATCATTAACACCACAAAATGGAGCACCTGGGCACTAAGAAGAATCTCGTCTGGATTATAAAGCATGTGCTGCCTGTGTTATTGAAAAACAGAGAGTAAGAACATTCAGTAACACAGAGAGACTTATTCAAACATAGAATATAAATATCTTAGATGAAAAAAATAATAAAAGCAAATCTAGGACTCCGTATCTCAGGCAGAATTTTAAATCAAGCACCACACGATAGATACTTCGTATCTACCTGCTGCAAAGAAAGACTAATATAAATATACATAAAGCTTTACATAAATCTTTTTTTTTTTGCCTTTGAATATAGATGCTGATCTGATAACTTATTTGCCTCTGAGATAATTTATGTTATTTATTTACAGAAATATTCCTGTAAGTAACTTATGACTTAAATCAGTCTTCTTTTGATTAAATTCATTTCCCTGTCTGCTCTTAGATAATTTATTTTACGTTCCTATTTTGCACTGTTCACAGATGTTTGATATCTTAAAACCCACTAAGAGAGCTGACACCTGCACTGAAATTCTAATTTAAACAACCTCTCATTAAGAAAAAGAATAAGAGAGCATTTATACATGGGAAGGGTGCCGTAAGTGCAGATGATGACTTGGTACCAACAGGCAGAAGCAAGCACGACACCCTTCATCTCCTTTTTCAGCAAATTAAGTGTAATGCAAGGCTTGAATGACAACAAATCTGATGATCATTTGGCCTTCACTGTAAGACTGATGGATGGTCCTGCAAAAACAGTTTGTATTTCATATGTATGCATGTAAAATGCCTCTGAACTCCAAATAACTTAGTGAACAAAATCTTTTTT
>VXAV01004867.1:145245-207161 GCA_013399715.1 Alectura lathami | reverse complement strand
TTTTTTTTGTGGAAACACAGGAAGACAGAACCAAAGAGCCTTTCTAAAGGAAGACCACCTTTCTAGTACAGACCACATCACTTGATGCTAATATGCTTGCTTTCAGACAAATCCAGAGTAAACACTGTCCCTGTTTGATAGCACAAAGTACTGGCCGTCCCTGCACAACTGTCAGCCCTTCATTTTTCACTTCAGTGCTTTCACTCAGCACAGAGATCCACATGAATGATAAAATATTCACCAAAGTATCTAGCCTTTTTTTTACAGTGGGAGTAGAAGAATACTTTATTTCTGAGTCAGAATAATTACCTCATATCTGACTCTATTCCCAATATCTTAAATGTAGAAACCTACACAGAATACTCAGAAAACAAAGAATGTTGAGTTTGGGTTGCAAAAATCTTACTGTACCAGGTCTCAGGTTCCAATGTCCTTTGGCACCTTCTGCACGCACCTGGGTGGTTTGAGTAAGCAGTCCCTGATGAGACGAATATATTAGGGCAGGATTCCCACCTATGCATGGTGCTGCAGAGAAACGGGCCCCTACAGAAGCTGAAGATACAAGCTGTTCTGAAGTATCTTAAAAAAAATTCATACAGTTAAAAAGACAAATGGTCTTTGAATTTTTGTACTCACCAATGACCAAAAAGATCTGCAAAAAGCACTATATTGATGTATAGTACAACAGACACTGAGTCTTCACATTTCCCAATGCCCAGCTGACTTGCCTGTATCCGAAGGCTGAGTCACATTGAACAAAAGCAGATTACAATTCAAACACAGAACTGCTTCTGCTTATTAAAAGCAAGAAACCAGAAAGTTTGCTCACAATGTCATTCATAAATAGTAAGAGCATTTCTAGATTTCTAGAAATCCACTAAGCAATAAAATAGAAGAAAAACAAAATACTTAGACTATCAGAAAGAATATCGCTTTGTCTGTCCATTGTCCTGTGTTATTTTGCTGTGAATTTATAATCTTCAAGACGTGTTATCTCCTGCTGGCAAAGAAAATAATCTCAAGAAGAAAGCAAGCCAATGAATCATTTCTCATCTGCCCTCTCTTCTCCTGACTGCTTCTCCACTGAGTTTGAATGATACGGGAACAGTTTATAAAAGGCATCACTGATATCTTCTAATTTTGAATGCAGCCCAACTGATTGCTTTCTTCTACTCACACCACCTGCCCCAAGTGCCAGGACTGTACTTAACTCTTCTTAGTTATTTTGCACATATTCAGATTTCTCATTGTTTTAAGCTTTGGTCCACACACATTTCCTGCATTTTAAAAGACTACCGTATGAGGAAAGTTAGAAATAAAGGAATGTGTGCAGATACTGTGAACCACACAAACAATGTAGATACTCCGGTATCTCAATCATCTGAAGAAATTTTTCACGACAGGCAGTCCTTGGAGACGGTCGAAACTCAGCTGGGCATGGTCCTGGGCAACCTGCTGTAGCTGACCCTGCTTGAGCTGAGTGGCTGGACTAGACCATCTCCTGGGGTGCCTCCCAACCTCAGCTGTGCTGTGACTATATTTTAAGTTCACTTTTTAAACCTGCCCACCCCACATGATTCTGTATTATTTCTCTTTTATTAATCTTCCTTGTCTACTGCTAGAGTGCTAAAAGCCAAGCAAGCTGCTCTGAGGCACTCTCCTTCCTGTGAGTCAGCCTCTGACAGGCGAAGATGCGGAGAGCAGAGTATATTCCTGCAGCTAGGTGGGAGCTGTCAGCAAACCCACAGAAACTCCATTTCATGTATTTGATGCCTTCCCTTGTTTACAAACCTCACGTTAGTATAACCCATCCGCCAGCTCACCAGGCTCAAATGAAATCCCTTTGGATCTTATTTGCAGCAAATGCCACTTGGGATCAGACAGCAAATCTGAGAGCTGCAGACTACGAGGAGTGGCATTTCACCAGGGAGCTGCAGACAGCCCCTCTTCAGCACTCTTCATCCCCCTCTTTCTTGTAAACTGCTAAGACTTCTATTTAGGTAACTGAAACACATGGGGAAATGAAGTCTTCCTTGTTATACCAAAAGTCCTCTGGAGCTACTGTTTATTTATAACGCTAACCTCAAAGGGTAAACACGAAGATAAACTTCATCATTTTTGCTCCTCTCTATATTTTGACAAAGTGGGCATGAGATGAGTCAAAGAGGAATTGCTTCATGTGCTCAGAAATATGTGAAAAACTTATGTATATCTGCATATTACTAAATCATTTAAGCTTAGTATGGGCAGGGCAGCCAAAAACCTCGAGGAGCTGTTTCATACACAGCAGAATGAATGAAGCTTAGAGACCCCTGGATTTGCATCCAGTGCCTTATAACCACTCACCTCCACGCCCAGCCTTGCCCCAGCTTCCACTCCTACCCTACACCTGCATGGCAGAGAAAGTGCAAGGGCACGCCGGGACTGCCGCAGAGCAACCCCGCTACCACTGGGCTGCCCCGCATGCCCATGAAACTTGGCCACTGGCGTCTGGCTGCCTCTCAACGGTTCTCATTCAGTTAGGAGCACCAGGGGTCATAATCCTCTATTCAGCTTTCAACGTAAAAGAACTATCATGTTCCTAAAAATGTGCCTTAAAGACCTCTACTCTTCTGTCAAATCTGGCCAATAATGTCTAGTGGGCTCAAAACAACCAAGGGATGGTGGGCAAATGAACAGAGGTGTTTGATGTTCAAGAAAAATTTGTTCTGTTAGGAAATCAGACTAGAACTGACAACAGCAAGGGCTTCTAGATAGTCCCAGAATTACACTCCCTTTGCTGTGTGATTAGAATACATCTCTTGTCTCATATGCAAATCAACATTTGAACCCAGCTGCTTTGCACTAAACTAAGAAGGGCAAGAAGAGAGCTGGACATATGACAGTCGTTTGCTGCAGATGACTTCTCTGAAGCAGCACCTGGAATAGAAACAGGGGGCTATGTTCCCCCTCTCTGAATGCCTTCTGCCCTCAGGGTGCTAAGGTTGCCCCCGTCACCAAACGTGGATAGCTGAAAGGCAGATGTAATCTTCTCGCCTCTTTCTGCCCCTATGTGGGACTTCAGGGCAAGCAGCAATCCTCTCAGAACACAGGGATGTTAGCAGAGCCAATTTAAAATTTGATTCAGAAAATTATATCAGAGCCTTGACATTCTGAAATTAGTTCTATAGTAGGTTTCCTATATGATCTGGAAAAGGAAGTTTTCATGAAGATAGATGGCATATATGAGGAGTCTGTTTATGGCGAATGTCTTTTTCTCCCCAAAGACACTGGCTGGATGGGTTCCTGGGCAGTTTGATCTAGTGAGCTAGTGGCTGGCAGCCCTGTCCACAGCAGGGGGTTGGAACTAGATGATCTCTGAGGTCCCTTCCAGCCCAAGCCATTCTATGATTCTATGATTTTTGTTTTAAAATCAGTTCCATCTACCACACTACATTTACTAGCAGACAAGAAGAGAACTAAACAAAACCGTCATAAATGCTCTGCATTGTGTGCAATGCTATTGCTTATTTTCCCTGAACTTACTAACAAAAGAAATTCTTTAAAGCTGTAGCAGTTTCTCTACATTAGGTCTAGCGTTTAAACTGAAAAGCTTAGGTGGAAATCTAATGTAATTTCTAATACTTCACATAATGAGACAGCTACTACAGAGCTGCCTTCTTTACAGGGGGGACTGCAAAGGACAGAAAAAGCACCCACTCTCACATTACACATCCTTGGGTCCCAAAGATGCTGTTGTACACATTAGATTTCCAAACATGCTTCCAATGACCACTCGAGCATTGTGTCACTCTTGCAAATAAAGCAAAGAATTTCACTACGCAAATGGTGGGGCCCACCCGGAACAGCGCAAAGGCAGGTACCTCAAACAAGCAAGTGCTCCCTTTTAATTGCTTTGCCCCCTTCCAGACATGGCCAGTTCATGCTTGGTTCCTCAGTTTCATGGCACAGAACTTCCTGCAAGCTGACTGCAGAACATGGGATTGCTGTTTTACTGTCTTTATATTAACAGACTGTATGGAAATCAAAATGCAGACATCTATTTTCTAAGTGTGGCATAGTAACTTACCATATAAAATTCAGAATAAAAAGTGATTAAGAAAACAAGCATTCTGTCTCTTAGTCAAGGGATCTGATGGCAACTATATTTCCAGTGATTTTAAATTATCTTGCACTTTCAGGTTTTTTATTTGCTTTCAGTGGGTTTTAAATTGGACTCTGAAATATTTCTCTACAGAAATAAGTCTTACTACACAATACCAAATGCCAGCTTCTAAGCCACAGAGCCAACAATTGCAGCAGGATCTCTGCACATAACTTCCCATCAAAATCGTCTGCCACCTCGCTTGTTGCAAGTCTCCCTCATCCAGCAGCTAACACAGATTTCCCTCCTCCATCCATGTGGGCATGTCGTACTCACTGACTCTTCACCCTACTGCCCTTCGGCTCTGCCTCCAGGGCTACAACCAGCTCCGCTCCTGACAACGTGCTGTGTGGTGACAGCTCCATGTCAGTTCTGACCTGCACGAGAAGGAACTCCTTGTCAATGTAACTAATTCCTGAGATCCAGTTGAACAGCTCTCCTAACTGTCTCCAACAATGCACCTGCACCCAAGACTCCATGTTGAACCTGCCATCAAATCCGTACCTTTTTTCCCAACTGCAGCATTCACACAAGCAACTTCTATTCCAGTGTCTCAGCATGGGGCGATCTCCACAAGCTTTCACCTGGACACTGCCTAAGGCTCCTTAGAGTCATGTCAATCAACAGGCTGGAGCTGTCCATGTGGAACCGAACACTTCCTTTCAGTTTTCTGGCCTTCTTTTTGTGTTCTGTTTTCCTTAAACTGCTTCATCACCTTGGTAAAGTTATTTATCATCAGCCTCTGAAACAAAGCCACCTTAATACACCAGGGAATTTCACCTGCCTGGCCTTCTTGCTTGATGGGTACAAAACATTTTCTCTTTCAAAAACAAAGGTTTTCCAAGCTCGGCTCGACCACACCTCTGATCCCAGGCAAGGCAGGCAGGCTGGTTTCATACCTTGCTTTCTAGGCAGCATCTGTACACCTGGCACTACGTGGCTGCTCCCTCTCCTTCTATGTCTAGAAAGTCATACACAGTCTTCAAGGACAACTCTCGTGTCAGCTACTAGGATGGTGCATCAATATGCATATAAATATTTTCTTCTAGATTTAACAGACCCAGCAGTTTGAGTTATTCAAGAAGTGGAAACAGCAATATTTGAATAATTATACTTTGCAATGAGACAGTTTATCTACTTGTTACAATCACTGTAAGCTGCAGCAATGAGGAAAAAAAAACACTTCTGTTTTTCTGCTATTCAGTTTATGTTGTGCATATGAAAGCATTTTATTAACTTTCCTATTTTTCTGACACTACCAGTTTCAATCCTTTAGTGAGACTTCATGAAATGGCTTAGGAGAGTACGAACTTGCATAGTAACAAAAATGGAAGTGGAGCACTAGTCAAACAGACAGGGCAAATGAGGAGCACTTGAATAGAAACTCCTTCACCTTACAATGGAAAAAAATCTAGGTTTAAAGTCTGCAATGTCTCTACATCTTCTCTAGTTTTGCTGGGATAAACACTATCTTTTCCTAAAAATAGCTGTCAAGTTCCTCTTGCCTTTTCCATTACATGAATTAGAAGTTACTTCCTCAAGTTAAAGGCTGTGAATAAATAGCCCTCAGGCTCACGTCAGCTGCCTCTGCAATGAAATCCATTTCCAAAAACGTTCTGTGGTCACAAGACATGGGGCAGGAGAAAAGGGGCTGATTCACAACTGCAACACTGCATTTTCAGAACACTGACCAAGCCCTACACCTCCCCAGCACAAGACAAAAGTGGAGTGCAACAGACCATCCAAACCGATAAGACAGCATTTGCTTTCTTTAGGAGCTGTTTGAACCAGTTAAAAAGTACGACAAACCATTACCCTCTCACAGCACTTTCAGAACAACTTTCATTCACAAGCAAATAAAAGCACTGCTGCTCCCTCTGCTTCCTCCAGCTCCCGTCGTGCTCCTCTCACTGCCGTCAGATGAAGGGTTTGGCTGCACTGTGGGGAGACGGGCAGTGAAGAGTCTCTGCACTTTTCTTTTTAGTTCGATGTGAACCCCGATTATTCTCCTGCCCACCATGCGGCCACCAAATGTCTGCACCAGAGCATGGAAAGAAGAAAACCAGAGGAAAGATGGCTTTTTTTTGGTGACAGTGCTGGCTTGACATGGTTCTGAAAGTATAGCCTCAGGCTAACTTTTCAATGCTTATTACTTTATTTTGCCCTATAGCTGCTAGGCATGTGAGCAAATGTTTGGTTTTCCTTAGGTCACTGGAGCTTTTTCAAATAAATAATTTCCTGAACACTTCCTGACTTCTCATGAATTCCCAGAAGTAACGATGACCTGTGTAATTTAGGGTAACACTATGCTGAGTCAGTGGTCTAGCAAAGAATTCCTAGGTCTGAAAAAATATCAGATCTTATTACCGTAGTTGCACAAACAAAGTAATAATGGCTGACACTGCATCTTACGGCTTATACAGAGCTAGATAACCAAACTACAGACCAGGGACATCCGTAATCTGTCAGAAATCTGATGAAGACTACACAAGGTACCTGTGGTACTAAATGAAGTAGGGAAATACAAAAACAACACAAAGTTATTTAAAATGAATGGTGCTAATGACTGAAGCTGAAGTCTGAGAGCATTTTAGTTATTTTACCTTCGAAACAACCCCATGGATAGATCATGACAGCCAACAAGAAAATGCATGACCCTGCATAACAAAGAACTGCTTAAATGCATACGGTGGCTTAGATTCAAGCTACTGGACAGCTGAGACCCCTGCTGCACCCTGACTGATCAGTGGCAAAAGACGCATCCCACAGCACTGTGTGGTAAACAGCTATAAACATGCAGTGCTTCTCTGGGACTATGCAGCCCATGCAGAGGATCACGCTGATGGCACTGTCTTCTAATCTCATTCTACACTAACGCAAGTTCTGCAGTGAGCTGCTTCTTGCCAGGAGGACCTCTGCCTCGCCTGCTCAGTTTCTAAATAAAGTAGGTGTTGAAGTTAGGAAATAATGGCTCTTGTTGTGTGACAGCTAATAATAATCTTTCATATTGCAATCTTGTGCTTGGGGCCAAAAAGCAACAATCGTCCACTTGTCAACACTTCCACGCTTCACCCCCTAGTCAAGCACAGCCGTCCTACCAAGGAGCTTGGGAAGTAACCATCAACACAACATGCCTGCATTTTTAAAGAGGATGATACTACAAATTAATACCAAGTAAGAAACAGGCTCAACCATGTACTTATAACAGAAAAGGAAATGTAGAAATATGGAGAAGAGGAACTACTGCAATCTACTGGTACATCTGAACTGTGGCATGGTGTTAGAAAGTAGTGAGGTAATCATTAAAAAATATGGCAAACAGCAGAAAACATCACAATGTACCATGTACAGCTGCCCATGCCAGAGAAGACAATGTGGGAGCAGACTATGTGAGGAAATTTTGAAATAAGATAAAACATGAATGAAATATTCAATGAATAAAATGTAGAAATATCATGCCAGTGGGAACAAGAAATATCCCTTTTCCTGCGCAGTATCTTGTTATTCCAGTCACTGCACCTACATCATATAGGAATCTGAAAACTGAAAGCCCACATAGTTAATAATGCCATCCTACACAAAATAATCCAAGTTATGCATTACCAACACTGCCTGCTACCTCCATGTGTTTTTCAAGTCTAGTTATAGCACAGCAAACTTCCCTAACTTCAAGGGCTTTTAACCAGATGAATCAAAGTATTTCACACTGAGTATGAAGAATAATTAAAATTAATGTAGTGACAAGTTCATTCCAGGCACGTCACTTCATCAGAAGGAAGTTTTTAAAGCCTGTACCAATTGCTGGAAATAAAATGTTCCACAGAATCTGTGACAGATCATAAATCAGCACAAACAATGTGCCTTAAGGATCAGTATACCGGGCAATGCTTTCATACAGTTTCTTGTCACATGCAGCCAACAGCAGAGCTTTGCTTCAAGTGCTCTAGCTGTTCTGTACCTGCAAGGAGGAAAGGGAACAGGGGAAGAGAACAGATGTAAAATACCTGTGCATTGTAGTGGACCCAGCTCGGATGGAGCTGCCATTCCCTGCAGCAGCCCAGACAGTGTAGTGCTCTGCACTCACAGCCACAGTGGCGCTGGTACCACACCTGCGGTTTGGCTATTGCTGAGTAGCACTGGTCCAGCATCAAGGCTCTCTCCAAACCCCCGAAGTGGGCTGGGGATGGGCAAGAAGTGGGGAGGGGGATATGGCCAGGGCAGCTGACCCAAGTGACCACAGGGATACCCCATGCCGTATGACGACACCATCAGCAACAAGAGTTGGGCAAGAGGAAGGAGAGCATCAAGGCCCTGCTTCCCAAGACACGGCTGGACGTCACTTGCTGATGGGAAGTAGAGAATACCTGTTTTCTCCTTTTGCTTCCGTGTGGCCTGTGCTTGTTTTTAATTTCCTCTAATTCAACTGCTCCTTACCTGAACCAATAAGCATTCTTTCACCATATTTTCTCCCCCTGTTCTTTTGAGCAAGGGGAGTGAGAGCACGGTGCAGCTGAGCTGACCATCTGTTGTTAAACCACCAGAGGCATTCGGAGCTAATTCCCCCTCCAACTCACAGCCAATACCCAGGCTGGTACTTGATTCTCATAGGTCCTGCAGTTGTTCAATTGCCCTAAAGGATCAAGACAGTGCTAACCCTTCCTAACAGCACCTACTGGCCCATTCTTCCACTGCCATCTGTAGTGAGCTTACAATTTGAGCTTATAGATGTCACTCCATCTGAAGGGGAAGCTCTTGAATCATGACTGTAGCTTCCTTCTGGTCCAAGTACACAGAAGTCAAAAATGTTCCTGCATCAAAGTGATTCTACAGCTGCAAAAGAAGTCACTCTGTCCCAATGCAGCAAGAAAAGATATGGGGCTATTTTAAAAAAATACAGTCATAGAAAAATGTACAAAGACATATGTTTACATTAAACTTTCATATTCATCCAGAAATCATCTTTATGGAGGGGGTACTTCCTGGACTATGAACAAATTCTCAGACCATTCATTTATACTAATGAATTATGTCTTCAGTTCGTCTGTACACAGCACTGCAATTTGAAGGAGACCCAAGGGAGCTCTTGACAGGCACTGATTTTCACCCAGAGCCCCAAAAATCATTCAAGGGTTTTAAGGTTGTCACAGGAGCCAGAAGCCTCCAGCTTCCTCACAGTGCTCATTAGTGCTGTAGCTTACTGTAACGTGACTGGTTCTTATCACTACCTACAAGCACCTACAGATGGGGGAAAGAAAATGTCACCAACCACCCTGGATCCAACACAGCAGCTCCCTGTTCCCATACAAGCAACACTGCACTACCCCAGCTACAAACCAAGAAAGCAAAGGTAAAATAGTACTGAGCTATGGACCTGACTGCCAGCATGAGAGCAGGCTTAGATGGGTGCAGGTAACTTAGCAGTTACAAATTCATCAAGAGTACCTCCAGGAAAGACGTGCATCCTTGACCCAGTTCAAAGCACAGTAACAAAGCTGCAGAGCTCATGGAAAAGGTATTAGCTAGCTTGTACAGTAAAAGCACACTCTCTTGACTCCGAATTTTCATTCTGGATAGGGTTATTTTTTATATTCCTCAACAGAATCCCTGCACTGCTCCTTTTCTTCATCTTCTCTAGCACAGAATAGAAAGTCTAACACTCTTCTATCACAGCCACGAGGTGCAGGTACTCCAAGCTAGTCACTGGGGAACATACGGTGACCCCCAGTGACTCACTCCAAGGCTCAGTTTCATGTGTGCCACCCCACTCACCCACTGCCATTTTTCAATTGCCTACAAGGGGATTGGGGAGAAAGGTCAGCCTGTACATTTCCAAACCAAGTGCTGTTCTGTAAAGTCTCACTACACCAAAGGAGATGGATACAGACTGCTGGAGTTCGGGGCAGCAGGTCACGGACAGAGCTGCAAGGCAGCGAGCCCTGTGAGGTCTAGGACCTCTTCCCACAGCAGTGATCAGGAGGGGACTGCTGGCTGCAGGAAGATGCTTCTCTGAAGAAGCTCATGAAAAATAAAGTCTCTTTTGTCACACGATAACCTATTTATTAAGACAAGAGGAAGCTTCAGACTTCTTGTTCCTGCTGTTGTTACTCTAACAAGAAAGGCTCTAGTATTTAGTACTATTTGATTGCATTTGGCTCATGTTAAAAGAGATTTCATGGTAACTGCAAACAGCAAAATATTTTGCACCTGAACCTGGTAATGTATTTGACTAGTATCTCTTGGAAAACTATCACATTCTGTGATGGAAGTGAACGACCAAATTCTAGTACAATTGTTAGAAGATATATCTGCTTTTACTTCATATTTCAGAGGTGTAAAACATACTCCAAAGCTTGTGAAAGGAAAAAAAATCCTGATTTAATAAAAATTCATGTGTTCTCTAAAGAGAAAATGAAACTCATAGAAAACTCATGAAACTGTTAACTGTTCCTTCTGAGTGGAAGAGAGACAGGTGTCTTTACAAAAAGAGACATTTTCTACAAATGGAGCGAATAAAGGAAGGTGTCTGTGGCTTCATAACTGACAAGGCAAGAGCATTCCAAACATTCCATTCTCAGAGAGCACCAAGGACAGTCCAATTAACACAGTCCTTTTTTGTTCTTGTTTCTGCACCTGTGCACCATGCCTTCTGATAACAGTTAGCTGCACCTGCAAACTCTCTCTTGCTCAAGCTTGTGCAGTTTAGGCAGTTTCTATAAGGCACTGGTAAACAAGATGAACTTTCACATCGCTTTTTCTAAGAAAACTGTAAATACTTTGTATAGGTGGGCAGAGGGAAGTCTGTAAACTCCAAGCACCTTAGCCAATGGGGAAGGAGGAGGGTCACCTGCGGATTGGGCAGTAGGGATAAAAAGGGAGCTGCATCTCCTACATTTCGAGAGACCCCCCAGGAAATGTTCCGCGGACTCTCCCTTTATTCGAATAAGGCAAGACTTAACTCTCCTCCGTCTCTGTTTGAAACAAAACTGGGAAACACTGAAGAATTTGCTGAACACATTTTTGAGCAGCATTTTTGAGATACTTGCATAAACTACTTGTAAAAAGACCATCAAAAAGGTTTTGGATCCTATGTTTTTAAGTCTGTGAACCAGAAGCTTATTCTTACCCTTCGGTATAAAGGTCCCAAGTGGTTTTGCTTGGTCAAAAAGATATCTGCCATTCATATATCCTAAAAACCTATAGTCACCGGACCTGTGATCTGACAGAAAGAGTCAGAGAGGAAGTCAGTAGAGATAGAAACAGCCTTGAAGAGAGGCTTGAAGAGAGGCTAAAGAAAGGCTCCATGCAATTCTCTACAGGTGGCTTAGTTTCACTGGCCCAGACTCATTTCATTAAATTTCAGACATCTTAAACCAATGGTCCAGTCACTTCCTCTGCTATCAACCCAGAAAAACAGATGCCTCCAGGCTAGCCATTCAGATGTTAAGTTATACATAGTATAACCAATAGCTACAGAAACCTGGAGATACTGTAAGAGGAGACATTTTTCCAGGACAGGTGAGTTGCTGCTGATTATTTGAAAGTTAGTGAAGATTGTATCATACATCAAATATAGCAGTGTGCAAAGTAAAACATATTTTACTCATACACCAGCATTCTCCCACAGACAACAAAGTCTTCCTGGCTGATTCTGTTCATGTATACAGAAGTCTGTTTTTTACTCTCCTAAGATCCACTCAGCCAGCTCACTGTCTTCTCAACTTTTACTTATACATTTTTTCCAAGACACCGCAAAAAAAAAAATCTTGCTATTAGTCTGAACTGTGCTACAGATTTATCCTCCTTCAGGACTACCAAACTTTTAGCTAAATCTGCATCCTCTGCTACCTCAATCTCTCTCCTGCAATCGCAGCTTATTCCCCAGAGTTCACTTTCCCTGTTTCTCTCTCACACTCTCTCTCCATTCAGTGCCTACCAGGAAAAAGCTGCAGAACTACTTTGAGATTTTTATCCTGCTCGAAGTCTACAGTCCCCTCTCACCGCTCTTCTCATCACAGACTCAAACGTAGGGGTGGAGGAGTGGGTTATTCTGATAATTGTGCTTCCATACTGGCAAGCTATACTCTTCTCCTCATAGTCAAAGGACAGTCACTTTCAGGATATGACTACTTTGACTCAATTTTGGATGAGACAGTTTGTTTCTCTCCACTGGCCCCATGTAGGGAGCGTAGTGGGAAGAGCTCATATAGACATCTATGTTATTCCTGAATGGATTTACCAAAAGAATCCCTACCCTTCAGACATTGCTTTCTTCTCCTTGTTCTTTCAGCCATCCTTGTAGCCTAATTCCATGACTTCACATGTTCTCTCTTAGACTATTCCTTAAGTATTCACTTACCTCTGCTTTCCCATTGATACAAATATACATTTAAAAAACAAAACAACAAACATAATGTATGTACTTGTCTACCTCCCTGTTTCACCTGTAAGCTGCTGTATCCATGCTAAAAAGGACCTGGGGGTACTGGTGGCTGACAAGCTGGACATGAGCCAGCAGTGTGCCCTCGCAGCCCACAAAGCCAACCGCATGCTGGGCTGCATCCAAAGCAGCGTGGCCAGCAGGGCAAGGGAGGTGATCCTGCCCCTCTGCTCTGCTCTGCGCTGGTGAGACCCCACCTGGAGTACTGCGTCCAGATGGGGAGTCCTCAGTGCAGGAGGGACATGGACCTGTTGGAGTGTGTCCAGAGGAGGGCCGCAAAAATGATCCAAGGGGTGGAACACCTCCCCTGTGAGGACAGGCTGAGAGAGCTGGGGCTGTTCAGCCTGGAGAAGAGAAGGCTCCAGGGAGACCTGATAGCGGCCTTTCAGTATCTAAAGGGGGGCTACAAGAAAGAAGGAGGCAGGCTCTTTAGCAGGGTCTGTTGCGATAGGACATGGGGAAATGGTTTCAGATTGAAAGAGGGGAGATTTAGACTGGATGTAAGGAAAAAGTTTTTTTACAATAAGGGTGGTGAGGCACTGGCACAGGTTGCCCAGAGAGGTGGTGGATGCCCCGTCCCTGGAGACCTTCAAGGACGGTCTGGATGGAGCTCTGGTCAGCCTGATCCAGCCGTAGGTGTCCCTGTTCACTGCAGGGGGGTTGGACTAGATGGCCTTTAAAGGTCCCTTCCGATTCAAATGATTCTATGACTCTCTGGTTCTGTGATTATATACACACACACACACATATATAGTAAGCTCCTTAATGCAGTGACTGTATTTTAGTTTGGTGTTTTCACAGCCTGGTCCATACATGAGATTCCTAGAACTAAACTTATGACACAGAAGAAGATTGCCATCTAGGCAAAGAAAAAATATCCAAAGAACAGTGTTAACTTGGAATTATAATTCAAATAATTTCTAAAACTGACTTCCACAGGCTGTTCCTGCACAGAGCCTCAGGAAAAGAAAGGGTAAGCACTTAGAAAAAATGAGATGAGGGGCACTGCATATTAAATGACAAGAAAATAAATGATCTTACTGGAATGAGTGATTGGAATCTGGACAGATAATGAGACTAACTGAAATCCAGGGTAGCAAATGACCAGAACACAGAAAAAAAAAAAAAATTACATTTTGAATGTATTAAGTCACTATTTAAATAAGAGTTGGAAACAAGGTCTGCCTGAAAAGAACAAGCATGCATCCGTTCCACTGTTGCTAAGCAGACAGCGCTGAGATCTTTCGTCCAGACAAAACAAAAATCCCAACATGTCAATGGTCAACAGACTAATCTCAACTTTATAAGCTGTAATGCGTATCCCTGTATTGCAGAATAAGCCTGTTTTAGGCAGATTTCACAGCATAGTTACAACTACAAAAGAAACCCCCCAAAAAACTGAACTCATTTTACAGCTTAAGACAGATAATGCAATCATTTTAAATTGCGCAATTTTATGATCATCCATGTTATTTAAATGTATTTATATAGAAGGATCTTGAATCCAAAGACATGGCCCCATGATGCAAGGAATGATACTCACACATTAGAGAAGTACTCCTCAACTGAACACATCTTATTTATCAGCTCCAAAATTAGCTACATTCCACTCACACCGTGTCTCCTCACTTTCACTTATGACAATTATTGATATCAGAAGAAAAGAATCCTCAAACCAAAATGCCAGAGAGCTTCATTGTTTTTCCACGTACCACCTACAGGTTTCATGTGTGAAATAATGTGAACGGAACGCCCCCTGAGTCTCATGACCTCCTTAGGGAAATACCATCTTGGGAAGGGCACAGGCAGAGATCTTTCCTCTGGCACGGGATGGAGCCCTCTTCACCATCCTCGAGGACAAAGGCATCAGCCTGGTACAGGTCTTACATATGCACAACCCTACACGGGAAACGAAGTTTCTTTCTGTCTGCCACCTACCTCCCAAACAAAAAACTTGTCTTTTCTTGCCTCTCTGAACTGAAAGCAGTGTCTTTCTGTGCAGTGCTGCTTACTTGAGGCTACAGATTATCCACGTATTTATTTTCAAGAAACAGTACTTTTAAAGGAAATGTGTATTATCTGAGGGTACTTAAATACCATATGCAGATATGGTATTTAAACACCAAGGATAAATATTTTGCTGAAATCGGGTTTCCTGTGTGATTAATTTTTTTTATTTCTTGTTTTGGGTTTGTGTTGTGCTGTGTGCGTATTCTAACCTTAATAGGCTGAGAAGTATGTTCTCATGCATAGTTGTGTGAACTGTATACTGATTATACACCAATTAGCTGATCTTAAACACTAGAAAGGGTTCTTATTCACGCTTGTTATAATTTCTCTGAAGTTGGCAGTATTTGCACGGGAACACCAAAGCCTGTCTGTGGAGAAGGCCTGAATATATAAACAGCAGAAAGATAATCCAACCAGAAGACAGATTAATGCCTTCTAGTTTCCTGTGTCTGAAAGGAAAACCAAAGCTGAGCATACCGAGGGTCAGACACCTCATCAAACATGACTGGCATGTGACAAAGGCAGCTGTTTGTGCTAGGTTTAGTAATAAAAGGTTTTACGAAGGAAATTTTGAGGCTTGCCTTTCTGTTGAAACAGATAACCAGATTCACTGCTTGCATACATAACTTAAAAGGTACACAACTCAGAGTTGACACACTCATGCTGAGAGTCCATCAGCTTGTCCTTTCCATAAACGGGGTATCCCTTTGTATCCCAACAGTCATAAAACTATTGAACCAACTGCTGAAGCATGTTTTTTTGTAAAAGGCTTTTCCCATTTCTCAAATTTATAAAAACAGACTTAAATTGCAGTTTTCCATACAACAGGAAGTTGTTATTTATTCATAACATAAACCCATTACATTGTCAAAGTTACTTTCACTAAATTCCCCCTTTTAGGATAGGATGGAAATTCTCTTTATTATTTAAATGTAGGGTGGAAGGTAAAACAAACAATTCTCAGCAGAACTAGAAGAAAAACATTTCCTTGCTTTCAGTGCTTGGCTCTGGTTAAGAACATGTAACACACGATGAGCTGTTCCAGATTTTCTGGCTTGAATAACCTCAGCGCTGACTGCATTTACAGTTTATATGAAACAAATACATCTGGCAGGGCAATGTATCTTTTCCTTAAATATTTTTACTTGTTTAAAAATCGTTGTTAGTTTACTTACAAAATACAGCCTATGAGCTCCAGTTCTGCAACTTGTCCTAAGTATAGGCCAAGTGAATTATACCCAGCTACACAAAATAATGCACTGAGAATATTTAAAAATTGGAACAAAACTACCACAGAACAAGACATAGTTGTTTAACGGTTAAGCTCGTCACACGTAAGTTTCTGTTATGTACCTTTATAGCTGGATGAAGACCGTACTGAATTTATGCAGATCTGAAATAGCTGCACAACTTTGGATCTATTTCTAGATTTGGAAAGCTAACTTGGAAAAAATGGAATTCCATCATGTTGGAAAAAGCATTAAAGAGAAGAAGAAGAAGAGAGATCTTCTTGACTAATTTTCTTATGATACTGAGTAACAGTAACAACACGTTTTCTTAACCGACCTGGAAATGCTCTCAGGGAAAATAAAGGGCTTTCCTAGCCTGTTATTAACAGAGCACAACAATGTCAATTCTAACTAAATCCAAGGTTATATGCATATGTTTCCTTTTTTAGAACTCAGTTTTACAGAAGATTAAGAACAACAGTCCTACATGCCAAGCTAAAATTATGGAGCAGTGAAAAGATACAACAGAAGTCCCACACCTGACCAGGAAAGGATCTTCTTGGCATATGAACTGTAGGAAGCAGCTAAGTAAAGATCCCTCCCAGATCCTGACACAGCCCATGCAACATGACCACAGTTGACATTCACGCAGTTTCAGACAAGTCCTTCAGTGCCACAGCCTTTCTCCTTATAGACTGAGATTGATGGAGCAGCGCCTGAAGCACCCATCAAAACTAGCCTAGGGCTGCTGCAGTCCTGGGAATTGTCAGAGAAAGCACAAGGATGACCTAATGTTTCCCTAAACCCACCTCTAGACTCAAGCAAATAGTTCTTTTCTGAGCTTTTCAGAGGTAGAGCGGGAACACAGCGGAATGCCACATTAAAATGCTCTGTTTTCTTGATGTTAATTATCATCACCACCGTGCACGATCATAACACAACTCAACATAGTCCAGGCTGCTGTAACCCAGGTGTTGCCAAAATGGCAGCCTGAGGAAGAAAAACCTGAAATAACTGGAAGTTATGAGTAGTTTTAGATATGGCACTGTAATTAATCAGGAAAAAATCTGACTATCTGAAAAAACAAAAAATCAATATACATTAAGATTACTGACCTGCAAAATTCAAGTGCAGCAATTTGGCCAACAGAGTGGAAGCTACACAGCAACTCTGTGGCAGACCTAGAGAATAAACCCGTCGTTTCTTAGGTGTAGCCCTAACTTCTAGATTGTACTCACAAACCTGTAAAGAGAGGAATCCCCTTAAAAGCATTAACCCTCACAGACATGTCAAGGCCAAGCATAACACGGTTTCCTAAACCACGTCCTCCACAGCGGTCTTTTCTACTGTACATTCCTGTTAGGTCACTAGTATATGAGGTCAGCAAGAAATGTTAAAAGACGAGAAATGTTCTGGTTTTACTTTTCTCAGTGAAAAGCAGAGAAACTCAAATCCTTCCACCATCTGGTCTTTATAACAAAAACCTGGGTAACTGATGGATGGTGACCTATGACTAGTAATACTACCATCAGTCATACCCTCAGTATGCCATGGAAATACTAACACAGGTAGGCTACTACTGGTGGCATTAAGCCAACTTTAAACTGTTCCTGGATTAAATGTGACCCACAAAAGCAATGGCCATTACATACTTGATGGCACAAGCCATTACAAGAAATGTTTCAACCTTACACTGATTCTATTATAGGAAACCCTAATTCCATCATAGTGCTTAGCAGCAATTAACATGAAGAAACAAGATATAAAGTTGGATCCATAATTTATTTTCAATTCAGAAATTCATTCTTTTCCTCTTAGCTACATAGATGTTTCTTACAAATAATTTAGCTATTTTCCCTGAATACCACTGCTAGGCACTTGTCAGTGTTTCTCAAGGAGAGACCATCTAGAAGCCAACAACCCGATAGGCCAAGATGTTTCTGCTCTAACTGCCTGCTAAAGTGCTGCCACTTACTTTCGGCCAACTGAGTTAAATAGCAGAACTATGCAACGTAACACCATAGCCATGGAACAGCACTTATCATCTTGGTAGCAGAAACATCAGTACTTCACTCCTACATCACTGGATCTCCTCTGAAGTTCCAAGCTGCAAAATTACATTGCTCAAGCAAATAAATCAGATTGACTACTATTTTCACTGCTAAACAGTGGCTACAGATCTTTAGATACATCCCTCTCCTCACCACTTCCTCGTAACAAGAAAAAAAATACTCTCAAGCCAAGTCAGTTCACATTCTGTGATCAATAAAACACACCAAGATAGGGCCTAATGGAAAACACAGCACATGTACCCTTGAAGAAAGGCTCCCTGTGGCATTTAAAGCTCCCTCTTCGGCAAAATATTGCAACTCACTCTCTACAAGGAGATTTGCCATGAAGCTCTCAGAAAACTCATGATTACTGAACACAACAGTAGCTACATGCTTAGCTTTCCTCACTTAAACAAGCTGACTGTGGCACCATGCTCAAACTGACCCCAGAAAAAAAAAAACCGAAAGCTTTCTTGCTCTTGTTATGCTGTGTGCATCCTTAGCTGTGATGCTAGGGTAGACTACAGCACACTGCAGCTGTCTGCTCTGCAGCAATGGAAACAGCCATGGAGAAGCAGCAAAAACAAGAAATTTACCAACCCTGACACTATGTCAAGGTAACCATGAAAAGTGCAGTACCCAACAAAGAAATTCAATGCAGTAACATCCTAATATGAGATCTGCCAATTTCCACATGTAACCCCTTCCTCAAACTACAGATCTCTGTGTAAGTCGTTGCTTGTTCTCCTGTCAATGAATATGAAGTTTGTCTTCTCCAGCTACAAAGAGAAAACGAGAAGTTTATCTTTTGAATCCTTCAAAGTTTCTGAATTAGAGGCAAGAAAGAGACGGAGAAAGCCTCTATTCTTCGCATCATATTTGGAGTGTTATCCCCTTGTGACAGAACCAAATCTCTGCATCTGCCACAGCTATTAGCCCTCTCCAAATTGCAGCTGAAGCAACACGGAACAGACTTAATCCCTAGATAATTTCACAACTACTCATATGGTTCTGTACAGCAGCCATGAAAACAAATCATTCTTCGTAATTCAATTCTTCTGTTGCTTGAAAAATCTGTGACCCAAAGCAGAAATACTGGATGTGTCTCCAGATTCAGAATGACATTGCAAACATGAAAGACAAGGCTTTCTGAGATTTATTTCAATTTTCTTTTTTTAAGAGAACATTACTCCTTGCAAAAGAGTTGGAGATTACTCCCCTCACATTTTAAAGGAAGTCATACATTTTGCAGAAATTATTAAATCTTCCTCACCTGAAGCTGCAAACCGGAGGTCTAAGACCTCAAGTCAACCTCCCAGCTCATACAAAACAACATTCACTCGTAATATGAGAAAATTTCTATGTGCATGGACCTAACAGTACAAAAGACAAGCCAAAATGGAAACTGCATTGCAGCAATGATTAATGACAGCAGATGATCCTCTGTAAGACAGCAAACCAGAAACTGGGAAAAATACAGGCCATCTCTTGCACATAGACAGTTGTTCTCCCACAAACAAACTGAAGCATAAATATAACCTAAAGAAAAATCCAGCTCATCATCTGTTATATTGCCAACTTTTTGTTCTGCTCTGATATTCCTGACAGCAGGACTGGGAGCTAGGGAATGACAGAAGATCTGGAGGCTTTCCTTCAAACAACTCAAAACCATACATAAGAATCCGCCGTGGGCATCAAGCCAGACATAGAGAGCACACATTGCAAGCTGAAATACAAGACAGTGATAGACACTTCCCAGGAAACTAATGCATTAAGCTTTATGTTTTCCATCCCCCCCCCCCACCCCCTTTTTTNNNNTATTTAATTTTTTTTTTTCTCCCCCCCCCCCCCCCCTTTTTTTTTTTTTTTTTACATTTTCTGTCAGTAACCAGCCTCTATCCCAGATAGAACATGAATACATGAATATGGACTGACATCACTCTGCAAAATGCTTCATATATGCAAGCTGTCAGTTCATTACTTTAATAAGCTTTAGTAATCTGTTCATACAGCTTTCCTTAATTAAACATATCTAGGAAGGATTTCTGTAAGAAGGAAGGGCAAATTAATGTGGAAATGTCAGATATAATACATGCATCTGTACACCAGTCTAAGAGGAGAATGAGAAATTGTTAATGTTCTTGCTATGCATTTACAGCTAAATAAACTCTAGCTTCTATGAACAAGGAAGGGTTACATTTCATTCTTTTGCACGTCTGAATGTAATCTGCATTTAAGCTTCCATATACTTTACCTTTTTTGTTGGTTCTAATAATTGTCTCAGACAACAGTAAAGAGCTTCCATTGGAAACTTCATTTATAGGCTTCTCTGGTGGTTTGTTGGCAATATTTTCTTTCTTCATGTCCTTCTTTATTTCCTGCATAAGGAAAGGCAGGTGGAGAGAGAGAAGAAAAAGAAGAAACAGTAAAAAAAAAAAAAAAATGTGTTACAGAATATTCTAAATCCCATGATTTCTTATAACGTCTATGTAATGCTAACCCAAAGTATCTATACAAGTTGAAATGCCACAAAATGAAAGTCATTTTCAGTAACTCTTCCAACCAACACTTTTTTTTCTTTTTAAAAGGGGTTAATTCCTTATTTATGCATGAAAATTGCAAGATAGCTTTGCAAGTCTCTTACTACAGATTATCAAGCTGACTAGTGAAAAAAAAATTCTCAATTTATCCATCCATTATCTGTACATTTGACACAGAGGGCAGAACGTGGTTCAGTGTTCCTGCTGCACAGGCAACTAAGTCTGCTTCCCCTCTGTCTAGAAACCCACAGAAACAACAACCATAGCAGGAAGAAAAATATAAAATAGGAAAATATGACAAATGTTACCATACTTGGCAGAAGCATATAGAACTGCTGTCAGAGCCGTTGCTAACACTAACACATTTTGCAACTGATGACCTTTTAAGGTGATCATCTTCTTTGGCAGCACACAGAAAATATATGGCAGAGCAAAGTTTCATGAAAGTGAACCTACAGACAAAGAACTGATGCACCCAAGAGGCCAAGCAATTTGTCTATCACCATGTACCACAAAATAAGGAAAAAATGTTAGGTTTTGGCTCCAAGCTCTGCCCTACATCAGGAACACGGAGCTCCTTGGGCTCTCTGCTCCAACCTCTGGCTCCAAGCAGGGAGGGCTACCCCCAGGGTCATGTCAGGCTGGGTCTAGAAAAACCTCCAAGGACATGAACTGCACAACTGCACGAACAACCTGCTCCACTGCTTGACTGCCCTGATTGTGAAATAAATGCTCCTGAAGCCTGAACCTTGCTTTTCAATTCTTGTCTGCTCTCCTGTCTTCCCCACCATGCCTGGCTCTGTCTTCTGGATAAACCCCCAGCAGAACCTGCTCCGGCCTATCAATGCCTTTCTGGCACTGATGGACTAAAAGTAGTTGCTGTACTCTGGAGGTAGCCTAGCAAGTGCCAGGTAAAGGGGAGCATCTGTTCCCTCAATCTGCAGGCTGCATGCCTGCTATGCAGCCCAGGATGCTGCTGACGATGCTCGACGATTCAGTTTGCTGCCCCCCAGGACCCGCACACCCTTTTCAGCTGAGCTGATCCCAGACCCATCAGGCCCCAGCCTCTACCTCCACTACAGATTCCTCTTTCCCAGGGGCAGGAGATGGCATTTGTCCAGGCTGGATTTCCTAAGGGTCCCATCTGGGTCCCTCTGAAGAGCTGTCAACTCTCACATATTCACTGCCCTCTTCCATAGCACAGTACAGCAGCAACCTCTGCCATCCCATATGGCACTGGTAGATCCCCTTTAGGTTCCCAGCATATCAGCCACAATACCCAGCGTATCGGTCGATATGCTGATAAACCAGATCAAGCGAATTTCTATTTGAAGTTATTTGAAAACAGCATACGCAAAACAAGAATTTCCAAGTCACAATCCATAGGATTCCTTCTAAACCTTAACTTAATCATTTTTTTTTAGCCTTTTACAGCCTTAGCACAATTGGTATTTCAAGGTTGAACTATTAGCTACATGTTAATACGTTCTTCTATATCTGCACAAGGCATTTACTATGTATCAGTATTCCATTAGCAAATATAAGAATTTTATAAACTGCTGCCCTCCAATGAGTAAAAATTAATATTTTACCAGTGCCATACACAGCTAAAATGGTGTCTAAAACCCAACTCATCATAGTAACCATCATAACTGAAATACAACTGTGAATGAGCGGTGTGTGAAAGGTGAATGCATCTCTGAGACAGATACTGCTGCGCTGTTAGAAGACAAAATAGGGCACACAGTTCTTGTTTGAAAGTGAGCCACGCGATGATTTAGGATCACTGCATTTAGGAGAAAACGGTGTATCGCTTCCTAAAAAAAGGGGCCAAACTAACACATGTATTATTTCAAGAGGTTTTTTCCACAACCTTAAAAATTAATATATGCCATCAGTGGGTCCACCCAAAGCTTGTCATATTGAAGCTTTATATCTATTCTCGTGCTGGTTATGTTCACAGTATAGTAAAACATTATCTACACTTCAAATAGAATGTGAGAGTTAAAAAGCATTATTCAAGATCTAGCCTACAGAAGAGCCCATGTTGCCAGAATTTGTTTCCTGTGTCATTAATGTGATATTTTCCATTCTCTGTCAGCATGATATGAAATCCTCAACTCACAAATTTTGAAACAACAGTACAATCTCTTTTACTTATAAAATCCTATTCACAACTTCAGAAGTGACAGAGAAAAACGTGCACTGTAAGAGATCAGCATGCTGAAGTCTGCAGATGAATGAACCCAGTGCCTTTGCTGCTGCTGATAGATTTTGAGGAAGCAATATTTTACTCCTGAAAAAACAACAAACAGGAATACAACAAGACAACTCCCAGACAGTGGTATTTGGTTGCAGGGTGGGAAGGCCTATGTCTCCTTTTTCTTCCGGTACTGACAGAATAAAGATAGACGCACATCCTGAGCTTCCGCTAAGTCAAGATACAGCAACCTTGCAGCCACCAAAATCCTCTAAGGATCACAATTTTTTTTTTTTTTTTTTTTTTTTAACCTTTCTAGTGCCAATTTGGGCTAGTTATCATCAATGTTTCCTTTGGTGCTTATGAGAAGGGTCTTTATTTTTCATAGCTACTGCCCCCAGGAACATGACACACGATCGGTGCCAGCAGCAAGGAATTACAGACTCAGGAGGAAACTTACAGTAAGAATTCTCTAAACAGTGAAACAGAAATCAAGCAAAAACCAAGGCAGCTCTCCTAAGCCAAAATCTTACCAGAAATGTACTCATATTTAGAAATACCCTGTGGGTAGCCTTCTTTTAAGAAGCCCTTATCTAAGCCCTTATCAAGGAAGCTCAGCACACATGCTGCAATAGAAAATTTATGCCAGCTTTAAGCCACTTGTCCACCCTCTTGGTCCCCAGGCTTAGTGTACACCACAGACTTAAAAACACATATACGAAATAAAAAGCAAATAAATTCCACACACCTTTAGCAACCTCTGTTGCTGTAACCCATGGCAAACATTACTGATTTGTTTAGCTGTGGCCCAGACAGAGCTAGGACACTCCCCTTTACAGTCCGAGACATTTCATGTTAATGTGCCTCCTGGAACACATCCCTTAGCCATCTCCCACACGGCTCAGCAAACGGCCTGGCACACAGGCTCTTCCCAACAGGTCCCATGGATGAGGTGAGACTGCAGGCAAAGGCAGGACAGAGGATTTTGACACACAAGTTGCGCTGCGCCTTTTATCCTCAGGAGAAAGAAGGAGGCCCTAGTGCTGTTAAATTCAGAAGTGTTGTCATAGCCATTGATACCTATCCCCATTCTTACCTGCTATAAAGAATCTGGAAAAAAAATGAGGTAATTTTTCTAAAATGTTATAATGCCTTACTTAAAACTGCACTTCTGCTTGATAAATGGAGTGAAAACAAACAGAAAAACCTCTGGCCACATAGGCATAACCAAACCGGCTATGAAATAAAGTGAGCTAAAAAATGCACTGAACATAATTATTTTACGTATTTGATAAATGATGCAGCTATAAAAGCCCTAAAAGCTTGATGCTCCATCAGTAGTAGTTACCAAAATCTCTATGCATAAGCCACTCATCCTTGATTCAAATGCATGGAGCAGAAGTCTACTACATAAGGAAAACACAGGCAAATGAGCTTTCAAAACCACAAGTACCAAAGACAGCTTTGGGGAACTTTTCCCAGTGTATGGCAAAATCCAGTTCTGGTTCTGGTTTCATGTTAGAGTTGTTATGTATTATAAAGAGGTGGTTGCTGTCTGTGCCTGTCAGTGCTCAGTTGGCATTTGGACAGTGCGCTCAACAACACGCTGTAACTTTGGTTAGCCCTGACGTGGTCAGGCAGTTGGACTCGATCACCCTCGAAGGTGCCTTCCAACTCACATATTCTATTCTATTATTCTATTCCATTCTTTTCTATTCTAATTAGGATTCTTGTGCTGGTTGTTGGTGCTATTTTGACAAATACAGTCACTCCCTGGTTAGCTGCAATTCCCACCCACTATGGGCCAGTCTGCCCTTGAGCAGGACAAGGGAGACTGGACAGGTACTGTAGGACATCCACAGCACGCTGAATCTCCTCCAAGCCGCACAGCATGAACATCCTCACTAGGAATCCCTGTGGGGACACCAGTTGGACCAGACTCAGTGACCTAGACTGCCCTTTCCAGAACTAAGTTCACCAGACAAATATCTTTGGAGAGCCCCACATAGAAGGCAGAACCTCAGAAGGAGGGGACTCAGAGGACCCCATGAGTGCAGCGTTTGGCTCCTCACCCCACCACAAACATCTCACCTACTCGTCAGCTATTGAGATGTTTCTGCAAAGTGAACAGCTGTCTCATACAGCCTGCCCCTAAACAGGTACATTCTCACAGTGCCAACAGCTTCAAAAGCATCTCTCAGCCTCTTTCTTCTTTGATACCCTTTTATACTTGATTTTGAGGCTGATAGTTTTCAAAGAGAAAAATCTTTGACCCACCTGCCATTTTTCAACCTGTTTGTAAGATTTAGCTTTGGTTTCCTAATTTCATCATTCGTTATCTTTCAAGGAAAAAGTCTAATGTAATCTGTCTGTGTGCTTGCATACTGAAGTTTGTGCTCATTTATCAAAAAGTTCCCTTTAATTTACACAAAATACTTGAATCAGGTCAGTCACAAAAGTTACAGTCAATATTTGTTATCAAGTACACTCTTTCTGAATGCAAGTACAAAAACTTCTGCCATTTTCACTACATGAAAGTTTCAAGAGTTTTTACAGTTCTGACCTTTACAGGAAACTCAGCTTAAGACATCTGAGGAAATTGCTGCAACCCTTTCCAATGAAATGCTGTTCTGTGCTGATGCAGATATGAAATGTTCCATCCAACCATCTATAGTTGTTAGGAGCCATGAAAAATTATGACAAAATCACCACCAGACTACAAAGTGATTCACCTATGACTTCTGCATGCAAAGGAAGCAAAAAATAAAAAACTTCTTGCATTCTGGAAGTGAGGGATTTAAACAAAAGCACTCAAAATCTCTTGAAAACAAAACATTTTCATACTGAAAGAGTTAAAAGCTGAGAAATAATGAGGCTTTCACAACTCACATTTTTACAGCCTGTACATTGCTTGAAGCCAAATATGGGAGCAGGATTAAGAGCTCAGAATCATGTGCAGCCCAAGGGAAAACCAAGCAACACATTCAAATTATCAAAAGATGACAATGGAAATGTCAGGAGCGCTTTGACCCCTCTGAGATACAGTGTGCAATGCCAGATTTTTAGAAGGCTTTTCCTTTAATCTCTTCTCTCAGAAGCCATACTTTACACTTCAAGAGAGAACTGCCACCACGATTTCCTGCAAACAACGTCTGCAACTTCAGTGTATGAATTCCATTACCCATTTATACTGAAACCACAAAATATAACTCTGCTGCAATGTTCAGTCTTCCTGAGTCATTTCCTTTGATATTTTCACTAAAACTAGTTAAGGGGTATTGAATAGTTATAAATGTGCTAGATACAAATGCAGTTCTGATATTGTCAAGACTCTCATGGTTTTACTGTGAAATAAGCATAGCTGGAACAAACCTTCCCAGCAACTGAACTAGCATTGAAAATTATTTTCAGTCAGAAACATGTTGGCAGTACTAAAATCCAGCACAAGCCTTCAAGTCTATAAACAGCAAAATGACCAAGTTCCAGAGACAACAGAGAAACCCCCCAGCTTTTAATTTCCTGGCTTCTGAGCACCTGAGATTCACTAATCCTTGCTGCTCCCCTCTGGAGCAATTACCAGCTCCAAGACACAGAGACAGAGCATGAGACTGTGAAACACTGAGATCCAGACTGAGATATCTCCATTAGCTGGCCATGATAGGAATACTTATCACTGGCAAGTAGAGATGGAAGGACTGCTTGGAGAGCACGCTTTCTCAGCAGTGGCCCCGTGCTTCTAACAGCTGCACAGATAGCGGTGTTGCTATTGCACACAACATCTGAGCTTACAACCAAAGTGATGCACTTGTACTAATAACAACTGATCCCTACAGCAGGATTCCACATCCTCTGCCCTCTTTCACCGTCAGCTTACCCTGAGTTTATAGTAAACACTTTCCCAACTGCCTGTCAGGCATGTGACAGCCTTTGAAAAAAGCTCCTGAGCCTCCTGTTTGTGTTAGTACCGCCTACTTCTGGAGTTATTTCTAAACCACAGCCTCCTAAGCTTCTCTCAATGAGTTCTTTGGTTTCTGTATCTAGCCTTCAAAATCAAGCCTATTTCTGTGGCTCACGTGACCTCTAATTCAGCACCTGATAGAGAAGAACGCTATTTGTTCACTGAGTTTCACAGGCCAAACAGCCTCTCTACTCCAGCTGCAGCAGTATGCAGAACGAAGCAGGTAAAGGATGAAGGCTCTGACGTGCCCTACCCTCCTTTTTATCTCGTGTTACACAGAAAATAGGCAGTCTTTTCTTTCGCTCTCTCCTGGTACGAATAAACTCTTGAAGCCCATCCGCCCGCAGTCAGAAGTGCAGCTGGCGCAGCTGCTCAGGTAGGCCCGCGGTGCCGGCCTGGGGCCTCAGCCGGAGCGGGGGGGCCTGGTGAGCGCCGCACGGCTTCCTGTCAGCACGCTACCCGGCCTCTAATCTGGTCTGCACACGACAGAGCCGTAAGTAAAGGCTTCGTCTGTCTGCCAAGTGCACTGTTTTTGCAGCATTACATTATTAATTTTAATCATTTTATTTGAAGACTTTACTTAATAGAGAGGCGATATCTCAAACATTTGGGACAATATGTTGGGTTACATAAACACACCCACATAAAAAAAATCAGCAATTTGGACTTGCTGCAAACAACTTGCAACAAACAAAAAAACTATGGGATATCAACACAACAGTTGTGATGAAAGAATATTAACTCCAGTGTATCCTACAAATTAATCCTTACACCCAGTTTAGTTTATCCTACGGTAACTGCAAGCCCACTGTGCCACAGAAGGCACAGTAAAACCAGCTTTGCTTCAGCTGCTGGTGACTTCTCTGTGACCAACGTCCCTGTTTAAGTCAGATCGAGATGGCAGTGCTAAGCTGCCCTCCCAAACAGAGCGCGGCTCAGATCCCTCTGTTCCCCCCCTACCCATAAGCGCCGAGTACACTGCAGCACACTGAAGGCCCTCCTTAAACAACCTCCATGTTCTTCCTTTTCTGAAACAGCTTTGTTACATCTTTTGTATATCCTTCTGATAATAGAAGGCCTTCTGGATAGGATATGCACTGTCCTATGCAGAAAGCCTTGTGCTTTTAGAAAGCTGAATGCATATTTTATAATAAACAACACTCTCAGATTTGTTAAGCCTTATGCAATCCTTCAGCTGTTTTAATATGAACATGCGATTTTTCCGTGTTCATTCATGTCAAGAAAATATCGTTATTCCATGCTATTAGCCTCAGACTTCATTCTTCATTTCAAAAGGAGACAGCTCATATTCTCCTCTACCATTTATTTTTTCCAGAAGTTACCAGAAAAAAAAAAAAGAGGGAAAAAAAAAGAGATGATGAGAAACAGCAAGGAATGAAGTAGGAAGCATGTGTTAAAAAATGTGTACAGAATACACAACACTTTCAGAGAAAGTCAAGAGGAAGGAAGAATACACTCTGCTCATTGCGGGTTGGATTCTGTAGAAGCACTTGCACCAATGATTAGCTGCACTACCAGCAGGACAAGCAATTCATTATATCTTAATGCACTTAACAGACCAAGGCTGGAAATGACAATTAGAACAATCAAAAAAAAGTAAATAAGACAAGCATGCTATGCTGGGTGTCAGATGCCACTCCAAGCCACCCAATTCATCCTGACCCCGGTGCTGACAACCTGAGGAACGCAGAGTGATCCAGGCCTGATGCTCTGTGCCAGGTCTCCTCTCTCTATCGCATGCTCCAATGGCACCTGTGGATCTCACATCAAGGTGGCAGAAAAAACAACAGTGCCAATCTCTGAGATGTTACAGCCCAGGTGGAAGAAAAAAGTACAAGTGGTTAACAGAAACAGCGGATGGCAGGAAGCAGAGAGAAGCAGAACTGATCTGCATGGGCCAGGTGCATAAGCACTTAGCAGCATTTTGTAAGCGCTGTGACAAGACACCTTTAAGGAAGACTTTGAAAGAGAGAAAGTAAGCTTGTGGATCTTTATGCGCAGGCTCCCCAGGGAGATGAGAAGTACAAAAACAGAAGCGTGCTGTAAATTTATTATAGAGGTGGGGAAAACAGAAACTGTCACCAGAACAGGGGCACAGAATTTAACCATGCACATGTGAGGCACTGGGAAGGTGGTGACAAAACGGCTCTAAAAATTAAAGTGGACAAGTTGCAGAGCTGATAAGGGTTTTGCATTTCTGAAACCTTACAGAATCACAAGAGACAGAAGAAACTGTACAGCTGCAGCAGCTTTTGTAATCTGCAGGTGAATTGGAAGTGACCTCCTTATTTTGTACAGTCAAAAAGCTGGCTGCTAGCATCCACCAGTGAACCCTACAGCACACATTCCTCCCCAGCTTTTAGTCTGGGGCAGAGAATTTGTTTTGCTTTACAAATTCAGCAGTTCAGTGGGGTTCGGGGCACAATGCAGTGCTGCAGCAAGAACTGCCATGGGGAAGATGCTTGGCAAGCTGCCTCCCCAGCTGGCAGCCTCCTCTTCCTCTTGCACTTCTACAACCTTCGTGACAGTGGAAGGCCTGCCAGGCCTTCATCAGCTTGGATGGTCTGCCTTTCAGCTGTGTTTGGCAACAATACTGCCCAGAGTCTTCTCGTGCTGCACGTGTTTCAGCTGCCCAGCAGTCTCAACACAAAAACATACATAGGCATCTGTATACCTCCTTAAAAACACACATGTACTCGCTGCGTCTGCAAGCGCTCTGCGGAGGCACAAGTGTTCTTCCCAGCCAGTTTCCCCTCAGTCCACCTCCAGCAGACAAATTATTCAAGTAATTTCACTTTTTAATAGAATTAAATTTCTTCTCACAAAGACTTCATTTTCATCCAAATGTTAGAAGTACCATTACTTCACTAGAAAGTGCAATGTTGTTCCTCTTGTGCCGGAAGTTAGCATGTTAATAGTTTCCCCTCACAGACACCTGGTCATATCAAAAAGTTGTGCTGTATTAGCCTACAGTTTTATAGGGCATTAAATGGACATTTCTTGCACCATTAATATTTCTGCTGTCAGCATAAAAAGTCCTGTGCATATCATCTTGTAAAACAAAGCTGATAAGATATACAAGAAACTACTTGAGTCCATGAATTTCCAGGACTGTCTCTCTGTTCCTTCTCCCCCTTCTCACAACCATACAACCTGAAGGAGATAAACCAGAACAGAGAAAGAGACAATGTACATTCTTAGAAACAAGCAACAGCAGACATTATCACAAATTGTAATGTGTTAGATAACCAGATAAACTATCTCTGTGGCACAGACAGGTTCGGAGAGAGACAAAGTAGCACAAATCCCTTATGCAGAATCCTATCACACACCAGATGATCCTTAACAGCAGGATTTTCTAATGAGAAGGTTAACTGACTCATTCAATGCCTTGCATCCTCTGTTTAAAATTATATGGAAGATTTTTTTTTTTTCTATGAAAGGATTTATCTTTTCTAAATGATATGTTTTACAGGGAAAAAAAAAAAAAAAAAAAGTTATTGTGCTACACAAAACCAGAATATAGCCGCACAGAATTTCAAATTTTCATTTCAACCACACTTAAAAAAAAGCCCTGGTGATGGTCCAAACAGCCATTTTTCTCTCCAACTAACAAGCCAGGACACATCATACAAATTCCTACAGAATTCTCTAATCACACAATTCTATGCTCCAGGATAAAGAACTGTGCCATAAAACAGTTTGGACTAATTACACTGATTGCTGTTGTTCTTTGATAGCGCTGTCTTCAAATACATGCTATTCTATTTGATCAACCCAATTCCTCAACTCTCTAGAGCACAGTTATAGAGGTTGTACATAGAAGCCCACTGAACCTACACAGACAGGGCAAGCATTCCACTACACAAAAAAAATAAAATTCAGATGCCTGAAGATGCATCAGTATTTTAAAAGAGTCTCCTCAGACAAGTTTAAACTTTTTTCATGGGGAAAAAAAAGGGGTCATGAAAATATTTATCCAGAAAGATAGTTACAGTGTTAGGGCTTTGGTTGTTTGTGTAACGAGTTGTGCAAAAGCTAGCAAGCATTAATGAAGTAAGATCCTGGATTAAATCAGGGTTAATGAGATCAGGAGCAGACACATCATTATTCAAATCACACACCATGTGAGTAGTACGTGCTGCCAGACTTGTAAATCAGAGATTAGAATTTAACACTCTTCTTTCTGCAGACTGACAGCTTAGGGCGAGAGGTCTCCTCATAAATATTGCTGGCATACACCTGCCGCAGCTTCACAAGAAAATGTATTATGGTTCCAGTTTTCCCAAGTGCTAAGCACCAACAATTCAAGAGGGAATTGATGGCAGAGGAAGTTCTTCAGTACTTCTGACAGCCACATTCCTCAAGTCTTACAATCCTTGCAGCTGCCATACCAAATTTGTTATTTAATTATTTTCCTTCTTAATCTGGCCTTGCTTCCAGCAGACATTACAGCAGGTACAGGTTAATTCATGTGGGTTTGGAACAGGGCCACACACCTTGTGAATTCCTTTTTGTCTAGTACAGCCTTTTGAGTTCCAGCATGTTGCAGGTATGCTGATCTCCAGTGGCTCTGCTCTTTCCAGTATGTCTGGTATGCAAGAATTTACTGCAAAGAGGTCTGTCTGTTCTTACTAAATAATAGTAATAATAGTAAACTGAGAAGAGCAAGACTTTTAAATTATCTCCATTTAAAAATGTCCCAGAACCACAGAAGTCCTTTTGCAAGAAGCAGGTCACATGTTTCTTCAGAGGTAGAAGACTTAACCCTGAAGACTTGATACTTTGCAAAGAATCCTATACATAGAGTCCTAAGAGGTGAGAAAACTGACCCAAGCCTTAAACACTAGGTCTCAAAAGTTCCCTGGCTAACATGGATAAACACAGTGGCTGTCAAGCCCCCTACAGTCTAGATTACTTTCTCTTTGTAGATTGAGTAGGTTAGAGGTCTCTGGATGAAACTATTCACGATAGACCCTCTGGGTTCTCTGCATGTTCGTTGTGTTCCTTTAGAGCTGTGAAGAAGGAGCAAGCAGACAACAGGACATGGATGGGACAGTCTATTCAAAGAGAGAAACCTTCTACATTTTGGTCTTACACAACAGAAAAGAGGTATAAAAGAAAGCAAACAGTAGAATTAACCATGCTGAATGCTGATCCAGAACAGCAAAGAGTGTTGCTCAAGACTAGAAAAAGTGTGATCTGTGCTAGAACTGCATGAAGAAGTTTGATCTGTGATTTGTAGATGTGCAGCTTCCCATTGCAGATGGTAGGAGAAGATTTGGTGATCATGATCCTCACCTCAAATTACTCAATCCCCTAATTACTCAATGTTTGCAACAGAGATTGGCATTTTACCTTTGAAGTCATGCATCACACTGAAACCTTGTTTGCAGTTTCTCAACCTAGTGTTTACTCAGCCAGCAGGAAACTCGAAACTGTCCTGGATATCAGTGCCACACAAACTCAGTGGCTTGTANAAAAAAAAAAAAAAAAAAAAAAAAAAAAAACATAGAGACTTTTTATGGTCAAGTCCACATGAGAAAAACTGATGCAGATCTGCCTAGCACACTCATCAGGATTCCTATTTCTCATGCAACGATAAGAAGCGTTGCATGAGAAAGCATGATCTTTGTTCAGATAAGTCTCCTTTGAAGCAGTGACAGCCATTTCATGGCACTTTCCAAAGCGACATGTGGTGCCAGTGTGCATGAGGCTCACTGCTATTAAAACTAATACAACTCTACAAAGAAGGTGAAAGAAAGGCGGCACCAAGAATATAATTCTGCTGAAAGGAAAGGAAAGCTTGAAGATGAGTTAAAGACAGCAAGCAGACAGCAGGTGCATGGAAGTCCTCAAGGACAAAAAAGTGGTGCAGCCTGGCCATATACAATAGCAAATCTTCAATAAAGATAGACTGGAAGGCTAGGAATGACTCTTCCCAATCTGCCCACCTTGTGGAGCGCAAGGCCAAGTGCAGGCCAAGCCAGCAAGCTGAACCATCAAGACCTCGTCAGTGGCAAACTTGTATGGAAGTTGGCTTTAAGTTCTTTTTCAAGTAAGAAATTCACACATAAATTTT
Source organism: Alectura lathami (assembly GCA_013399715.1). Taxonomy (NCBI): domain Eukaryota; kingdom Metazoa; phylum Chordata; class Aves; order Galliformes; family Megapodiidae; genus Alectura; species Alectura lathami. Next base: position 174,489 of record VXAV01004867.1, on the reverse strand, counting down.
TAGTTTTACATTTAAACAAAGAATCAAGAGAGAAAGCTGAAGATACAATAAGTGCAAGGAATACCTAACAGTCCATCTAAGCATTAGCAGTTCATTTTAAATGTGCTTTTTGCTTACCAACTGACTGAGAAAGAACATTTCATTTTAGAGTATTTGATATGCTCCTGGTCCGTGAGTGCTTTAGTCTGAGTGAAGACACTGAGTGTTAATCCTATATGCTGAAGAGGGTTCACCTACATTCCAAGTAAGGACTTCAGGGTAACCTTAACTACAAAACCACTATGTTCTCAAATTAAATATGTATGCAGGATTGAAATTCTGCTAAACATAAGCTTACAAGACTCTCAAAACAGGAAAAATGATGAGACATTACTTAGCTTTTGTTTCCCTACAGCAACCCACCTTGAAAGTAGTTCTTTGCTGTAAAAGATAAATGTATGCGTATGCAAAGCACAAACCAAAGAAAATTAAGCCTTCAGAAAAATCATGGGATAATAAATACAAAAACAAACATATCTTGAAAAAATATGGAGGAATCTCATTTAGCAGAAGAGAGTAACCTTCCATTTGTGACCAAGATCTTCCTGGCAAAGCTAAGCAGTTTTCTCCCAGGTGATTCACAAGAGGATTCTCTAGCAATCCTATCCTCAAAATGTATTTTTTATTAAAAAAGTGAAACACACGGGACTCCTTCTCCCAGCTACTCTGACAGTCTCCAGAAATTAAAAGATATCCCAGATGTATTTGGATTTAAAATCCTTCACTGCAAACAGCTTCAAGTTCAGGTCATTCTGTTGGGGTTTTTTTTGTTTGTTTTTCTCTTTACAATATTAACTTTCACATTTCAGAACAGAAACCACTTGTTTCCTTTGGTTTCACTGGGGGCCGATCCTTACATGTTTACTCCAGTTCAGAAGTATACACTGAGCCCAGGCAGCCCTACTGATTTTAACAGGCCTTGTCATGCAGTAAAATTTGTGGGCATTTTACATGAAGAAACAACCTATGAAAGACTCTCGTCACACGTAGTCTTCTGAGTTATAACCTGTGAGCAAAAAGTGGCTGCCTACTGACGAGCAACAGCAAAAATCACCAAATCACCAAATCAAATGAAATACAGAATCATACGCACTTCTGGTTGTAGCTGTTGGATGTCATCAAACCACCTCCCTCACTTTCCACCTCTGCCAGCTGTATCTGGAGGTAACCGGTACATACTACACATTTGTATGTAAATACCCTCCACAGGCTGTCTTAAAATTTATTGAACATCCAAGCATTCGAAAGAAACACACACACACTCAACTTAATTTTGACAGTCTGTAAAGACTTGTCTGATTAGAAAAATATTTAAGGAAGTTAACTAGAACTAAAATTGAAAATAGATATCAAAGGTGGTAAATTTAAGGCTGGAAAGAACAAATACTTATGATACAAGTGCTTTAGCAGCTACTTCAAATCACAATTCATGTGAAGTATGTCACTCATAACTTTGAGTTGTAGGATTCCAATCGTTTTTCTACGCCTCCTCGCCCTCTGTGATCCAGGCTGGAGTGGAATATTGAAAACCCTGAATTATCCTGGAGAACCTGCAAAGCAGTAGTTTTAAAATAAAGGAGAAAAAGCAGGAGGAAAAAAAGGGCAGGTATATGCTATTTTGTTATGACTGTATGACCGTATGACTGTAACTACAAACCGGCTAACATGAACTAGTTCAGAAGAGTCATTCACCGCTTCAGACAAGGCCTGTGATGGACACTTCCAGAATTCATGGGAATTGTGGTACAGAGAGCTCAGAAAATGAAACAGGGATAAACACACGTCATACAGTACTGAAAGGCATGAAAGCAGAAGCAATCCCTTTTAATCCCAATATAAGACTGGGAAGAAATAAGGCCTGTGGACAACATTCTACGGAGTGAGGAGCACGAATGCAGGGCAGGCAGGCAACGACCACCACGTACATGGGGCTGCAGCCGAGAGGAAGGCTCCACACAGCTGGGCACGTGGACAGGCTCATCATGAGCCGGGGCTACACAGATGCCTTGGGTGTGTCCGCACCATGTGTACAATGTCCAAGTGCCTGGATGCACAGGTGCCATTCACTGAACTACAAATTGTGGTAAACACACAGATGTGAAAGGTGGGCGGTATCTCAGCAGACCCCTAGCGACAGGAGCTTGTGTACACCTGCTGCTGATGAGAACAGCTTTAGGCATGCTGTAGCCAGTACCCATGAATGGGATGAAGTTCATATACAGCTGTGGCAGTGCCTCGATTCAGCCTCCAGTCCTTTAACGAGAATTGGCTGATCCTACATTCTGCTGCTAGTCATTTTTCATGTCTTCTGTCCCTCTGCCATGCAACTTCTGCACAGCCAGTGACCAGCTCATCGAATTGGTATGTATTTACAGGTATTTTCAGACTAGACATTTTCAACACATATTTTAGTAAACATCATCTACGTTATCGCTAAATTTAATTTGGCATAGACTACAAAACACGAGGAAATAGTTTGTGTGTTCTGCAATTCATTTTTTGCTGGAGTATTGCACAGGGCGTGAGCAGTGCCAAGAGTCACAGCATGTGAGCCCTGTGAGGAGCTGAAGTGCTGGGGCATGGGCCCCCACTCAAAACGAGGAGAGGGAGGTAGCTGGTGAGCAAACATGTCTGGGAAGCACCAGTCTTCTAAGTCCTACCAGCTGCAGCAAGCTCCTAAAGCAGTAATTTTGGAGCACAAGTCTTTAAAAATCATATTCACCATTATTACNTGCCTTTTTTCTTTCTTTTTTTTTTTTTTTTTTTTTTTTTTTTTTTAACAAAAATCATTCACACCCCCAGCTCGATAAGCTTTACCTTGCATTCACTGTGACACCCCCAGCTCGATAACCTTTACCTTGCATTCACTGTGGCCAGACCCATTCAAGTAACTGGGCAGTAACTGGAAGAAGCCATAAAAAAAAAAAAAAAAAAAAGCTTGAGTATACTAAGGGCTGTAATGACCAAGTACTGGTAAATTCCACATTACTAGAATTTTTACATATTTCTTAAATGCACACACAGATGGAGAGGAACTGGCTTCTCTCCCTTTATTTATGCAGTTACACAAACACTTAAACAGAACTTTGCACTCCTTAAGATGAACACCCTTGACAATTTCATTGGGAGTCTCTGTAACTTGCCATTTGGATAACAAATGCTGACAACATAAGTAATCAAAAACAGAATTTCAGCTTTGTTATTTCCTCTGTTTATGCCATGGCACAGTGTTTTATAGTTCTCCTAGAATCAGAATGGCTTGGGTTGGAAGAGACCTCAGAGATCATCTAGTTCCAACCCCCCTGCCATGGACAGGGCTGCCAGCCACTAGCTCACTAGATCAAACTGCCCAGGAACCCATCCAGCCTGGCCCTGAACACAGCCAGGGATGGTGCATCTGTAGTAGAAGATTTCTTGTAGAGCAATATTTGAGCAACCCAGCCTACAAACAACTTTGCTGACCTGACAAGATAAAGGAACTTTATCTGTGTATCCATGACAACGAGACAAGGAAGGCACCTCTCATTTGTGAAACAATAAGGGAACATTATTGTGTCCATGCCAACGAGACACAGGAATGTCTCAAGTTTACAACCAGATGCCAAGGTACTTACTGAGGTGGGCTGAGGCGTGACTGACCTGGAGCTGCAGACCAATCAATCAAGTGTTGTTGCTAGGAGCATGTATGCAAAAGGTATGCAATGGCTTTTTAACATGTAACCAATAAAGGATGTGATAGGATAGCTAGGTGATATGTATGTAAGAAACTGCGGAATAAAGTAGAGCTTTTTGTAACTTTATTAGCGCCTCAGAATGTCTGCTAGCTGCTTTCATGCCCCGTGATAGGGCATCCACAACTTCTCTGGGCAGCCTGTTCCAGCGCCTCACCACTCTCTCAGGGAAGAATTTCTTCCTGATGTCTAACCTAAACCTCCCTTCTTTCAGTTTTAGCCCATTCCCCCTTGTCCTACCCTTGTCCACCCGTGTAAAAAGTTGGTCCCCCTCCTGCCTGTAAGCTCCTTTCAAGTATTGGAAGGCTGCAATGAGGTCTCCCCGGAGCCTTCTCTTTTCCAAGCTAAACAATCCCAACTCCCTCAATTTTTCCTCATAGGAGAGGTGCTCCAGCCCTCAGATCATTTTGGTGGCCCTCCTCTGGACCTGCTCCAACAACTCCACGTCCCTTCTGTACTGAGGGCTCCAGGCCTGGACACAGTACTCCAAGTGAGGCCTCCTAGGTTCTCCTGTGCATCATAACACTGTCTTCAGTACAATCAGTGATGCAAGATTAAGCAGTTCAGTTTCCAATAATATGAATTTCCCTCCCACATTTTTTTTTTTTTAATTCAATGTACAAGATACACACATACAACTCTCCAGAAGCTCTCAATATCTACTGAATTGTGCTAGTTCCCTGAAGTTCTTCCTATTCAGAATTTAAATTTAAAAAGTCATTTTCTATGCTCCTAAAGCCATAAAAGATGACTGTTTTAATTTGGTTACTCAAGTTTCCTGGTAGATCAGTGGCACCTGAAAATATTTACACAGGTTTCTGAAGTGTGCAAGAAAAACTGGAAAAGCATACTACTACTTCTTCACAAAATCTGAGCTCTGTCCTTGTCTTTGGACATTGGCCATAAATTAGAGTTTTTGAAACACTTAATTGAAAAGATTACTAAACCTGGTTTCAATAAGGACCTTTGATCAAATACTGGCTCTTCAAAACATTGAACACTTAAAATAAGAGAGTAAATAATAAATCACAAGAATCATAACCATATTTGTCTTGCCTTCTTAACCAACACACATTTTTAGATATACGTATGTATATACATAGATCTCATATGCACTAAAGTTAAGGGACTTAACAGAGAACAGTTTATCCGTTAACTGGTTAGAATCAAGCTTACAGCACTCTTCTAAACATTAGCAACTTTTAAAGAATCCTCTGGAAAGCACAGGTAAATTCTATCTCCAACCTCTTTTTACATCTTCTTTTCCCATTTCAAATTTTAAATAGTTCCTTTAACTATTTTAAATTTTAAAATAAAAAAATAAAAATTGAAACATTTAGAAGCTTTAAATAAAAATTTTCTTCCTCTATTTCAATAACATGAGATGAAAGATACCCTGAAGACTATTTTAATCCAAAACATTCTCCAGACTCCACTGTTCTACAGTGAACAGTGCCTTAGAAAATGTTTTTGTATAAGTGAATAACAAAACTGTTTGAAAATACAACTGTTCACTGTATTAATAATGAAAATAGATAAATTGCCATACTATATGCAAAATCTTTTTGAGAATGCAAGACAGTAGTCAACTGACACTCATTTACATTCCATTTCACTTTGGAAGCCTCATTTCATAAACCTAATGTTTCTTAATTAAGTAGATGCTTTAATTCAATTATTTTAATAACTGCTTGATTCTTTCAGTCCTGCGCCTCAGTCACTGCTTGAATGAGTGTCTGCTGGACACATCAGAAAATGATCATAATCTGAAAGTGACCTGTAGAAATTCTCTTCAAATGGATTTTAAGACAAAGCCAGGGCATGTACCTGAACCATCGAATTTTGGGAAGTCATGGAAGCTGCCCAGATTTTGTTCTTCACACAGCTCCCCCATTTCAGTGCCATAAAGTATGGAGGTGGTTATTTAAATTTTAACACAGTTGTGTGATCCAGTCCAAAGGAGAAGTAGCAACCCTGACATCAAGAGCATCACCTGTAACTCCAGTCAGGCATTAAACAAGAGCCAGTGCCAGGCCGAAGGATTGACAAGTGTCTTCGTTTTGGCTGAGACAGAGTCAACTTTTTTCTTAGTGGCTTTCACCTGTGGGGAGAGTGAGTGAGCGGCTGTGTGAGGCTGGGCTGCCCACTGGTGTTAACCACAACAAGAAGTCCTCTGTTCGCTGGGCGTGCCACAGTGATACAACAGGGTTTAACAGAAGTGAGAAAAACTGTCGATAATTCTCATTCTGTCAGTTTACATGTGAAAAATTAGCTGTATGTATTTGCAAGGACTTCCAGCAGAAAAGTATCTTAGACCTGTTTTTTATTTGAAGGAAGTAAACCCAGCATTGCACTATGCGAGTGTCAGAGAAAACAACAAAACAAAAAAAAAAAGAGCACATCTTTCTGGCAACAGCCAGATGCCAGTTTTGCCCGTTGCAGTGATGTCACCTTTATCAGCATAACACCATCAAGTCACTATCTTTATAACCTTCTATGGCTGTGAAGATAATGGATGTATACCCTGTTGAGACACTGAATCTCAGGAAGGCAAGCACTTCACCTCCATAGAATGCCTTTTTTTAATCATGTTGTACAGAGTGTCAACAAAAAAACAAATCCCAGACATTGAGATGCAGGTTTGAAGATAAGGAATTTATTCACAATATACCCCCAATCAAGCTGACAATCACTTCCAAAGGGGATTTTTGTTCTGAACAGCTTGAAATTAGGAGGTCACATGGATTCAGTCCAGCTCCAAAGCCTGAAAGTAATCAAAACTTTATTTTCTATCCATTCCGTATTTCTGATAGCAGAGGAAAAGCCTACTGTGATCTTCAATAGCAACTCTTCTTTTAGTGCTAGAAAGAGTCAAATCAGCTCTCCTAGGCTAAATAGCCACCAACGTTTGCAAGGTTTTGGATAAGACAACACAAAAAAAGCAATGGAATCCTCCAAAGGGGGTTGGGACAGGGTGCAAGAAAGGAAAGACATGAGCAGAAAAAAAGAAAAAAAAAAAAAAGAAAAAAACATAGCAACATGCAAAGCAGGTAAAGAATCCTTTGATAAAAACACAGTCTTTCTTCAAACATAGCCCTCTGCCTTCCACCATCTGAAACGACAGAGGGTACCTGGTAGGAAATAAAAACGATACTGCTTGTTTATAAAAGAAAATGCGTACACTAAACTCGATCGAACGCCTAACAAAAATGGCTGAGATTCAAGCCTGGCAGATGAGGAAAAAGCCTCCAAACAGCCCAGCAATTGGACAAGGTAGAATCCACCTTGTATCCAGTGGGGCCTGCTTCGCTTCTTCCCTGAGTGTGTTGAGGCAGTCCATTATTAAGTCTCAGCTGGAGTAACCATGGAGGGACACTTCTGGAAAGGCTGGTGGCTGGGGTGGGCTGCAAATCAGCCTGTCTGAATTTCCTTAGACTACTGGCGAGTCCTACAAACACCATCGAAAACAACCACTGCATTTTAAGAATAAGAAGCTGTGCTGATGAAAGGAAAAGAAATGCAAGTCTTACAATAATAGGCATGTTGAAAATGGCCCTGCTAACAAGTTTCACCTAATTATATGTGGTACTTCAGATAAAAAGCAGAAGAGCTTGTCAGCAAATCTTACTATTCCTGTAACAGTCAAGACCTTGAGGAGGAAAAGTGGGGAAAAGAAGTAATGAAAAACAAACTGGACACTTTGGAAAGATGGTGGAAAGAGAATCAGTTCCATCAAAGATCTGTCTGTGGAAAGGGAGACTCCTTCTCTCTCTTCCTTGAAAATCAAGTCAGTCCACAGATTTGGCTGCTGAACACGTTGCAACACAGCCAGAAGTGAGACAACCCGAGCACTGTGTCTAGAACAACAGGAGCACAAGAGTCAGCAGGCAGAGGTACACTAAAACCCAATGTATCACCTAAAATTGTTCAATAAACCCAGAGTTTTGGGGGAGAAGGGAGTGAACTTGCCAATTTCTATGAAAGATATGTAAGATAAAAATTGCTGACTAGGGATAAATCGTGAACTGCTCCATTTCTACCCCTGCCCGGTCACTTTGCTGAGACACCGAGTCCCTACTCCTGAAGGACAGCAGCTCCAGCACCTTGTGACAGGAGCAGACCAAAATGTGCACGAACATTTTCTTCTGGGAAATAGTTAGCCTCTGCAAATTTCTGCATGAGGGTTCTGAGTGGTAAACACAGGGAAATTCAAATTCATTACAGCACAGTTTTGCAATCTGATAGGAGGCACATTCACAGCACTTTCCTCTTTGGATTACGTATAGAGGAATCTCAATTTCTGGTAATTTCTGTAAGTGACAACCTGCCAAACAAAGGTACAGGGAGTTAAGAAGTACAGCAAGCAGCATAGATTACTTTCAAGGTGGCCAAGTAGTGCTGAGGATCTCCTCAGCATTAGCCGTTCAGTAAACTTACTCTTTGAAAACTATGTTTTCAGGCATTCATTTTTTTTTTTTTCCTTAATCTATGCATTTCTTCTGTCAGTGTAGAAGTCATTGTGCACTTCAGCCTATTTGTGACTAAGTGAATAACTACATGTGAATAGTTAAATTGCCTTAGGAAAACTAAGGTTAACATATTATCACCCTTTCAAACAGTATTGCTAATGTAATTTGTTCCTTTTTATAGCACTCCAGTAACAGAAATGTAGCTCTCCTGTACAGACTTGTAAAATAGCACCTATAAACTGTAACATGCATCTGCCATTTTGTCCTCATAGCTTAGGACATCAAAACGTTATCCAAATGGAAATATTTTTAGAAGCTCGTGTTGCTAACGTAACACTGTTGTGGACATCATCAACTCAGCGAGTCCCCCATGTGTAACCAAAAAGGGGACGTGAGGTTATGCTGTCCTCCAACATCATATGGATTGTATCAGCACCAGCACTGTGAGCTTGTTGTGCCCTGCAGTTCCTCAAGATAATGAAACTAGATGCAATTCAGTGGTCAACCAATCCTCCTTGGTCACATTTAAATTATAAGTGATACTAAATTTAATTTATTTTAATTAATTACATTTAAGTAATTAAATTTACGTTTACCAAAGAAAAGCAATCTGAATAAGGAGAGGAGCTTGGAGTTTCTTTTCTTAAAAATTCACAAAGATTTTTCTTGAGCAGAAGAGATCAAGCAAGGAGTCAGTGAGACTAGATGACAACCCAATTTACACACATGAAAAAAGGAAGAGATGGCATGTATCATGTCATCAATTATATCAGCCATTCAGTTATAACTTCTGGTAAAGAGTAAGATGGGCACTGGAAGAACATACTCGAAACACTTCCTCAATATTCAAAGCATCAAGCCCAGAACCAGCAGTTGTATATAAAACAACAACAACAAAATGTTTTAAAGGGGATTTTACACTATTTTGAGAGGTAACAAGAGACATCTTAAGGGCAGGTTAATTCCAAGGAATCTACTGCCTTTTCTTCTCCATTGTCCTTTAAAACTTAGCACTGGAAACAGGACACTGGACAAGACAGAACACTGTTAGCGCAGCTCCTTCTTGTTAAAGCATCATCTCCGTATTCACAAAAGGATAATGGTGCTTGCCACCTACAGGCACAGATTTGAAGCAGGGAACCTCTGCACTCTTTGGTTACCTACAAAAGACCGAGTCCACGGCATTGGTGGTCCTGCTACGCTACCTCACCAATGCAAGTCACATGCAAAAATACAATGCTGTCTGAGTATTTTCTCTCCTATTGTCACAGCCTTTTAACATCTGGGGCATCCCTCTGCTTTTCAAAAGGAGCTAGGAAAAGTCAGAACTAAGATCTCTGTGCTACATGGAATGGATGCAAATCCTTCTATTAAACACAGATAGGATTTTTGATGGCATGAGAAAGGAAAACAAATGTACTTTTAACCATGGATTCTGCATTTACATATAATAGCTTCTCCAGCTACTTGAGCAACACAACAGATTAAATGTAAGCTATAAACCAGCACATACATTTTTAAACTTCCCTTCAAAATCCGCGGAGTAATTTCTAATTCTATCACGTAAAAGCTCTTCAAACACACGTAGCAGTCAAAAGGAAAGCCCTGCCCTTCTGTCTTCCAGGAGGTACTAAGTGGGTTTCAGTAAGCTCAAACTTAGGTCATAGAATCAATGAGGTTGGGAAAGACCTCTAAGATCATCTAGTCCAATAACCAACCCAACACCACTATGCCCACTAAACCATGTCCCTCAGTGCCACATCACACATTTCTTGAACACCTCCAGGGAAGGAGACTCCACCACCTCCCTGGGCAGCCTGTTACAATGCCTGACCACTCCCTCAGAGAAGAAGTTTTTCCTAACATCCAACCTGAACCTCCCCTGGCACACGTTAAGGCCATTATTCCTTGTCTTATAGCTGTTACCTAGGAGAAGAGGCTGACCCCCACCTCTCTACAACCTCCTTTAAGACTTTGTTGCTCTCTGCAACTGCCTGAACCATGTCTGTGAAATAGGACACTCCCTAATTTACCAGTAAGCTGTAACATGGAGGAAACAATGTTCCAAACACTCTTCTCTTGGCATCCATAACCTGCAAGCCATGCAACAAGTTTGGGGCCTGGCTTGGTCCACTCATCTTTTTTTATTTTTTATTTTATTATTATTATTATTTTTAACCTTCATTACTTAGGTATGAAGGTTTAGACTCCACACAGAAAGAAATTTCCACAATCTGCTAGGAAATGCACTCTAAGCTGTCCTACTGCACACGCCAGGAATGGAGCTGCGAGGACAATCAAACTGCTAACACAGACCCAGGAACCCAATCCTACAGCTTAAAAAATGTGCTGAACTGGTGAAAGGCTGCCAGACACCGGGGATCACTGTTAGCTGCCATGGTTACCAACAGTTTTAACTCTGCAGATTGTAAACACCAGGGTTGTATGGAACCAGCTATACAGTTAATTATTTACAGAGAGAGGAAAAACTTGTAGCATAGGTAGAAGAGGAATCTCACCTGCACAATCACCTGCAACTTAACAATATGGACTTTCCAGAACCCTTCTGAAATAAGCACAGAAGATCCCAAGGTTATGGCCCAAGGCATTCTTTTAGGCTGATCTTAAGATGCATTTCAGGACCTTATCTCCAGTTTCTTCCCTCCTCTATTACTGTGCTTGGAATAGTGTCTAAGGCACAAGAGGGGACATCTCACTACTTCTGGCTCATTATCCTGACAGCATTTAGCCACCTGAAAAATGCTGGAGGGAGCTAAAATTGAGTATGGGTGAAGGTGAAATGAAACAGTGAAATAAGATGCCAGCATCATGTTTTCAAGGAAGGCTCATTTAAAAATAACAAGAAAAGAAATATCAAATAATTTAAAAGGTCAACCCAAAGAAAATGTGCTTGATACTGATGTTCTTTGCTATTAACTCATCACAGCTTTGACACATCTGACACATCTGCTAAGCTACAGCACTTCTAAGACCTTTGCAGTCAACGTCAGGCTTGTTGAGGTATGCCTCCTCCCCTGAAATTATTTTCAAGTCTGCCTAGCAGCTGAGTCATGAATTCCTTCTATATGCTAGTCTCAAAGACTAGCAAATTATTTTTCTCCACAGTAATAAATCTTATCTAAGTAAACAGACAACTCCCCATTTTTAGAAAGGTATGTTTGCAAAAGGTGTGAAAACAGTTTTGTTAAGACTGGTTAAGATACCCATATGAACATTTCATTAGTATGCCTTTTCTCTGTTCAGAAATTGAGTTATTTTTTCTTTAGATTTCAAACTTTCAAATTTTTTTTTTTTTTTTTTTTTTTTAAGTGATATGAATGTAGTATAACTGGCACCAGACTACAAAAACTTAGGGGAAAAATAACAGGTTAAATAGTTCACCTCCTGCTCTTCACCCTCTGCTCCATACTCTGCAGCGTCATGGCTCCCACAGCATCCCAGCCACCAGTATCTTTGCAGAACAAAAATACATGCCGGCACGCCTGAACCATATTAGCATGGCTAGCACAGAAGCCTAGAGGAGTGGCAGTGCAGTTTTCACGTGCCAGCAGCCCAGGTGCACAGCCAGATCTTTGCCGAGACTTTCTGCTGCCATCTCAGCCCTGCTGCCATCACCTGGGCAAGCTGTGGCAGCAGGAAGGGGGATGTGAGCGCAAGGCAGAAAGCATTTTGTGAAACACTGACTGCACAGAGACTTACCATGATCCCGCCTGCCTGCTGATCTCTGGCCAAACAGCTTCTGCCTTTCACACTCTAACCCCTCCCCAAATTACAGAGAGAGGAGAAAGGAAAGTTGAAGGCAAGTGACTAATGTGTGCATAGCTAAAATATTAGTCACCTCTTTCTTCAGATGAGCTCTGACTTAAGCACATGCATCTAAAAATACTTGGAAAAGAAAAGCCTTATCTGTCTTTCCAGTGCCATTAGAGAGTGCACAAAATAATTGTGCCTTTTGGGCACACCACATAGTAATCCTTTTGGGTACATGTATGTAATGAAGTGACAGTTTACTGTTTTGCAGCTTATACAGGTTATAGGTTGTTTTATTTTTAAACAGGCTGTAAACATCCCTGTAAATAATAGCATACAATAGGTCATAATATTAGCCTATACTGGTTTAAAAACAACATCAAAAAGTGGTGACGTAGCTGTCTTGGTTTTCTTGCCAATTAAACTGGTAAGTTAAGATTCCATGTGTATTCAGAGTCCTTCTGCTTTCAGTATCCCTCATCACTAGGATGTTTCACTAGATAACCCCTCATCTTTGCAGCCAGGCCACACAGAGAGTGACTCCTCTTTCCCCCAGACCCAGAGTCTCCATTCCACATCTAAATCCTCCTCTGTGGAGGATTTTATGTACACTATTAAATGGCAAAGATGGCCACAGAGGCCACTGCAGAAGGCCTGAAGAAGGTCTTTTTACTGTTTGACTTATGCTTCTCTGGTATTTTAAAGGCTTCAGAATAAAAAAAGAGGAGAAGAAAACAGCAGAAGAATGCCTCCCAAGACTCCTGAGAAACTGTAAGAACACAGAAACAACAATAACACCTATTTTCATATGCAATGAGAGAACAACCAGGGGTTGTGAAACTACCCTTCAGCACTTCATTATGGTGATTCAAATCCATTCACCATCTCTAGGGAAAAACAAACTTCCTATCATCGCTATGGAAAGCCAGTCCACCTCCTCCCCACCCCCTCCCCCCCGCAGTTCACACCAATTTGTTCCAGACCCAGCTCCCAGCCCAGAGAAGGGTTCAGCTGTAAGGACCTAGGTTGAGCGCAGGCACAGGTCAGGACCTTGCTACTGTGATGTCAGAGAACACATCGGCTGGAATGGCAAAGAAATTAAAAATGAAGATGTGCTTCCATTTTCCAAAGAGAAGCCACTTCATAAAGACAAGACACTGAGTGATCCCTAAGTCCCCTTTCTGTAGCACTCCTTGTGATGCCCACATCACGAGTACATGAATCCCTCAGTTAGGCTCCATACTGGTGAGAGAGAAATAAGGATTCACAACGTTGCCACAAGTGAAGAAATGACATACGAGTATGTTTACTCTTCTTTACCTGTTTACCTTTAACAATAACACATTTTACTTATATGAAATCGAAAAGGTTCAGTTTTATAATGCAAGAGAATTTCCAAAGCACATAAGAACTCCTACTTTCAGCTTTCACCACTTCAGCTTTTTGTGACATATTTTAACTGCCTGCACTGAGGAGTAAATTGAAGCAGGATCTCTGTAATGCAATTGCTACTGTCATAATAGTTATGTGCTTCTAAATCTATTTAGTGGGCTCTGGAGCACAGTACTAGTTTTATAAGGGTGGCTCAGCATTATGCCTGCCTAGCAGTGAGCACATATTAGGTATTTCAGTCAATATTATACAGCTAATTGTAGATTTATCCCTGTCTGCATTACCATTACCTCTTAACTGCTGCAATGCTATTTCTTGCCTTATGAGCTTTTTTTTTTTTTTGTGGCATACAAGTAAATACATTTTGCTGTTTCATGATTCTTTTCCCTTCCAGAAAAAAATGTCTAATCCAGCACTAAAATAATCTGCATTTCAAGCTGGACACCCAGTGCTTAAGAACTACTATTTTAACACACGTATGATGCTGTACAAATAGGGAAAAATACATTTGGAACAAGAACAAGTAGTACCACATTCTTCAGTAATAAAACTGTACTTAATTCACACCAGCCAACAGCATATCTTAAGAAAAAAGAATCAAATGTAAAGTGAAATGTTATTAACCAATTAGATACTTCTCTTTGGCATGTAGACTCAGACCATATCCAGAGGCAGTCTTGCCTATCACTACTTGGAAGTTTTATAACAGAACAACATCTCCAGCTAAATATCCAATGTACCTTTAAATTTTTTCAGTTGGTATTTTGCATTTGGAAGCTATCCACATTTCTTCTCATTTATTTCATTTTATGCATCACGGATTAAAACAAAGCTAAATAATTTGGCTGACGTAGTAGTGAACATTTCGTGCTTTTCAAAAGCTTGCTAGAATTAAAAATAGGGAAGCATCTATTTTGTATGAATACTTATTTTCTTCGGTTCTTATTTATCTAAAGCTTTGTTTTAAAGCAAAAGACATTCAACAACAAAGCTGAACAGCTTTTATCCCTTTGAAAATGTAACTAATCCTTGTACACATGGGATCTGAGTAGTACTCTCAATACTGCAAATTATTTCCTATTTTAAATCCTGTATTTATCAAGTTATTATCTGGAAAAAGTTCTAAGAAAAATTCTACATAATGAAATGTCTGAGATCTTCCATTAATTTCTCTCACTTGCAACAAGACTCTATTTCTAGAGAACAGGCTTAGGACAACATAGTTTTAACTACCTTGAAATCCTGAACCTTTGCAAAACACACCCATAGAGGCACGTTTCAATATGACACACCTATAAATATCACCATGGGTAATACTCACATAAGGAATATGCTTTTTGGTGCCCAGATAAAAATCTGACCAACACAGTAGAAGAATAATCACTCAAATACAAACATGCCCACCACTGGCAGATTTAAGAATAGCTGCTGAAATCTCTACAGATTTCATCCTCACTGAGCAAGCTGGACCCTCTCTTGTTGTCCTAAAGCCAACAACCACATTGCACATGCTGGGATAACTTGAGTGCATTTGCTGCAAGGCTGCATGAATGAGGGCAGAATTTCCCTTTCGCGACAGCTCTCAGTTGTACCAGGTGGGGTTGAAGCTCAGCACAGAAATTTTCTGGGCTTGGTCCCATACCAGCACTTGTGAACCTTACTTGGAGAAAGAGACATGAGGAAGGGATGGAAAGCAATTGAAACAAGATAAGGAGCCTGAATAAAATAAGATTTAAAAAAAAAAAAAAAAAGCCTGGAGTACTCTGTTACTGTGTAATTAGACTGAAGAAATACTAGGTCCTAGGTAAGCTGACTTTTCCTGTAGTACAGTACATACAATTCTGCAGTAGAAAAAGGACTCATCACACTATTGGAGGTAAAGCAAAGTACTGGGAGGAGGAACATTCAAAAAGACAGGACACTCAAAAGACGAAATCTAAAAAGCTTGGTCTTTTTGCTAGGTTGAAAACATATATGATTGGTCTCTGTACATCAAGGGGGAAGGAACGGTAAAACAACCGGAGAGGAAGGAAGTATTTAAACAGAAATATAAATAATGAGAACAAATGAGCCAAGATTTGTCAGGAGCAATTTGAAGCTAAACATGCACAGAACATTTTTATTTATTTATTTATATCATGAGAGGAATACCATAAATAACATCTGAAAAGAAGCAACGAGAATTTCTTTTAAAATGCACAAAAACATCCCAAGCCCTATCAAGCTAACAAGCCAAAACCCTCCCTTACAGAAACCTCAAAAGCCACCTCTAGATCTTTTAAAGAAGAGCTCACTGAGCTGATGAGAGATCTCCGGCGCGTGCAACAGCCACAAGCCCTGCACCTGGGGGCCCTGCCCTCCTGACGCCAAGGAGCTGGGAGCCAGGAACATGCTCCAGACAAAAGCCACACGTGGTTCTTCTCCCCGCCAGCTTTGCTTTTAGCCTCCTCATATCCAACGGCTGCAGCCAAAAGCAGGGAGCCAGGAAACTATCTTTACTACCAGACAGGCACACGAAGACAGTGTGTTGGTGATCTTTGTCCTTCAGCTCTGTGCTCTGACTTCGAAACATTTGCAATGCTTCTTCTGACAGTGTACAGAAAGCAGCATTATCTGAATGATTCTTGTAATACAAAATACACTTTACTGAAAGACCTATAAACTGAAATAAGAGCTCTGGATTTATTCTGGGACCCAATGTAAGTGTCAAAAATAACATGCATACACATTATCTGCTCTGAAAAGAAGCCCTGTTCTGATTTTAACTGCTGTTTATTCATCATCCTACTAACATTTACAGTAGATCTACTAGTATTCAAGGGCAGAGTCTTATTTCCACTGAAGTCGATCAGAACTGCAGTGTCCTTGCAAGTGGAGATGAGGATTTTACTCCAGACAAAAAGATCTACCTCAAAACTACAGAATGCAGGAGTTATAAGCAGCTGATATTTCTCTTCAGGAGAAAAGCTGGTATAACACACCACAACTGAAAGCACTTCATTTTTATTTCACCAGTATGGTTCCAAAACAAACAGACTTCCCTCTTATGCAAAATAATCTAGAAATTAACCACAAATAATTCATCATTTGTTTGCTAGGAGGAAAAGACACAAATGTCTTGACAACAGAGAACCCACTCCAAATAACTGGCCGATGGCATGTTTCATTCAGTAGTCACTGGGCTCACTTCTGGTGGGAAAAAAGGCACACAACCACTCCATCGTTAAGTCCCTATGTCACTTTGTGGGTAGTACCATAATGAATACTTTCAGTTTGTACAATTATTTTCAAAAACTTCTTGATAAGACCATTAATAAATATTTAAACAGGAGTAGAAACTTCACTTAATCCATCTTCCAACACAGGCAGACTCCAGCACACCCACACACCTATCACCCTTTTTGCCCTAATTCTTGACTCCCTGACATCCAGGCTATTTTATGCTATTTATGTATAAAATAAAAAAATACTTTGGGTTAAAGACAGATTGTTCACAGATGCCCTACAGCCCCGAACAGGGGGCTTGAGCTCTGATCACAGGCAAAATCTCAATTTTTATTTACAAAATTCCTTTCTTTCTCCTAGAAAGAGAATTTTGGAAACACAGACCATCCTAACCAGCCCTTTTGTCTGCCTACACATACAGGCACACTGACAAAACCTACTCGAAGCCCGTGCATCTCAGCCATAGGTAAATATGAACTTGCACTGATACAGAAGCCTTTCCAATATATCACTTCCACAGAGACTGAGGATGGAAGAAGAGTACACAAGGTCAAGCGTACCCGGAAGAGATCCTCCATCACAGCGCTGCTTCCATCTGTTCTGTGAAGCCAGGCGAGCACTATAAGAACAGCGTTATGTGATTGTATAAGAGCAGTGAACAGACTATGTAAATTGAGTCCTCCAGACATTCCAAAAGAGACAAAATCCTTTAAAATGCAGCACATGATCCTATACCCTGGCAGGAGAGCTTTGGCATCTACTGTCTGTCTCTCCTTCCCTACTTGCTCTAAAATATTTGTACACTAGAAGACTTGGCTGACTAAAACCATCCCCTGTGGTCGGGTTGNTTTTTTTTCTCCCAGTCGCATCAATAATTCTCAGCTGTATCTTTGTATCATTGATCAGGTTTTAATATAGATTCTTCTGTTCCAAAAGGCCCCTCCCCTGGTAAATTACAGAAAGTATGTGTACTCCAAATTACTAGCAAGACATAATTCCCAGCATCAATGTAGCTTGATTTGTCTGCAATATGACAAAAAAAAATGAATTAAAAAAAAAAAAAAGTGTAAGCATCCACACTTTTCTAAAAGCATGGTTCAGTTTAATTCAGTTTAAAACACAGCTACTGACTGCTCCAAGTTTAATTGTGGATTTATCACTGCAGCACTATTCCCTTTTAACTGCTGCAATGCTTTTTAAAGAAAAAAAAAAAGTGAAAATGTGTATCAAGTAGGTAAACTAATTACTAAAAAAAAAAATTAAAAATATTGCACTCCTATGCGAATGAAAGTGTTCTGCCTTTGTGTAGGTATTTGATACAACACAAAGTAGCACTTCACCATGCTGTTTCTCTTGTGACACATGCAGGCTGTATTTCTCCTATGCTCCCCTATGGGCTATGTTTCCAGCTGATGGGCAGCCCACGCTGAGCACATGCTAGCTGCAGGTAGCCACGCTGAGGGGGTTGCATGCCATTGCCTAACAGAGCGGTTTCTGTAGGGCAGAAACGGAGGAGGAGGAAGTGAGAAGAGGAAGAAGCAAAAACAAGGAAGTCTCAAGGGTTGCAAGTGTAGCGGTAACGCTCTCAGGGAATTTCTACAAACTTTTGAATCCAGCTTTAGAAACTAACACATCCCAAAGTAGCATGCTGAAAGGTCAAGCAGACACGCAGTCACTGCTCACCACCACCCCACAAGGGCCACCTTGAAGTAGGCCCCAGAGGCCAACAGACCCAGCTACAGCCCCGAGGAAGGCAACAACGGACGAGAGCTCTAAGCACTTCTCACAGCACGGCCACCTCACAACACCGGCGTGGGCCCACACATACAGGCAGGCAGTGCTGAAGGCTGACAGGGTCCAAGACAGGCGGGGTCCGCTTAAATATTAATGTCCAACTTGGATTTCTTGTGACAATATGCAGACATGCTGTCTGAGCCTCCTGGAAGTTTTTTTCCTCACATGGAAAGGATTAAAAGATCAAAAGTTCATTAGGGAGAAGAGACGACTTATTACTATTTTGCACAGGCACCCAGCCTTGGAGACAGAATAACAGGCTAGACAGAGTACGGCTGCTGGCACTGTGTCTACATCACATACAGTACAGGTCACCCGACATGGTTTCAGACTTGCTGAGGCCTAAAATCACAGAAGATGCACAAAACACGCTAAACCATTTTAGGCCTAGCTTAATGGGAAGCAGGCTTGCATAACCAAAGACATTACTAGCCTCCACTTCCGGGCTGTTTTTTTTTTTTTTTTTTTTTTATTAAGTCAGCCAAAATCTTGCACAGGAGCAAACAGTTCAATCAGCAAAGAAGTACCCAGAGGAAGTAATCTTATCACAATATTAAAAAACAGTAGTCATGACATTTAAATATTTTTTCACCAAGTAGCAAAGACATTTCATTACTAAGCTTCTAATAAAAATGTTAAATGTTATACTTATATCTCCATAAAAACACAGACCTAAGGAATAAGGGCTGTTCACTTATGGCAACCCTTCATTCATAGCCAATTCACCTTCCACAAACCCAGGTTTATGTTCTCTTTCCCATCCCACTGAACACACCACCAGTTTTATTCAAGTCTGATCACAAGCCTGCCTCTGGCTGTATGCCGAACACTTTAGACCAACCAAATCAGCCCACAACAACTACATCTCTATCATACGGATCTAAAATGTATATTACTTCCCTATATGCAAGGAAAACAAAAGCCTTTCTCTTGCAGGAACTGCATTCCTCAGCCATAAATTACAGGGGTTACAGAAGGCTAGCCAAGCAGAGTCAGTCCTACCCATCACAGATAGCACAGGCGACCATTTTACAAAGATGCTTACACAGCTAAAATCATTACGTTTACTTTTAGTATGTAAAGTGGCTAGTCTTAAGTAATGAAACCATACAAAGGCATTTCTTACAGTAAATTGTACCCTAAAGACCAGCTGTCACAAGTATGGCTGAGTAACAAATTCTGGGAGGATTTCTTGAGACATCTACAGATTTCTTTCCTCTTCTCCCTTGCATCCATCACAGCAGCCACTAGACAGAACTGGCATTCAAAGCCACTCAGCAGGCCAGAACAAGTTTATTTCTGCTTTTATCTTCCATTCAATCTTCTTTTGCCTGAATCTTTAGCATCTCTTTCTTCACCTACACATAGAAATATTTTTGTTTGATTTTCATTTGGAGAAAAATGTTCAATAAAAAAAAAATCTGTTTGCTTCTTTCAAACCAAAGGATTAGGTCACAGGGCTGTTGACAATTATTTTAAAACAATCAGTCATTCATACAGTGATGCAATCATGTACATTTGCACAGCCTGATGAAATACAGGCTTGCTCCTACCAAGAGCATCAGGATTGCAGCCATGATACCAACTAGAGTTTCCCAGGGTTGAATACATTTTTGTAACAATTTCACAGGTCAAAAGATAGATCCTGTCTTCCTTAGCACTTAATCTCTAAACTCCCACAGTTACTCCCTCAGTATATTAAAAGTGTGTTTTAAAAAACTAAAGTATTAAAAATGGATTTTTTCCTAAATTATATTTATTGATGGTAAACTTAAGTACTCCAAACAGTTAAGAAGGCCCCTCCAGTTGCCTCCCATTGCTCCCCATTAGTCTCAGGAGCGCAGCTATCAGCCACAAGTAACTTTCTGCAGCACTGCAGAGAGAAGGAAAATGACTCATCTGTGCCTCTTCCCGGATCTCTGGAGATCAGCTTCAGCTTGAACATGACAAGAGAACAGTCATTTTGAAAACAAGAAACAGACAACTCTAACTCCTACAGCTGCTAGTCAGGAGCCCAAAAAAAGAGTGACAGAGGAACAAACAACTGCTTGAACTCCCCAGTTACAGATTAAAGCAGCCAGACTGAGGGAGAAATTGTGCCAAAATTGTTGGTGTCCAAGATCCTGAAAGGGATACGTCTATCCAAGTGTAGTTAGTAACATACCTTACACCTCTTTTACCAGCACATCCTCTGAAAGGAAGATCTAAGAGCAGCTGAGGACTTGCAGACATTTGCCACTTCTTTTGTGCAGCCCTCCTTCACAGGAAGAAAGAGGCAAGCAGGTGGCTTCCTGGATTCATGACATTTCTTAAATTATTAATTCACAAACCACTGCAATAGCATTAGGCTTCCAAAACTATGTATTTCAAGATATCGTCTTCAAAGCTGGTTTTAAAGAGTTTAAAAGCAAGGAAAAATAAATCCACAATACTGCATAATAACTATTTGCAGTTTGTGCTCCTTCTACCAAACCAGAAGGGAGCTGACGCTTTGCTCCACTGACCCCCTCCAGCTAGTGCAGAGATCCACAGGCTTCTCTTGAGTTTCTCTCATCTTCTCCCTTTGTCCCAAGCAAAGGGAACTCTACACCTTATTTCTCCTATGTCCAGTTTTGCATGTTTGAAGGCATAGTTTCCAGTTTTAGGACCATAACATTGTGCACAAGCACAGAGAACCTTCTTTATAATTCAGTTTGAATTCTTGGGCTGAAAACGTAATCTTTTGGGAAAACTGAGTAACGACGATCACTTCCTAGTGCTGATTAACTGTCCCTTACTCCAACCCAACTAGTAGTTATTTTCCTTAGGGTGCAGATGTGACCTGTGACTCCGTGCAAGAAGCAGCCTTGCGAAGGGCTCAGACAAGTTCCCAGGCATTCAAACAAGATTCCCTGCAGCCTGCACCTACAGGTGCTCAGGACTGGCCTGGGGGTGTGGTCACTACCCCTGCTTTTGGAGCAAATTTCCAGTCATCCTCAGAAGACTGAGACACACTCAGACTCAGCAAGTGCAACTGCTTCCCTTCTGCGATGGGGACAAACTCCATAAAAACTAACATTTTTCAGATGAAGTGAAAAATTCAGTTTCATTGTTAAAAGTAACACACAAATACATTCTCACTTTGAATCCATGCTATGCTTCTGCTAATATGCATACAGATACTTACTATGAAAATAAACAACTGCTCTGGTAGCTGAAAACAGTTTGGTTTAAGAAGTGTAATAAATCCTTAATGTCTCTGCAGATTCAAAAGACATTTCTAAAAAGTGCAAAAGTGCAGAAATTATGAGCCACAATCGCAAGTTTAAGAATTTCAACATCAATTTAAGACTTAATGAAAAAATGTCCCCTAACAATTCCTCTCATTTCTTTAACATTGGTAAGATAAATTCACGAAGCATAAAACATTATAAATCCCTTGAGACAAACATTCCCTGAGGTGCATACTGCATAATACTGGCACAGCTTCCACTACAGCCAACTAATTAGACTTACGCCTTAGGCTTTAGTGATGTCAATTCATCTATTCCAGATTTATTCTGTTTTCAAAAAGCAAGCAGATCATTTTCTTCATGCACTCTATCATATTTTCTTACGGGAAAAAAAAAAAAAAAAAAGTTGATTACTTAACTAAAGATCTTCTAAAGCAGAAACACACTGTGGAGTGGAGCAAATGTACTTGAGATGACAGGCTACGCTATTTGAATAAATAAGGTGAAGTTACACACCTTTCTGACTGCTGGTCATCCCACCCGAGTAGGCAGAAGCTTCTTTTTTCGTGATGAAAAATGAAGGAGTGCCATAAAGAGCTTTCCTTTTGATAGATGATACTTTCTAAGAATTGGTACAGAAAAGGAGATGCTCATCCAAGAAGATGATGATCGCCTTTGTGATGAATCTCACTGCCTGAAGAGTTATCAGCTTTTATTGCACTATGCTGCATTCTTTGAGCTGTAAAAGTCCTCTCTCTGGGTTAGGTCATTTGTGACAGTAAACTATGGCAACAGTCAGCTCTTCCCATTTCAGCAGAACAGCTGTAAAACTCATGTACAAACAGCTTCTGTGATAAAATGCTGCAGCCTTTACCTCACCCCTGCTGCTCTTGTGAGCATCTTCTGAGAAAAGGGGGCAGTCAGATTTCCTTCAACACTTCTTATTATAAGGTTATGAAGAAGGCTGCAAAATAATGACCACACCTTTTCTTTTTAATTGCAGCAGAATTTGGTAAAACAGTTTCTTCATAGCTGCCGGTCATCCTAATTGTTGCAACTTCACTTTAAAGGGTAACATAATTTCCATATTAAGTAGCAAATTACTCTTTACCAAAGGAGCACTGCTCATCCACAATCTCCTCTGGCAGGTCCTCTGATCACACAGCTTATGTGGTCATTTTAGGGACACAATATTCACGCAAACAAGTGTTGTTTGAATCGTTCATGTTTTACCAAAAAGGAAAAAAAAAAATCCAAATGCTGAAACTAAAATCAGAAACATATTGTCTTTAATTGCTTTTGCTTTTGGTACGCGATTCTCAAAACAGACAACTAGATGTTATTTTTGCTTGCATTGGATCACACTTGAATTTATGCATTGTCCAAAGAATGGAACTGCTGTTTGCTGTCTGCACCATTACTGTATTTAAGATGCTTTATTTAGCATCTTTTATGCTCAGCGTCACCAAACAGTGTGCCAGCCTGGTTAAATGCTGGTGTCACAAAAGGCACTACAGCAGGCACTATACAGCTACCAAAAGCTCAGAGTGAATGTCCTTCTTGAATGTTTACATCTATTTCCCTGTAAACAGGTATTAGAGGTATCAATAAATTTTTAGAGGCAAAGCTACAGAAATGCATGAACAATTTTAAATAATGAGTCATTAATTAGATATTAACGAGGTATTCATGAGAAAGAGAAGGTCACATTAATGGAAGTATTCAGTCTTTAGCATGTAGGGTGCTTGGAGCCCCGGGGCCCAAAGTACGTGTAGCGGAACAACACATGCTGCATTGCTCCAATACAGAGATTCACCAGCTTGACCAATAATTGCTCTAAAAGGTTTCAAGGAAACCATTTGCAGAGATGCCTCTCCGAAACCATAGTCATAGGGAACCCTGATCCTTAGAGGTGACCAAGGAAGACGATGTAGTAACACTGTTGCTACAGAGAGGAAAAAAGAATTCAGAATGACACTCAGCCTCTGCAAGTGCCATAGATGTAAGGACGATCTTCTGCTATCCCACCCTAACACAACAAAATACATTTTACTGATCTAACCTTAAAACTTTTGACTTGGGCAACTAAAATGAATTGTTATTCATATCTTTTAAAAGAGTGAGATTTCAAGGGAGAAAAAAAAAGAACAGAGCCCATAAATATGCCATCTTAAGTCACAACATTGGCCCATACAGTTTGCGGCATACTCTGCTGCTGCTCAGAGATTCCAGAAAAACTCAAGAGTACGGTCTGGAGGTGGATGAAAGTCACACATGTATGGAGCCATACAGTAAAATTTCAAAACTTAAACATAACTTGAAGAAAACACATCTTACTAATGGCAATATGCAGAGCAACCCAAAGGGAGCCATTCAATTGACTTCGGGTCAAGTCCATGAAGGTGATACTACTAAACACTAATAATAAAAGATTCCACAGAACACAGCTATACAGATTAATTTTGTGACAAGTTTGGAGTATTTGTCAAAAGTGATACCCTGAAAGCCGATTTGGAAAACAAAGTCAGACAAAGCGATTTCGATTAGGCCGCTGACTGCAATTTCAGAGGAGGCTGACTGGAGGAAATCAATATAAAGTCACCACGGCGCATTTAAAAAGCCTACAGGACAAAGACTGATGGACATATCTGTCTTTCTTTGCCAGTAGATGTTGTCACAGAATACAATTTTTTAATTCAAGTTCTCCGTACAAACAGGCACAGGGTCCTGCAGAACAGTTTCTCAAGCCATTCTGCTTAACCTCAGTGCTCCACTTCTGAGCTCCGCACTCACCCCCTGAAGTCCTGCTCCCCTTGCCACCCCAACGTACCACTAAACCCTGCTAAAAGAGGTGACTAGATGTGCCTTACACACGCTGCCTCTGGTCTGCTGAGAAAGGCACAGGGTATTGGCAGGGGGTGATAATGGAGGAAGAAGAGGCAGCAAAATGCACTAAAAAAGCAAGAAAAGGGAGCACAGCAGAGGCTGAGTTTGAACATTACTCTGCATTTCCTCCAGTCTACTTTCTTCTTACTGTTTTATTTATTTTTTTAGCAGTACTGACATTTTTCAGCATATTATCCTGGGTTATGGTGCCCTAACCCAGCCTTTTATCCCTACTCCCTGGCTTTGCTCCCCACTCCCTTTCAATCACCCTTACCAGATTCAGATCTTGTTAGTAACCCAACAGAAAACACCACATGCTGCTGTTCTTCTAGTCTATTTCCCTTTTTTCTTTCCCATTTTCTTTCCATTTATTTAAACAGTGGTCATCAGTTTTGACTCTTTAGACCAGCAGGCATGTCACAGTCATGACAATATTGTTCCTGGACTGCACTGCCATAATTTCACTATTCCTCTTAAGACTTATGGCTTAAGTCTAGTATCAATCTAGTATCAGCTCCTTGCAGCTTTATCCTAGGTTTACAAACTGGAGAGGCAAGTATTCCAAGTGTAATCTAGATGGAAGTCAATCTTGGCTATGTCTCTCTGCCAAGTGTGCTCAGGGATGAAATTCTACCGCAAGAATTTTTTTTGTTTTCTGTGCCCCCTCACATATTCAGAATACAGCTGCTGAAAATAAACTGTATTTCAAGACAGAACAGGTTGCTCAAACGTACCAATCTGAAAAGATTTTCTTCATACAGAGCTTCTTTTTTTTTTTTTGTTTTTTTTTTTAAATCTTAGCAGAGCTCTTCATGAATGACAAAAGAGGAGTATGATTCATTTGGCTGCCAAATTATTCTAATCACTCCACAAAGACATATAAAGCCCCATACACATTGCAGTTTTTGTCTTCCACAATCATTTTTCTTTTCCCTTTCACTCAATCATTTTTATCTAAATTATTAAATCCTTCTTTCCTCTTGTTACAGTTGGGGAATGCTCTGACTGCAGGAATGAAGGGTCTCATAAGCAAAGGTTATAATTAGCAGTAAGAGGGTTGTACGGAAAAGATGGAGGTTCCTCTACAGGAACCACAAAATTAAGGCTATTTCAGATAAATGAAAAACCTAGTGCTCATCCCCGTGTACGATGTCTTCAACAAAACTCATTCCAGCCTGCATCCTGCTTACTAGATAGCATGCAGGTAGTTCACTGGCTGACAGATACAGTCCACACATACACACTTATCAGTGCCAGTAAAAAGCAATGTTGGAGAAGAAAAAACAAAATGTACATCTAGTAGCTTATGAGATGAGAGCAATCTTGATGGCACGGACAAATCCAAAGTAATCATGAATGTAGAGCTTTAAAAATTAATCTTATAATGCGACAAGTTTCAGAGAATGTTATACCAGTTCACAGTAGTTAGAAAAAAAAAGCTATTAAAAATTACTGTGTTTCAAAGCAACTTCCAGGTTTTGCTTCTCATATACAGTTTTGAATCTATTTGACAAGTACAGGACCACAAACTCATCTACAGGTCACTGACAACAAGAGGAAATGGCTAGATGGATAACAGATGAGTCAGTCAACANACATACACCAGCATCTCAAGCAAAGAAAATACTTTAAATGGCTGTTTAAGAACAAACAGGATTGATGATACGCCATGGGAAAAAAACAAAAAGCCATCTTAACTCAAACGAAAGTGCCTGCACAAAGGTGATGAAAAGTGGTCACCAACAAAGTTAGGCTAAACTGTAAAGGAGTATCTCTAACAAAAAGAAATTCTCAAGCAGCATTCGCTGGGCACTGCAACAACAAAATGACTGTTTTAAAGATGAAGCTTAATAAAGTTGTGATATGGTGTCTGCAAGATTAAGGGGACTGGAACTATGGCCAAAAAGATGTTTTCCAAACTCATCTTACGTTCTTTGCTTTCTCATTCATAGTTAATTCAATGCATATGCATACACACACAAACACATTGAGCAGATCTTTTTTTCTTGGAGTAATTTGAAGCTATTTAGAGTAACATTTTTCACTCGTGGTTGATTAATATTCTGTATTTATACTTTCTTGTATAGAGTATTTTCCAGCACTTCCCTCCAAGCACCCTCCTCTGGTGATTCTCTTCCATCAGACAAGGCTTCCTATTCAAGAACACATACTATTGTCTTTCATACAATGCAGGTAACTCCTTGCTGTGCAGCTGCCTGCTTTCACAGCAGGTTACTTAAGACTTACAATGAGTTAACATCCCACCATTGCACAGCTGAAGGTCACTTCAGGAGTTTTAGGATATGAGGAGAAAGAAGGACAGAGAGAAAGGGATATTGCACAGAAACACAGCCCCCAGGAAGCTAGGATTAAAAAAAAAAAAAAACAACTAAGGCACTGGAGTCCATTCAACCTATTCATACGCTTCAAGAATCACAATTTCATAATGTTGCTAAACCTTCCTTCGTTGTTCTTGGCATAAGTGCATGTGTGTGTAAGCAGTGGGAAAGGCATCACATTTTTAATTGGAGTGAGAAAAATGCTGTTCATTGAAAGAAAAAAATACGTAGTTATAATTAGAAGTAGAAACTAAAACCAGCACTTCACCGCATTATACAGAAAAGGCATTCCTTGTCCACAAGACACAGCCTCTGGGTGGGCCCAGAGTCTTACCCTCCATATTTCAACTAGCACTCTTGTTTGCTACTCCATACTTGAATTATCTCTAGCAAGCCAAAGTACTATGATAGAACTGTTTTTACAGATCCACAGAACAGTTGAAGCAGGAGGGCACCTCTGGAGATGATCTAGTCCAGCCTCCAGGCTCAAAGCACGGTCAGTTACAGCAGGATGCTCAAGGCTGTGTCCAGCCGGGTTTCAACGATCTCCAAGGGTGGATGCTCCAGGCAACTTGCTTCAGTGTTTTGACCAGCTTCACAGCGAAACACTATTCTTACATTTACAGGAGTTTTCCAGTATTTGGTTTATGCGCCCATTGCCTCTCATCCTTTCACTGTGTACACCACTAAGAGTAGATGGGTTCCGCTTTCTTTACTCCACTACATCAGATGTTCAAACACATTCAGAAGGCCACGCTCAGCCTTCTCCTCTCCAGGCTAAACAATACTATCTCCCTCAGCCTCTCCTATGCTGGGTGCTCCGATCCCCCACTCATCTTCATGGCCCCTTACTGGACTCACTCCAGTACATCCATGTGTCTCTTGTATGGAAAAACCCAGAACTGGACACAGCACTCCAGGTTTTTCCTCAGCATAAATAGGTACAGGAGAAGGAACACCTCTCCCAGCCTGCTGGCAGCATTCTTCCTAATGCAGCTCAGGAAGCTATTAGCCTTCTTTGTCAAAAGCACACATTGCTGACTTGTGTTCTTGGTGCCCACCAGGATCTCCCAGGTCCTCACCGAAGCTGCTTGCTAGCTAGTCAGCTCCAGCCCATACTGGTGCATAGGGTTATTCCTCTCAGGTGTGGGACTCGGCATTTCCCTTTGCTCAGGAGGATCCTTTTTTTTCCAGTCTGTTGAGGTCCTTCTGAAAGGCAGCAAAACCAGCTGGTCTGCAAACACTCCTCCCAGTATTGTATCATCTGCAGACTTGTGCACTGTCCTATCATCCAAGGTCACTAGTGAAGATGCTGAGCAGGACTGGCCCCATTATCCACCCCTGAGGAACACTGCCAGTTCAGCCTTCAGCTGGACCTTGTGCTGCTGATCATGACCCCTTGAGCCCCACAGTTCAGCCAGTTTTCAGTCCACCTCATTGACCCTTTACCTAGTCTGCACTTCATCAGTTTGTCAATGAAGACAGTATGGGAGGGTGTCAAACACCACCCTGAACTCAACATCTGCAATGCCCACTTCTATCCCCTCCCCACAAAGTCAGTGATCTCATCATAGAAGCCATTCAGATTGACCAGATGTGATTTCCCCTTCATACTTACATGCTGATAACTCCCCAGTTGCCTACTTGTTTAGAAATGGCCTACAGGAGGTCAATGTTGAGGCTGGTGTTCCCCAGACTCTCCCCCTTGTCTCTCCCAAAGGCACAAAGGGCATTTGTTTTGTACCTAGGCCTCAAGAACCTTCTCCAAGTTTACTTCTGGGAACAATGGTGTTCCTTCCACAAAAAATCTCCCCAAGAGATTGCCTTCTGGGCTAGGCATCATAGCAGATCTATCTACTCGCCTTTTATGATGTATGAATGAAAGTAACACTTGTTCTTCAGATACCATGCTGGGCTGCAGCAATGATGGAGGGAGGATAGAATCCTTTTACTGTGGAAGAAACTATAGCCTAGATTTACTGGCTGAAACTCAACAGAATAAAACAGGCCTCCCAAAAATAGAACATTGCAAAGAAAGTTATCTTTACTTCTGCAATCAGTCATAACATAGACCGAGTACCCATGTGAGGGCAAGAGGAAATGGAGTCATGTAAGACACAACTCAGCTATTCAAGCAATTACAACACTGATTAGACAGTAATGGTTAAGTAAACTGCCACCTTTCAGATTAAAATGTATTCTTTAGAACAGAAACGTCCTGTCAGGCAAGACCAAAAATATACATATATATATATTGACCACATATTATATACTCAGGAGCATCTAACTTTTCTGAAGATAACTTTGTTGTAGAACTTTTAGCAAGAACCAGTTGTCTGTCTACAATAACCTACAGCATAAGCCAGCGTGGCAGAATTCATACCTA